>VDFB02047230.1:155083524-155247236 GCA_007258455.2 Sequoia sempervirens
GAGAGTAGGAAAGAGTGGGAGAGAGTGGGAGAGAGTATAGACAAAGAGAGAAAATAAATCTATAAAAAAATAAGTTTCCCATAATACAACTGCGTTTTGAAGAAGTATAGACATGACCGTTTTAGCAAGAACAAATGAGTTTCACTTTTTTTTTGTTTTTAACATGTAATAACGCGAGCACGTAATAACACGCTCGCATTATGGGCTCGTTGTGGCTGAGCCTCAGGCTCGGCACACAAAGCCATAACACGAGCTCATTATAATGTGCTCGCATTATGGGCTCATTGTGGCCGAGTCTCAGGCTTGACACACAAAGCCATAATGCAAGCATGTTAAAACGCGCTCGTGTTATTGTGCGTTCATGTTATTGCATGTTCGTGTTATTACGCGTTCGTGTTATGACTTTTCAAAACTTTTTTTTGAAAGTGGCCACAAATTTTGTACCCATCTCCATGCACCCACCCGCAAATTGGAATTTGGTGTGTGCGTAACATAACTACATTCATTTCTAAACAAAATCAAAACATGCAAAATCAATGTTAGGAAATGGTAGAGAGTTACATTGTAAAAATTAGTCCATTCAATATAATGGGATACAAACGCTTGGCCAAGCATATATGTTGTATACAACTACAAAATGATAGATTTTAGAAAAATAAAATCCTATACCATCTATTATTCCACTTTCAACACCCATCCTAGAAGGTAACCTTCTACATACATAAGGTAACATACTTTCCTTCTAAAAAATACAATTTGCAAGCATACAATCTAGTTTCTAGTAGGTTATCCTACCCAACCTTTTCATGATAATGAATCAGAAACATTCTACAAGCATAGTCTACGAATATTTCACTTGGGCTATCCTTGAAAACAATAGATTCTCGCAAAGTAAAATAAACTAGATTTATTGCTTTTGAATGTTATGCAATTAAAAATTCAGTCATTATAACATGATCCATTTTCATCAATTATAATATACATTTAAGCACATTTCACAACACATGCATCAACATATAGATTACAAATATTTTCTTACTCCTTCCTACACAAAATGAAATTTATATTTTTCAAATAAGGAAAAATAAACTATTTAAAGAAGGTATACCACATGTATGTGTATATACATAATTGGTTTATGCATATACACATATATGGTATTCATTAATAGTAATATGTATGCATATACATTCTTTTATTTAATAGAAGAGAACCAAAAATTCTCACAGAACTTAATTTTTTCATTCCCAAATAATGTGCAAAAGGAATATTGGCTTATATCAAAAAACCCATTACCATTATTCCAATCATATGGTTTTAAGGGTTTCACAAGTTAAACATGATTTCCAAAGAAATTTCTCAATTTATTACACAAAGAGTTAAGAACGTTCTTGTTATTTTCTTGATACATTTTGTTCTTCCAAAATAATTGTCTATACATTTTACAAAGTTGCAGTTATTTGTTTGATTTCAACTAAATAAAGTGTTTTGTTTTATCATTTAACTGAATTTCAATGGTTAATTTTAATCATCTTTTCAGACCCCAACTTGGGTGGAAGAGACATAGAGTTTGGTAAATCATGTGATGTGTGTTATATTGTATTTTCTTCATATTCATTTAATCAACACTAGGGGTTCATTTTGGAAACACCCCATAGTTAGTTAATGATGATAAGTATCTTTGTACAAACAAAACTTTTCACCTTCTCAAATTACTATGGATTGATATGATAAGGATAATAGGGTCGATCACTCTAAGCATTCGCTTAGAAGTGGCATGCATCATACATCTTACGATGTTACAAACAGATTATAACATGTCCAAGAAGAACATGCACATATGTGAAATGGTCGACTTCCAACACAAGGAAACATAATCCCTCATGAATCAAGTATTATGATAACACATAATTTGGTACTATTTTGTGGGCCTCCAACTCCCTTATTGTGTTGCAATAACTCTTGACAACTTCCTCCCTAAAATGGAGTTGATCGGGTGGGGCTAAATTGTCTTAATAGGTTGAGGAAACAAGCTAAGAAATATGGATATAACACAATTAGACATTAAGAATAATGAGCATGATATATAGATAGTCACCTTCTCTATGAATGAAATGAGTCATCCATCAGCTTGATGGATGCATACTTAATGGGAGGACAGAGACAGGGCATAAACCTTATGCTATACATGAAATGGTGGTTGCCACCTTACAGGTTGTATATAGGAAGATTTGATCCTATGTCAAGTTAGATACTATTTGACTCCTAAGAGTTGAAACCCATGAAATATTCTTTTGTAACAAAAAGAATGTGTCTCTTGTGCCCAGGAGAGATCCCATGGGTCGAGAGAAAATACACAAAGAGGTGAATCACATGAGTGTTGAATATGAAAATTGAGAGGGGGGGAAAATTATTTCTCACATAATTAAACCTTTAATTCAATCACCAAAACTAATACTTAATATTGCTTAAATGATTAATCATCAAATCCAACACATAAACATAGTAACCCCAGATTTACATGGAAAACTCAATGACGAAAAAACCATGGTGAGGATTAACTCACACTATAGAGAATATCAAAACCAATAACAAAATGACTAACTACCAGAAATAAGGACTCACTATCCAGAAGAAGGACTCAATGTCCAACAAGGCTACAACCCAAAGGGCTCACTACCACAGAGATACAAAGAAGACAAAGAAGACTTGTTACAAAGAGACTACAATTCTAAAGCAACAAAGGATTCCACCACAATGACTTGATCAACTTGCATGAATGATAGAGTTTACCTTCTACTCACTACATCTAGAAACTGAGAATTAAGGTTCACATTGATCTCCCACACTCTCAATACATGCTCTTACTGAATAAAATCAATGTCTAAAAAAAATTGCACTTTCTCTTTTCTCTTATCACACTTCTTCTTTGCTCTTGCATATTTTCCATTACTAGCTCATCTTGTATTTATACCATCCTTAGATTTAAAACATATCCAAAGTCAACTATCCAAATCCAAATTCAAATTATGTTAGCACCAAAACATCCTAGGGTGGAATTAGAATGAGGGTGACCTAAAAACATGCTTCATAGGGACCCAAATAGATCCAACATGCTTCACCATTCTCAAAAGTAGTATTTCACACAAGGTTGGTCACACCAGTGTAAAAAAAATAGAACCATTACGCACAAACTTTCCAAACACCAAAATTAACTTCAATATAATCAGGGAAACTCAACTTTAGAACCATACATCATAAGACTTCATCAAAAATAAATATGGACCAACACCATTTATCCCCGACCTCAATCAAAATCAAAGAGAACCATAGTTCACAACTGGTGAATACAACTTGCATTGTACCACAAACTAGCAACCAAGAATATGAATAAAGTACCTTCTCTCAACCATGAACAACATATATGAACCACACAATCGAAGGAGAAAATTTGGACCAAAAACCAGAGCAACCACATAACACCTGCAACATATCTTTATTAAAATTTTCTCAATATCCTCGACATATACATCCAAAAATAGCTAGTACATAACCAGTTGACTAGTTCACATCAATGACAACACCTACAATCTTTTCCATTCTTGCAACAATGGGATAGTGAAGTGAATGTCGTTCCACAATGGGAATTTTCTCTCAGCTATGAATTGAGCCCTTTGATGGCTTAAACATTTAAATGCATAAATAAAGAACCGCATGGTGGTAATAATAGAGCCTAAAGGCTGCTTAAGAGTGACACTAGAAATTCAAGAGGCTCTCTTATAGGTCAAGAATAAGCGACATGATAGATAATCTAGATTATACGCGGGTTGACCAAACTATCATACTTCCTTCGAAAATAAATTAAGCTAATTCAAAAGTGATGGTAAGGAAATATAATGATTCATTAGATTTAATTGAAATAACAAAGAATGAAAAATGAATTTGATGAGGATTAAAAGGAATTTGACTTAGTAAAAGTGAGTTTCTATGAAGTCTTACCTCTCCTTTTCGCCAAAAAAAAACATTGGTTAAGAGAGAGAGAGGAACTCTGAATGGAAACAAACAAAATTTCCTTCCCAATCATCTATCCTTCTTCCTAGATTTTCTCCTTTTGGGGTTGATCTCTTGAGATTTTTTCCTTAATCTCCTTAGATTTTTCCCCACTACCACTCTTACATGGTTCTTAATTACTAAGCATGTAGGGCTGGAGTTATGCTATTTTGATCATAAAAACTCTTGCACTCATAATGAGGCTCCTTAACTTGCTTTCCATATCTTTTCCCCACTATGCATTTGTTTAAATTTGAATAATTTAAATCATTATATAATATGTTTAAATATATATATTTATATATATATATATATATATATATATATATATATATATATATATATTATATATATATATTCACTCATGTTTTCTTTATATTAAAAGAAATGATCTCTATAAAGTAGAGATAAAAAAATCATCAAGTTCATTTATTCATATTGTGTGTGAGTGAATTTTCCTACCCTAAGATGCAAAAATTAAACTAATGCAACAAGGAAAAACACTAACAAACACTCAAGATTAGGCCTAATATGAACTTAAACAAAACACAAAAAAAGGGAACTTTTTACCTTGTTTGAATTGATGACTTGGTTGGCCCTTGTTGATGCTTGAATGTGTGCTCCTTTGTTGGTAAAAATGGCTTAATACTTAGTGCAAAATGAAGCTAAGATGGAGATGAATGCAATGGTAGATGTGGGTATTGCAATGGATGCAAGATGAGAGCTCAATGACGCTTCAACAATGGATGTTGAATGGCTTGAGTGTTTGGATGTTTGATTCTAGTTGATTGTGGTTGAGAATGAAAAAATGGTTGTGTTAGCCATTTAGAAAGGGAGATTGAAATAGATGGTGGAGATTGAAAGAGGACAAGAGATCAAGGGTTGAGATCAAATATTTTACCAAAGGAGTTAAAAATTACTTTTTAATGTGCATGGGAATAATAAAAGGAAATTAATATTCCTTGGGAAAGAGAAAAGGAGTTTAATATTCCTTGGGGGATGAGAGAGGAACTAAAAATTCCTCAAAAGGACCTTGGGAAGACAAAAAGGAATTAAAAATTTCTTGGGGGATGGGGAGAGTTGACCAAGTGGTTGAGTAGGCTAGTTGATAAAGGATTAGAGGAAGGTTATGTGGCTAATGAGGATTAGGAGCCAACTTGAAAAATTTGGAGGATGTGACACATCCTAATTTCATGGATTAGGAATGTGCACATTCCTAATGATGGGATTATGCAAATTAATCAGGATTAGAAGAAAGGTTATGGAGGATGTGCTATGAGGGGAATTAAATAAATAGATTATTTATTTAATTCCTTAGAGGAAAAGGGATAAGGGATGGGAGTAAATAATTAAAGGAAATTATTTACTTTAGGCTAGGATTTAAAGATGATGAAAGAAATAAATTAGGATGAAAGGATAAGGGATAATGAATATTAATTAAATAATAGGGCATTATTTAATTAATATAGAGGATATGACATTAGTTGAATTGGGGGTAAATTGACCAAACTAAAGTGGTCAATTTTTAGTGTCTAAATTTTTCCCCTCTTTGATATGGTGTTATGAAGTAGCATCATTTCAAAGAAAATTAAAATATAGCACCCAAAAGAATATGGTTAGATTGTGAGAGATGCCCTAGTCATTCAAAGAAGTGACTAGGAAGAAAGATGATGGGAGTGAAAATGAAGATTATGGATTGAGGATGCCCCCTTGAGATGACATGTGGGTTCAAGAGAACATGGGTGTGCTCTCGAAATGGATGAGATGATGAAAGGGTAGACGGGGAAGATGATGCAAAGTGATGGGTAGAATAGAGGACGGTAAGATGAAGAGATAAAAGCAAGCACAAATGGATTTAAGGACAAAGGTGATGTTGCCCCAATCAAGCTACAAGCCAAGATACATTGATGGTGGATGGAATTTTGTTGATAAGGGCAAGGATATATCTCAAAAAAACACAAGGATAGGGAAGGATGCATCCCGATGATGATGATAGTGTTGTTGATGAGGGAAGGATACATCCCAAAATAACAAAAAAGGATAGAGAAGGATACATCCTGATGATGATGATGATGAGAGTGTTGTTGATGAGGGAGGATACATCCACACAAAAGGATAGGGAAGAAGAGATCTGAATGATGATGATGAGAGTGTTGTAGATGAGGGAAGGATACATCCCAAAACAACACAAAAGGATAGGGAAGGATACATCCTGATGATGATGATGAAAGTTTTGTTGATGAGGAAAGGATACATCCCAAAACAACACAAGGGTAGTGAAGGATACATCCCGATGATCATGACAAGAGTGTTGTTGATGAGGGAAGGATACATTTTGATGATGATGAAAATGATGATGATTGAATCAAGGCTTGTATCAAGGCTATGAACATGATAAAAGATGTGATTAGACGATTTGTGCTAGATTGGATGGATTACGATTGGCTTGAGATGTGAGATTGATGAAATGAATGAAGATGATGGAGGAAGAGATACTTAGAATAACAAATCTATATTATCCTAAGAAGGTTGAAGATATGATGATATGATGAAGATGGATGAAAAGATGCTTAGAATAACAAATCTATGTTATCCTAAGGAGATTGAAGAGATGATGAAATGACGAAGATGAAGATAGTGGAGAGATGAAAATAGATAGGATAGATTGATGAGGGAGAGTGATGAAGGATGAATGGATTAGGAATATTTAGGGTGAATGGATGGTGGGGTGAGATGAAAGGATATTAATGAAATCAAGAAATTTAATTGTTATGAGTTATGATGCCATGTAAGGAGCACTTAATTTGATATAGCATGAGATACTATGCACCAGGGTATGAGGAACCAAGGTGGCATCGTATCACATGCATAGGATTGACAAAACAAACAAAAGGTTAGTCTAACATCCCAAAGTCATAGGGGATTTGGTAGGGACAATGTTGGAAAACCATAAACACAAAGGATGCCTAGTGTAACACAAGACCACAAGGATCTTGGTGGGTACTATTCGGGACAACCAAGAAGACAAGATCACACAAAATCAAGATATGCCCCTATGTCTACCATTCAAAGTGCACCATGATATGAGGGATCGTGGTGACCTTGAATAGGTATAATAGGAAGCTCAAATGATAAAAAAAAATTCCAAAAACATCAAAAGATCACAAAAAATTTCAAACTTCTGCTGCCATAGGATCAGTAGATGGATGGGATTGTCGCAGTCCAATTGAAAGAAGGATACATCATGTTAAGACTAAAGATGGAGGGTAGATTAGGTGATCGAAATGACACAGGATACTCAAAACTGATTGGACCTCAAGATACTAAGGGATTTTGTTTATTAGGAACCAGCTAGGATAAGGACATATTTGATGACATGTCAAAGAACCAAGACACACCCTAAGACAAACCTAGGGTCTCAGGGGCTCATCGATTGATGGCCTTGCCTACGTGAAATTGCAAAGACCTCATAGTTTGATAAAAGACCAATGGAATACAATGGATAAGGGATGATGAGATGACCATGATAAGTAGATGCAATGATGGAGTTGATACAATCAGAAAAGATAGACCTTGTGGATAGGATGGAATGGTGATCACATGTAGCTCAGTAATAGGATAGTTATCCAAATCAACAAAAGATGAATTGGGAGGATGATATGATGGATAGATGAGTGATGAAAAGTGATAGGAGAGTGGAAAGATGTGTGAAAGAGGTGGGAGTGATGACAATGAGACTGAGGGCATTAGGTTGCATGGGGGAATCCTATAGCTAGATACCAATGACAAGGGATTATGAGATGGGATGAGGATATAGATGAATGGATATGGAGATAAGGATGGGGGATGGAAGGGATGATATGATGGATGGATAGGAAGATAAGGATGGGGAGATGAAAAGGATTTTCTCTTGGATGGGTAGGGGGATAATGATGGGGAGATGAAAGGGATTTTTTGGATGGGTGGATGGGAAGATAAGGATGGGGAGATGGAAGGGATGATATGATGAATGGATAGGAAGATAAGGATGGGGAGATGAAAGGGATTTTTTGGATGGGTGGATGGGAAGATAAGGATGGGGAAGATGGAAGGAATTTTTGGATAAATAGGAAGATAAGAATGGGGAGATGGAAGGGATGAAAGGATTGATGAATGTTGTCTCCAATGACTATGTCACAAAGGGGGAGATGCCCCACTCTAGATATGTCATGTGTGATGAGGCAAGAGGGGTGGAAAATAGGAAGATGGGTGAATAAGGGAGTGACATGGATATGGATAGGATGTAGGGATAAGGAAGGAAGATGGATTTGGATAGGATGCATGGATAAGGAAGGGAGATGGATATAGATAGGATGCATGGATAAGGAAGGCATATGGGTGGTAGCGTGATGGCTGGACAAGGAATATGATAGTGTATGGATGAAGGGAATGTATGCCAAGATGAGTCCAAAGTATGTATATATATGTTTTCCCCTATCCTTATCAGGATCAATAAGAGGATGGAGGGATTGGGATAAATGGGAAATGATAGGTAGGATGTGTAAGATAGGTGGAATGGAGGAGATGGGTGAAGGGGATGCAGTTTCCCCCAAGTGTGGAATTAAACTAGATGGGAGATTTACACATGACACTTGTTTGCCAGGTTTTTATCATGGTACTTTTCTAAGGTGCTTATTTTCCAAGTTTTCACCATTGGACGAATTATTTCTCTTTGCTCTTTTTTTTTTTGACTTTTTGGAATTTTTTTGATAGTATGTGGATGGACATGGACAAGGATAGGGATGTGGATAAATGGATTTCAAAGACATGTGATAAGGAGATGGATGAAGGACTCAAGCATCAATTTCCATATGAGGTGATAAGAGCCCATGTGTAAAGTGACTATGGGATGTTGGTACAACCTTATTAGGATGGATGGATTATGCAAGGGAATGGATTAGAGGGATTTGATATGGGAGATATGTGGGATAATGGATGGGATATTAGAAAGTGTATGGATGGAATTTTGGAGTGGATGTGTGATAAGGGATTTTTTTTAGGACCAACATTGGCAAATATGGCAGGGGATGTGAAATAATAGGAGGATTAATGGATAGAGGATGTGGGGATAACAAAGGAGTTGGGATAGTGGATTTTGGGACATAGGGACCTAAAATATATTTAGGAGATGGAGGATGTGAATGATTAGTTGTTGGATTAGCAAATTTTGATTTCATTATGGATTTTTCAGTTGAATTCACTGTATCTTTTTTCTTTGGGATCCACATGGTTTTGATTTTTTCTTTGGTGGGCCTTTGTGGCCTATGGGTTTGATGTAGATTTTGGATTTTATTTTTCTTTTCTTCACCATTTCCTTTAGAGGGGATATGGGGATCTTTGGATTCATGTGGATTTTTGGATGTAGCATTTTTACTTTGGCATCCAAAGTGGTTTTAATAACAATGGGATGGGTATGAGGAGATGGATGATTTGAAGGAAACATGAAGGAAGTGATAGAGGTAGGATTTTGGAGGTGATGAATATATGGAGCATGTGAGATAGCATGCATGGAGGGGTGACTTTGTTGATCTTGATCATGGCTTATGAGGTTAGTATTTTTACGATGTGTGCTAGTGACAGGTGATGGATGGATGAGAGGATAAATAGGATGAGATGAAGAAGTGATTTTGGGATATAAGGGCCCAAAATGGACTTAGTATGTGGAGGATGTGTGATGGTAGATGGAGGGACATAAGGACCTAAAATGGATTTGGAGGATGGAGGAGGTAGATGGATGGTTGTTTTGAAGCGATAAGATGGAGGGGGGATGGCAACAAATGGTTTGGTGGAGTGATGGGAAGAGCCTACTACTCTTTTGGAATAGGCTCGTTGTGGATGTATGGAGGTTGTACCAAAAATTTTGGATTCTAATTCTTGAGAAACATATCCAAGACCTTGTGCATGTGGATTTTCTTTGACATGGATGGGCTCTAAAATACCTTACTCACGAAGGCCTAAACCTTTTCCTTGATAGTTCATAGTCTTGTTCATCCAATTTGTGGTAGGATGCTTATTATTTTGGAAACATGATGCGAGTCCATAATTAGGTAGAGGAGGATTAGTGGTGTATATGCTTTGTTCTTCTACAAGGAAACCACCATGGATGAATGTAAGGGTACCAAAGGGATATAGAATTGGTGTTGGGATAGTTTAGTTAAGTGGCAATGGAAGATCATGAGATAGAGATGATGGGATGGCAACATTTTGATCAGGAGAAGTGAGTGATAAGAGAGCAAGAGAGGAATTAGGTGATATGATAGGATCTAGATTTGTGGCAGTGGGTGATAAGGGCTCATGAGATGGAGTGGTTGGATCTTGAGTGCCAAGGGGATCATGGGATAGAATGGATGGGGGACTATGATCTTGAGTTGGAGTAGATAGGATGGTAGGATCTTGATGTGGAGGAGGAGATATGTTGATATGCTTTGGATCAAGCTCTTCACATGAATCATCATGTATTTCAGTGATACTAGGAATGGGAGGAGTGGATTGGATTTGGGTGTCTTTAATGGATTGGGTGGATCTAGGAGTAGAAGATGGGGATTCAATGGATCTGGTGGTTTTGATGGTTTCAACGGTTTGAGTGGTGATAGGGTGGTAATATTAATTATAGGTGTGGGGTGGAGAAGGGTCTCATCACTAGTGAATGTATATGGCTCGGGAATGCGGCAACATGGTTCCATGACTTCAAGATGTGGAGTTAGGGATTTATTCTTTGGCATGAGTCCTTGGATGACATTTGGAGTGAGATACTTGCATATTCTAGGCTTAGTTGGGGTGATGGGAATAGATAAAGAATTATGGAGGGGCGGAGGATTAGGATTATGGATTGGGATATGTGTAGGATCATCATAGAAGAAAAAGGCCCTTCAATGGTGAGAAATTTAGAAAAATTAGAGTTAGGCAACTTGATGTAAAAAATTGAATAAGTTATCTATATTATTTCAAAAATATTTAAGAATAGACTGTAGCAAATTGAATGTAGTTTCTAAACTACTAGGTTTATTTTTAAAAAAAATATTTGGTGAAAATTTGAAATTTCAATGCAGTAGTACTTAAATTTTAGGGAAAAAATAAGTAGGTGTCTGTCTGACCACCCTAACCACAATAAAATGATAATATTTTTTTTATAAGATTTTAGATATAAGTAGAGGACTTATGTCTCGATGAGATGCATATTTTTTGTAATTTTTTTCCAAGTAAATAATTAATTATAAATTTTTTACTACAACTTTTAAAAAATATAAAAAACTTGTATGTCTGATCACCTTAACTTGGTCAAAACTTCATGATTTTTTTTTTAAAATCCTATACTATGTGAAGCATAGAATGTGATGTATGTTATAGATTCAAAAAAGTGATACCATTTGAAAGCTATAGATTTTTTCAATCTGCTTATCAATCAAAACTTTAGTCGTAATTGAAATAGAAAATGAATAATAATAATTTATTAAATTCAAAGTAAAGCATAATTTATATTGGTGGAAATTTGAGAATCTCCTTTAAAAACCCTTTTCATTTCATCAATTTTGGGTAGAAAAAATTCACCAGCCACATACCCTACACATACCCATCATATCGTCACTTTTTGGTCCATCATGATCCTACACATACCCATTGGTGGATTAGGATTAGATGGAGGAATGGGATTAGATTGAGGACTAGGAGTAGGTGAAGGATTAGGACATGATGGGGTGGAAGATGGAGTGACATTGGAGGATATGGATGGTAGATTGATACTGGAGAAAGTTGATGGGGAATTAAGATAGGAATATTGAGATGGTGGATTAAAGTGGGAAGATTGGGATGATGGATTAAGATAGGAGAATGTGCACAGTCGATTAAGGTGGGAAGATTGTGATGGTGGATTAAGATAGGATAATGTGGATAGTGGACGAGGGATGTTAGATTGATACTAGAGAAATTTGATGGGGAATTAAGATAGGAATATTGAGATGGTGGATTAAAGTGGGAAGATTGGGATGATGGATTAAGATAGGAGAATGTGCATAGTCGATTAAGGTGGGAACATTGGGATTGTGGATTAAGATAGGAGAATGTGGATAGTGGATGAGGATCAGGCATTGGAGGATAGTAAGATGGAGGGTTTGGACTAGGGGTGAAGGTGATAGCATTGTTGTGTGAAGATGGGGGGACATAGGAGGATATGGATGGAGAAGAACATGGAGACATGGATGTGGATGAGATGGGTATGTGGGTGATGGATAAGAGGGAGATGTAGATGAAGGATATGATGAATATGTGGATGGGGAAGATAATGGATATCCCTTGTCAAAGGTAGCATAAGGATTGCTATTAGGTGTGGATGAAGGCGTGATGGGATAGCTTGGATGAGTGATTTGATTTTGGATGACTCTTGGGGAAAGCTTGCTAGTAATGATAGCATCAAAGGGATCTAGATTTCATACTCATCTTGATGAACACGACTTTCATTATCATCATCAACACAATTATGAATATCGGGTGCTAGCAAGAAGTTGAGTTCACTTTTTGGCCAAAAAGTGGAAGTGGTTTCCTTGATTTTCAGAATTTGTCACATTTGACCTTAAAATTTGAAGCACTTAGAGTTGGAATCTTAAAAAAGTCACTAATCATAAAATGTATTACTTGGAGTCTAGTTTCCAAATATGTAATTTATTTTAATACCTAGATGATACAAATTGATTTTCCATGGGCGTTTCTAAAAACCATTGTTTAAAATTCACTTTTTTTATACTATACCATGCACGTGTACATCGTCCATATTTTGACCTAAATAATCATATTTTTCTAAATCCTTTTGGGAAAATATTTTTAACCCACTTAAGCATGTTTTCCATATTTTTTTTGTAAATTTTTATTGAATATTTTTTCTTTGTTAATTTTTTATTGGCCATATTTGGTGTTTTGAAAAATCATCATGTACATCACACATAAGATGACCTAAACTTATCATTTTTTATTTTTTTTCAAATTGAAAATAATTTTCTAAAGTACATTTTCGTAAAATTTGTTTTTCAAAAAAATATTTGAATAAAATGTTATTAAAATACTAAAAATACCTTATAATTCATGTTTATGGGCCTGTTTCATTAGAAATTAATTGAAAAATAGAAAATTAATCCAATTGAAAAAAATTACATATTTAGAATCTACACTATCTCATCTAAAATGGGTTTTAATTTCATAAAATAATTCTAAAAAAAACCCTGACAACCATATTTGCATAGTCATTTTTTTCTCTTGATATTATCATGACCTTGTACTTGTAGGTCTAAGGCTAAGGATTGGGTTACAATGCCTTTTCTAAGCCTAAATCCAAATGAGAAACATGCATTTTGATTTTTAAAACTTTTGGAATGAGTACCCACTTTAAAAAGGGTACCTATTCTAAAAAATGAATGACTACCTATTTTAAAGCTGAAAAATGACACTTCCACTAGAAATGGACTCAACTTCTTGCACTTACCCTTCCCTTGACTACTATTTTTAGTTGCATTGATGAAGGATAAGGATTCATGATGTTGGATTGGATGGATATGGATTAAAAATATGTGAATGGATGATTAGAAGGAAAGGAGAGATGATGAAAAGATAAATAGAATGGATTAGAAGAATGTGGAAGAAGGGGTAATAAGATTTGTTTTGATATCAGAAGATCTTCGATGTAGATGGACTAAAGCTCAAATTGGGATATAGATTAAGATCAACTTGGAATTTTACTTAAGCTTACAGTAGGTTTAGATTGAAGCTTAGATTAAGATTGGATTTAAGCTTAGATTAGGATGATTGGAAGATATGATGGGATAGACTCCTAAAGTCAAGACTTAGCTGAAAAGATGAGGATGACTGTTGGATTGATGAAGGATAGATTATCGGTAGTCAATGAGATGAAAGTGATCATTTGAGGATGGATATGTAGAAGAAAAATGATTGGATTATGATTTTGGAATGAGGAATATATAGGCTAATCATGACAAAAAGGGTTGGCTCTCTGGATTTTGGATGGGAAGTGGATTCACCCAAAAGTAGAGTGTAGTTGCCTCTATAGGTAACAAAAACATCTATCTAGGAGATAACAAAATTGCTCCTATGGGTAGTAGGATCACCTATTGGTGAAGATAGGATCGCTTATGAAGATTAACTATATAGAAGGGGGGAAGGATCACCCAAGAAAGGAGTGCAATCACCTATCAGGGAAAGAGCTAGTACAGACGCAAGATGACATAATCACCTATACAGGGGAAAAAATTTCCTATCTAGGGAATGGGTGACAAAAGCTTCGCCTATTCTAAGGACTGTATGGATGAGGGAGACACAAATAAGACACAAGATCTCCCCTGTGGATAGTAGGATTTCCTATTTAGGAAACAAGAGGATGTGGATGACATAGATTTGACACAGACTCGCCTAGGAGGAGGATAGGATAGCCTATTCTTAGAGTATGTATAGATGGATGCCAAGGAGATGCAAATGTGAAATGTCCCCTGTGAACAATAGGATCGCCTATTCAAGGAACAGGAAGACGTGGATGACTCAGAATAGACACAGACTCACCTAAAAGGATGATAGGAACAAGTGGACTCAAATGAATTGGATTGGACACAGACTCGCCTAGGAGGATGACAGGATCACCTGTTCTGAGGGAACTGACAAAGTTGAATGACTTAGATTGGACACAAACTCGCCTAAAAGGATGACAAGATCACTTGTTCTGAGGGAACATGCCTACTTGGTTGACTCGGATTGGACAAAGGCTTTCCTAAAAGGATGACAGGATGGCTTGTTCTGAGGGAATGGGCAGACTTGGATGAATCGGATTGGACACAGACTCGCCTATGGATAGGGGAAGATCACCTATTCATGGAATAGGTAAACATGAGGTAGCCTAAGTAAGGGACCCACAAGAAAATTCACCCCTAACAAGGACAATTTCACCTAAAGGATTACCTAGACCGGACTTAGGATGCAGAATCACCCCTTTATAGGGTAGGATCACCTATCCACAAGGAAAATTTTCCTCTATGATAAGAAAATTTTCCACTGAGGTCAGGGGCTGACTATGAAAAGGGACATAAAACACAACAAACAATAGACAAAAAGGTTGGATTGACACAGACTGATAATAAGCACTAGTATCGAACAAGGAAGATATGTCAGGCAACACAATCCTAGAATTAGTATAAAGGGTTTACAAACTTGATGTAGGCCCACCACCTTGAGTAGAAAACCCAAGGTTAATACTCTGTGATACTAGGGTGGTTCTCTGGATCACCCTTTCTCGCGAAGGTAGATAGCTAGTGATTTAGTGGCATAGGGTTATCAACAAACGCCATAGGCTCACCTTCATTCTCTCTCTCAAAGATTATCGTATTCCACCATGAGGATTTCTATCTCAACCCAAGGGAGTACATGGTGAGTAACTTCGGGGTACGGTGCACATCCCCTGCACTACACCAAGCTGTGACTAAAACACTTATCTCTATCTAGGCTATATAGACTATCTTGTGCATCCTCAATATACGCCAGGTACATGAGGCACAATTGTGAACACTGGCCTATCACAAGCGTGGGTTAGGAGTCCCAATGAGGTACTAGAAACTTAGACCAACCCTGCACATCTTATCTAGGTTTCACCCTAGCTTCAATGCTTCACTAAACACGATGTGACTGGATTGGGGTACAACTTTAGTTCTCCCCCCTTTATATACCCGACTAGTAACACATGGTTGCAATCTTCCCTCGGGTGATGAAATCCTAGGTAGGTCCCACTAACGGAAGGAAATACTAGATGCTTTGGCTGGTCCCCAAGCTCACATGTAGCGCAAGGGGGGAGCTTAGATGCACTTGCACTCCCTAGGTAGACTAGACCGGGTTGGAACAAGTTGTGATTTCTCATAACCCAGTATCACCAAAAGGTGCAAGGGGAGTGGATACATCAACAAATTTCTCCCAAACACAACAAACAAGATTAATTGGCCCTTTAATTAAGCTACTTGAGCCTAGATTAGGGAAAAAATAATAGAAAAAGCTAACTAATGGGTCTTCGACCGATCATCCTATAGAAGATATGTCAGTATTTTCTACCACTAGTTTTGGACAAAAAATTTGTTGCACAAATGTTAGTAAATTCACACAATCAAAAATAGATGAGTTAGCATATCAGTGTGCAAAATCAAAACCAAATTGAAGCACAAATAAAAAATTAATGGTTTTGAAATACCTCAGGTTCACCGCTATGTGAGACGAATTCACCTGTTTCTGAAGATCAAGATCGCCTATTTGGAGGGATGGGAAAATTTTCTATCGCCTATCGAGGGGAGGGGCGAATATAATTCCACCTCTGCGCTTAGTAATATCACCTCTGTTCTCAACAATCTTGTCCATTTTTGTGGTTCTTCTACATACCTGCCTTTGTGTCCAACAATTTTTCCTTTAGTCTCATGCCCACTCCTTTTCATGGAAGGGCAAGATCACATTTGCCTGTGCTTTTCACAGGTTCACCTCTGTAACTAGCAAATTCACCCCTCAAGGGCATATTCTCCTTTGTGTATAAAATGTGAACCTACAAAAATTGAAAAACAAGAAAATAATGAAAATGACCCATGATGTGGGTCCCACTAGGCAAGCCATAAATGTGTGCGAGTGAATTTTCCTACCCTAAGATGCAAAAATTAAACTAATGCAACAAGAAAAAAAATTGAAAAACACTCAATATTAGGCCTAAGATGAACTCAAACAAAACACAAAAAAATAGAACTTTTTACCTTATTTGAATTGATGACTTGGTTGGCCCTTGTTGATGCTTGAATCTGTGCTCCTTTGTTGGAAAAAATCACATGATACTTGGTGCAAAATGAAGCTAAGATGGAGATGAATGCAATGATGGATGTGGGTATTGCAATGGATGCAAGATGAGAGCTCAATGATGTTGCAACAGTGGAGGTTGAATGGCTTGAGTGCTTAGATGTTTGATTCTAGTTGATTGTGGTTAAGAATGAAAAAATGGCTATGTTAGCCGTTTAGCAAGGGAGATTGAAATGGATAGTGGAGATTGAAAGAGGACAAGAGATCAAGGGTTGGGATTAAAGATTTGACCAAAGAAGTTAAAAATTCATTTTTAATGTGCATGGGAATGATAAAAGGAATTTAATATTCCTTGGGAAAGAGAAAAGGAGTTTAATATTCCTTGGGGGATGAGAGAGGAATTAAAAATTCCTCAACAGGACCTTGTGAAGACAAAAAGGAATTAAAAATTCCTTGGGGGATGGGGAGAGTTGACCAAGGGGTTGATTAGGCTAGTTGGGTATGTGTAGGATCATCATGGAAAAAATAGGCCTTTAAGTGGCGAAAAATTTAGAAAAATCATATTTAGAAAACTTGACATAAAAATTTGAATAAGATCGATATTATTTCAAAAATATGTAAGAATAGAATATATAGAAAATTGAATGCAGTTTCTAAACTACTAGGTTTATTTTTTTTTAAAATCTATTTGGTGAAAATTTGAAATTTCAATGCAGTAGTACTTAAATTTTAGGGAAAAAATAAGAAGTAAGTGTTTTTCTGACCTCCCTAACCACAAAAAAATGATAATATTTTTCTATGAGATTTTAGATATAAGTAGAGGACTCATGTCCTGATGTGATGCATATTTTTTTGTAATTTTTTCCAAGTAAATAATTAATTATGATTTTTTTATTACAACGTTTAAAAAATATAAAAGCTCATATGTCTCACCACCTTAACTTGGTCAAAACTTCATGAAATTCATTTTTTTAATCCTATAGTATGCGAAGCATATAATGTGACACATGTTCCAGATTCAAAAAATGTCATACTTGAAAGCTATAGATGTTTTTCAATCAGCCTATCAATCAGAACTTTAGACATAATTCAAATAGAAAATGAATAATAATTATTTATTAAATTCAAAGTAAAGAATTTAATTTATATTGGTGGAAAGTTGGGAATCTCCTTTAAAAACCCTTTTCATTTCATCAATTTTGGATTAAAAAAAATTCGTTAGTCACATACCCTACACATACCCATCATATCACCACCTTTTGGCCCATCATGATCCTACGCATACCCAGTTGATGAAGGATTAGAGGAAGGTTAGGTGGCTAATGAGGATTATGAGCCAACTTGCAAAAGTTGGAGGATGTGACACATCCTAATCATGGATTAGGAATGTGCACATCCCTAATGGTGGGATTATGCAAATTAATTAGGATTAGAAAAAAGGTTCTGGAGGATGTGACATGAGGGAAATTAAATAAATAGATTATTTATTTTATTCTCTAGAGGAAAAGGGATAAGGCATGAGATTAAATAATTAAAGGTAATTATTTACTTTAGGTTAGGATTTAAAGATGATGGAAGAAATAAATTAGGATGAAGGGATAAGGGATAATGAATATTAATTAAATAATGGGGTATTATTTAATTAATATAGAGGATATGACATTAGTTGAATTGGGGGTAAATTGACCAAACTAAAGTGGTCAATTTTTAGTGTCTCCACATATTACCCTTTAGATTTGATTTTTAACTTAAATCATACATTTAATAATTTGTACGTCAAACTTGACGTAATTTTCTATATACATATATATCCCCTTTTTTGAATAATAAAAAAAGACATTGTCTAAATGTACAAGGTATAACAGATGACAAATAGTTTGTTTTTCCATTAGTTTACCTACTTAATTGTTGACACATCATTCCTTGTCTTTCAAGAAAAAGAAAAAAAAACATTCACATAAAAATGGCATCCTACCAAAATGATATTTCAAATGCAGACACTATGATTTTTCTAGTGGTGTGTGTGTGATCTAAATTTCAACAAGATTACCAATCATCATCCAACTAAATACTCCTACCTCAACCTTGTTCTCATTTTTCAACCTATTCCTACATTCACACACACTTGCACTTGCAAATTTGCATCAGTACATTTAACCGATGCTCGAAATGAAATGATTTCATTATTTCATAGTAACATTCATTCTTCATGTTCAGTCATAAATTTTACATAGATAAATATTTTAAAGTTTCATTGAAATCTTAAATTTATCACATGTCAAAAATTGATAAATTTTATTTTCCAAAATATTTAAATAACTTAACATTATTACATGTAAGCAAAAATTTAAGATGTGACAAAGAGTAATTATATGGTATAATTTTTTGCACATACATGTTTGGATTTTTTTAATTGTAATGCATATCATTTAAATTGTGATTTAGATGTTAATTTTTCAAATCTATTATGATTATGCATGTACATAGATTGAAATTCTTATGTATTTTTGTCTTTTATGTAGCAACCTACTAGTTTTACATCCATGATGATTGCTTTTGAAACATTGGAAGAAGCATCACAATAGGTATGTGTTTTTTTTCATATTCTCGACATTATGATTATATGTGTAGTCTTACTTGTCATTTTTTCTATAGGAAACTATCATAGTTGGTTTATCCATGATGATCAATTCTACAAAAAGAGAACAATCATCACATGAGATATGTGTTATTTTATATTGTAGATATATACGTTTAGATATGAGTATATATGTGTTTAGTTTATGTTTATTTATCAACAATTATATAATATTTGTATCAATTTTATTCTACCTACTATAGTTCTTTGTCTGATTTAGCAATGTGAGGAATACTCAACTATTTCAATATATTAGGACTCATGATCATCCTAGGGGACAATCATTTGTAGAACGTCTTACAAAAAAGAAGAAGGGAAAGAATTGAGGTGATCAAGAATTCCATTTTAGATAAGTTATAGTTCAATATAGTGATTTTGATGTTAATTTG
This sequence comes from Sequoia sempervirens, assembly GCA_007258455.2. Classification (NCBI taxonomy): domain Eukaryota; kingdom Viridiplantae; phylum Streptophyta; class Pinopsida; order Cupressales; family Cupressaceae; genus Sequoia; species Sequoia sempervirens. The sequence goes on from VDFB02047230.1 coordinate 155,103,448, forward strand.
ACAATTCTAAATTATAGTATATAAGTTTCTATTTAGTAGTCTAACTTGTCAACCATTGACATAATTAATATAATTTGTGGTTTGAATTGTTCTTGTGTAGGAAAATTTTGAGACACCCTGTATTTTCAGGAGTCTTGATTTTGATGATCCAACACAAGATTAGGATTTTATAGAGATTGATACATTTTAGGATTGATACATAGCTATTCAACATGTATATTGTATATATATCTTGAGATGGCATATTCCACATTTTATAAAACTTATTTTGAGTTGGCATATATGCCAAATTTGTATATGCACATACATAATTATTCTACAATTTAATAGATAAATGTCTTTCTACTTTGAAACTTAAAATTGGAATGTTTAATTAGTTTATAATGGTTAAGTTATGATCAATAACATGTTATAGATAAGGAAATTACACTTTAATAGAACTTATGAATTACACTTGGCAATCCATCTATGCTAGTGTTAAATTTGGTTGCCTTGGGTAACTTCACCAAAATTTATGACCATTTTTATAAAAAATTCAAGCTCATACAATGACATAAAATCACACACATAACTCAGAAAGTAAATTATAAGGATTAAAATTCACTTTTTCTTTTATTAAATTTGAAGGAGACTATCAATAGATACACTTTGAAGATTAATGCACAATGGTTAATAATTCATATTAGCTAACATAGTTTCAAATTGAAGGACATAATCATTAATATTTCATAACACAATTCTTACATTGTCTTAGTTTTTATAAATGTCACTTGATGCTCAATATTATGTTGATTTATGAAAACATTAGTCAAGTCTTACAAGAAATGGATAAAAGAAGCATCAGGTAAAGGGTTGAACCAAATTAAGTTCATAATCTCTCAATCTTTGTAGAAATAATTTTATGGGTAGTCTTTTATTGTAAATATAACATAAAAATGTTGCTTTACAATAATGTAGGTGGGTCAAGGGTTCAATTATACTATTATAAATTGCAAACCAGTCATCTTTTAGATATTTTTTGAGATACTTTTTCAAATATATTATATAGGTTTTCATATTTGTTAACTCACTCATAATGATGGCCAATTCTTGGTAAGATTTAGGTGGTGTAGAAATAAAAGGGACATGAGTAGACAAATGGGGAGTGAAAGGACAAAAAGTGACATGAGTGGACAAAGGGGGAGTGAAAGAACAAAACTGACACACATGAATAAAGTAGATATGGAGGAAATAAAGGGACATGAGTAGACAAAGGGGAGTGAAAGAAGCAAATAATATAATTAGTAGTCAAACCTGAGGAGTTTATTTAAGTTGATATAGATACATATAGGTATATGAATGAAAGGTGTGGCTAAGGATGAGATATGTTAGGTTTGAATGACATTAAGGATGTAAGTGATGTCAAAAATGGAATTCATTCAGTAACACAATCATAATTCAACCTCCAATAGATCACTTTCCCAAGTATTAAAACCCTACTCTTGGGGTTTCCTCTATACCTTGACAATTTCCTTGAAGGTGTGCAACTAGATTTTCTTAACCTCAACTCCACAACCCAATACCAAACCCTTAAACCAAATACATTATCAAAGACCCATTAACCCCTAGTACAACATACCTCAAAACACCATTAGGTTTCTTTAGAACAACTTTGTCAAATCAAGGTACCTACACTATCCTAGACCACAAATTAGGTCACTTTTACAAAGGGACCCTATTGGAAACTCCTCCTCAAGCCCAAAAATCAATTGGGAAGCAAAAAATAGTAAAATAAACCACCAATTTCACCATTTATTCACAAAGCCACACTTTCTAAGACCCCTAATCAAGAAACCCTTATTTTAGACAATTCTCATGGGGGTTTATTGAAAAACTATATATCATACCTTCTCTAACCCTACCACCACTTCAAAAACCCTTAATTATGTCTGCATATTCTTTAAATTTCATTCACTAGCCTCCATCATCAATAGTTAAACCAAACCCTAGTTTAAAACCTCTATTTTCTAGCAAAATTTGCACAAAAATATTTAGGATAGCAATGCACAATTCCTTCAAACATATTACCTACTCCAATAGACCATGTATACATCTAAATCATGACCTATTTAGCCATTCCATTGAGCTACAAGAGAAAATAGTGGGTGGAATGGCTTAAAATGTCATTTTATTCACTCAAAACCCTTAAAATAGGGTATACAGACTGGTCCTCTATAATTGGCCTCTAAATTGCACAAAAAAATGAAATAAATTGAAACCAAGTCTAAAATTCTGTTAGGAATACTTCCCACAATATTCAAGCCATAAGAATTCAAGATCACCCTATACGAAACCATACATACCAAAGAAACTTCAGATTTTCTAGAAAATACAATAAAATGTAAGGAAAACAATGTATTTTATTTCCTTTTCTCAAGATCAACTTCTCCAACCTCCAACCTCAAAATTTGAGAGGTATTTTAAACTCAAATACACCAAGCTAACCTATCCCAACTGACTTCAATCACCAAAAAACCAAATTTCAAAAATTTGATCGTTGATATTCAAATTTGTTGCAATCTTGTAACTTTACAAATTTGACAACTTTTCAATTTTAATATTTTTTGCACAATAAACTCTCAAACCACCCAAATGACTCAAAATGACTCCTAAAACACTATAATGGCCTTGAAATAGCCTTATTACATCAAAACACTCCAAATTCACAAAACTCAAACTAGGACCTTCTAATTTGATGACTTAAACATGGTACTTCTGCACCAATAAGAGGTATGAACACCAACCATATAAATAGGAGGGATAAAAGGAGAAATTTAGGATGGGTAAGAAATAGAATGAACACTATGGGATATTGAGTGATGCAAAGTATGTAGGGTTTATAGAAAGGTGGAAAAATCATAAGTAAGCTATGAGTAGGATGGATTTAACCTAGGCATAGGGTATATACCATATACAGATCTTGTATATCATCAACCATTCTTGATATGAAATTATTATATTTAGGAAATTTTTATTAATAATCACCTTGGTTTGAACATAAAATAAATAATAATAATAAAAAATATATCTGCACATATGGTAGCTAATTGATTACATGATTATTTCAAGTTATCAACCATCTCATATTTGTTTGTTGTTTTCAAAAATTTCAATGAATTCATCATGAACACAATATTCTTCTTACTCATCATAATGTAACATGTAATCAACATAAGAGGTCATGGAAGAGAGGGGTCATGGATTTAACCTTGCATTTCATCAAAGAGAACCTAACACTCTTAAGATATTCTAAGGCATGTTCACACAATGATAGGTTGATCTAATAGTAAATTGAATAATAATTGACTTTAAAGAATAGTCATGGAAGTTATGTGTTCAATATAATGTATGGGAATAAATTACACCCTACATATAGGATCTAAGGGTAAAATGAAAAATGGATTAAACTAGGCATATTCTTAAAAGATATGAGATTGATTAATGTAAAATAATATTTAAGTAACTAAACTAGATAAACTGAAATATTGAAAGGGAATATAGAGCTTATTTAGCAATAAGAATATTTTTGTTTCATGCATCCTAGACCAAAACCAACTACACCAATACATACAAGTGGGAAAATAAATTCAATGGAAGGGATTTGTTTTTTTTCCAAGTCAGTTGATCATTTTAGAGTGCATTATTGCAATGTAGTCTCTTAAAAGCACCAAGAGAAAGAACTGTCAAAATATGATAGAGTAGTTCTCAGAGCTTGTGGTAGCTAACAATGTTTCGTCTACATTTACAAGTCCATATGGAATCCCTCCACATAAACCTCTCCCATTTCTAGTTATCTCAACACCATTTGGCTATGCCAACTTAGAATGCAAAATTGCATAAATCATCAGTGGAGACCAGTGCAAATTTGGTAATAAGCATAATTTTTGTTTCATGCATCCTAGACTGAAACTGACTATGCCAACATGTCCAAGTAGGTAGCTAAATCATAGGGAAGGTCTTTGTTCATTCTCCAAGTCACCTGATAATTTTGGAATGCACTATTATGATATAGTCTCTTAAGAGCCCTAAGACTAGAAAACTACCAAACTGTGATGAAGTGGTTCTCAAAGATTGTGGCACCTAACAATGTTTCTTTTGCACATACAATTACATATTTCATCCCTCCACATAAAAATATCTCATTTTTTGCCAACTAAACACCATTTGGCCATGCCAACTTAGAATGTAAACTTACAAAAAGTGTTAGTAGAGAGTAGTGCAAATTTGGCAATAAGCATATTTTTTGTTTTGTACATCCTAGACAAAAAATGAAGATTCCAACTTTTCGAAGTAGGAAACTAAATTATATGGAAGGGTTATGTTCATTTCCCAAGTCACTCAATCATTTCAGAGTGCACTACTTCGACGTAGTCTCTTAAGAGCCCTAAGAGCAAAAAACTGCCAAACTATTCAACAAGTGGTTCTCGGAGCTCATGCCACCTAATAATTTTTTATCTTCATGTACAAGTCCATGATGGAATCCCTCCACATAAACCTCTCTCATTTTTTTTCAAATCAACATTGTTTGGCCATGACAACTTAGAATGCAAACTTACAAAAACGTCTGTAGAGAGTAGTGCAAATTTGACAATAAGAATATTTTCTATTTCATGTACCCTAGACCAAAATAGACTACACCACCACATCCAAGTGAGTATCTAAATTCTATGGAAGGGCTCTATTTATTCTCCAAGTCACCCGATCATTTCAGAGTGCACTATTCTTATGTGGTCTCTTAAGAGCCCTTAGAGCAAAACATTGCCAAACTATGACGAAGTGGTTCTTGAAGCTCGTAGAACCTAACAATATTTTGTTTGCATGTACAAGTATATATGGCATCCCTCCACATAAATATATCTCATTTTTGGTCATCTCAACATTGTTTGGCCATGCCAACTTAGAATGAAAACTTGCAAAAAGTGGCAGAAGAGAGCAATACAAATTTGGAAATAAGCATATATTTTTGTTTTGCGCATCCTAGACCAAAAATGACATTGCCAAAATATTCAAGTGGGAAACTAAATGCTAGGGAATGGCTCTATTCATTCTCCAATTCACCCAATCATTTTGGAGTGCACTATTCTAATGTAGTCTCTTAAGAGCCTTGAGAGAAAAAAAATGTCAAACTATGACACAGTGGTTCTTAGAGCTTGTGGAACCTAACAATGTTTTATCTACATCTACACTTGTACATATAACATCCCTCCACATAAACCTATCTCATTTTTTTCAACTCAACATGAGTTGTCCATGCTAACTTAGAATGTAAACTTGCAAAAAGTATTAGTGGAGAGCAGTACAAATTTGACAATAAGTATATTTTTTGATTTGTGTGTCCTAGACCAAAACCGACTATGCCAACATATCCAAGTGGGAAACTAAATGATATGGAATGGATTTTTTTTTTATCCAAGCCACCTAATCATTTTAGAGTGCACTATTCTAGCGTAGTCTCTTAAGATCCCTAAGAAGAAAAAATGCCAAACTATGTGGAGTGCTTCTTAGAGATTCTAGCACCTAACAATGTTTCTTCTACACATACAAGTCTGTATGGCATCCCTACACATTAAAATCTCTTAATTTTTGTCAAATAAACATAGGTTGACCATGCCAACTTAGAAGGAAAACTTACAAAAAGTGCCAATAGAGAGCAATACAAATTTGGAAAGAAGCATATTTTTTTCTTTTTTACTTCCTAGACCAAAACCAATTATTCCAAAACCTCCAAGTGGGTAGCTAAATTCTAGGGAAGGGTCATGTTCGTTCTCCAAGTCACATGGTCAAATCATAGTGCACTATTTTGATGTAGTCTCCTACAAGCCTTTTGAGCATACAAATGAGATACTTACACATGAACACAAATATTCTTGGAATTTATGAACATACATACATACATATATCATGAAATTGATTAGCTATGACCATCCAAATCTAATCAATCTAGTTGCATACCATGTGCATTATTAGCATACAAATATTACATCATATTCATCATCAATATAGCTACATACCATGTGTATTCTTATTATACACATAAAAAATTGCATCCATCATGTCAGTATAAGTAATAACATGTATACCATATTTTCCATTTCCTCATGTAAAAAATACATCAAAGCACCACCCTAAGGTGCAAAAATTTAATGCATATCAAAGAACTAAGAGAGAGGGAGGGAGGGAGGGAGAAGGAATTATCTAGGTAGGGTCTCTCTCAGATCTCTCTTTCTCTCTAGTCTCTCCCACCCTTTATCCATCCCACCCTACCTCGATAACTCTCTCTCTCCCACCCCCTCTCTTTCTTAGGTCTCTCCCTCCCTCTATCCCTCCCACCCCTTCTCTCTCTCTCTCTCTCTTAGGCCTCTCCCTCCCTCCATCCCTCCCACCCCCTCTCTGTCTCTCTTAGGTCTCTTCCTCCCTTCCTCTATGCCTTCCTCCCTCTATCCCTTCCACGCCCTCTCTCTCTCAGGCATCTCCCCCCTCTATCTATCCAATCCCCCTCTCTCTCTTAGGTATCTCCTTCCCTTTATCCTTCCCACCCCCTCTCTCTCTTACGTCTCTTCCTCCCTCCCTCTATCCCTCCCTCCCTCCCTCTCTCTCAAGGAAATATAGGAAAAATCAAGGGCTATTTGTGTCATCGATAGAGGAAGGATTATATTGGAAGGGGTATTTAAGCTAGCAGATGGTACCGACTTTACAATTGAGGCTAATGATTTTTTGTGTGGCATGAACATGACCCTAATTTTTTTTTAAAAAATTATATATAATTGAAAGATAATGTCAAATCATCATCAAAACTTTAAAAAGGAAATCTTCATGCAAGTAGCATATGTGTTTGGGAGATGTTTGATTGATTTGAATATTTTGAAATCATGTAATGCTATAGAGAGGGAAAAATATTTGTGGATGCCTTTGCAAACATGGCATGCAATAAAAAAAGAGAGAATGACATAAGTTAGAAAAACTATTATCCATCTTTTCCCCAACTTTAGGGAAATTTTATGCATGAACAACATACACACACAACCCCTAGTATTCATGAGTATTCTTTTCATTACTAATGTATTGTGTGATGAATGAATTCAAGATAACTAAAAGGAAGCCAAGTATGTGGAAAAGCTTCCAACACCAATCTATCAAAGGAGAGAATGTGCCAATTTCTATAGTTTCAAACCCTTATTCAATTACAACAAAGAAGATGCACATAATAGGTAACATAAATAGAATCAAAGATACACATAAGACCAAATATACGTGGGGGAAACCCTTTCGAGAGAGAAAAACCCTACAGTCCAAAAGATTTAACAATGTATTATTTATAAACAAAAGGTTACAATACACTTGTAGTGCAAGCCTTTACATGATTTTGTCTATGTTACAATTTTGCAGTAAATTTGGTAGCATAACGGTATCTCAACACAATAACATACAACTCGAAAAACATAAGTGCACTATATATAGGAGCTTTCAATGCATAAAGTAGACATTTCTAAATTGACTGGAAAAGGCTAAAGATGCAACATGGAAAGTGCCAAAACCATTGCACACACATAATGGTAAGTTTCCAATTGTCATGACATGCAATAATGCAATTTCCAATTATCATTAAACCTACACCTGTCAAATAATAACTACACCTCAAAAAATCACATTCCATGCAAACTCAACCCAAAAATTGAAAATGTCTTCATGTAAAACTCCACTTGTAAATGCAAATTTCCAACTTGAATGCTCCTCAAAAATAGAAATTGCAAGTTATAACTCACAAGACAACATGGAATAATTAGCAACATTAAATATTTAACAAAGCAATGCTACAAAAAAACAAAGGTTGAGACACCTTCATTTTCCTAACATTCTACCACTTGTCGAACACCTTTGAAGAGTCAATTAAGTAATAAGATTTAACTACTAGAGGCTATGAGGCCCATAGACTTCGAACACCATCTAAACTTCTTTTTGCTTGTTGGCTTTGTCAATGCATCTACAACATTCATGAAGGTGACAACCTTCTCCAACTTCACCTTTCCATCTTCCACCATATCACAAGTAAAATGAAATTGAACAAATCAATGTTCTTTGTTTTGGCATGGATAGTAGGATTATTTTCCAATAAAATGGCACTCTAAGCCAAATGGATTCCTTACAAGCATGAGTAGCTTCCATGTACTCTTCTTCTATCATGGACAAAGCAACTATAGCATGTTGCTTACTCATCCAACTAATGTCACTACCAAACATCATGAATACATATCTAATGGTTGATCTTCTACTATCAATATCTCCTGCCCAATTAGAATCCAAAAAACCATGAATATAGACTAAATGCCAAGGTCTAGTAGGATAACCATGAAAACATAGGGCATAGTTAGAAGTACCCCACAAATATCTAAAAACCCTCTTAACTGCATCCCAGTGTACCTATCCAATATTAGCCATAAATCAACTTAGGACTCCCACTACTTGGGAAATTTTTGGCCTCATATAGACCATATCATACATCAAATTTCCTATAGCACTAGCATAGGGTAATTTTCCCATGTCCTCCATATTAGAAGGATCTAATTTGGACAATCTTCTATAGAAAGCTTCATACCTTACTGATTAGTTGAAAAATTTCTCTCTATATTTGGGAGATAGATCAACACCTTTCCCCTAATATCGTTCAAGGATGACCTAGAGATCTCAATCTCAAGTATGCAAAGGAGGAAGAGATCTTACAATAGGGTTGTCCTAGGAGATGGTTGTAAACTAATGAGGGGTTCACCACCAAGTTAGGACTTGGAAAGACAAATTCAATGCAAATCACAATGCTTAAACATAGTATGATGTGATCATTCACTAAATGACCTAGAAAAGCATGTAAAACAAAACAAAAAGATGCAAGATGAAATGTGTGCACTTGGAAATATGCAAAAGACTAGAATGAGATTTGAAAATTGAAAATCTTAAATTTCGGCTTACTGGGACTCATATGCTAGTCTAGGCATATCAGTCCCAGATTTGGGTTTCTATGTAGAAACTGAAATCTAGAAAATGGGTGTCTAAAACTAAAAAAATATGGAAAGATACCTATAGTGGGACTCATATGCCACTTTTGGCGTATCAGTCCCAATTTTCTTTTTTTGAAGGTTAAGGTCTAATCTTTCTCACCAATCTCTTCTATCTCTATCGCACTTTGTTTTTAGATCTAAAACCTTGATTTTGAACCTGTAAAAGTCTTTTTGTGACCTTGCAAGTGATGAGACAATTCCAACAACTTTTTCCAAGCTTGTAACCTAATAGATTCAAAGATCCTTCATGCTCCAAGAAACCTAGATCTACAATCACACATGTAAAGAGGAGAAAAACTTGTTGATTGTTAGTGGATAGGGGTTTGCCTTGGTCAAACCCCTTTGAGGTAACTAAACCAAATGATGAGATAATGAAATAAGGACATGAAAAATGAAACATGAATAATGATACCTTAAATGATGTCTTGTAAATCATCCCTTTAACATGAAATGGCCATGGAGGATGTAGTTCTAGATCTTGAACTTTGATATGAAACAATACTTGTAAATGAATCCTCAATGCTACATCACAACACTAGCTCAATAACATGTTTAATTCTTGACAACCTTGACATGATGATGGATCTTTGATAGCTGCAGTAATTGATGGAGAATTTTTCCCTTGAATTCTTTAAAATTACCTTGAATGTTCTCTTGAAGATCTTGTAAAGTCTAGGAATGCTTAACTCTTGAGTGATTGACTTGATATCATGAAGGCTTATATATGAAATAATGATTTAAGACCTCATTTATATAGACAATCCATCTAATATCTCATTAATTGGATCCCACAGGCTGACATTCATGAAATTTGAACTTAAAATCCAAAATTTTGGCTCAAAACCTTTAAAATAGGCCAAATGGGACTCATATGCCATCTGTGGTGTATGGGTACCACCTAACATGAAACATAAAACATAAAACATCAAATAATGATACCTTGAATGATGTCTTGTAAATCAACCCTCTAACATGAAATGGCCATGGAGGATGTAGATCTAGATATTGAACTTTGATATGAAACAATGCTTGTAAATGAATCCTCAATGCTACATCACAACACTAGCTCAATAACATGTTTATGCTTGACAACCTTGACATGATGATGGATCTTGGATTGCTGCAATAATTGATAGAGAAATTTTCCCTTGAATGCTTTAAAATTGACCTTGAATGCTCCCTTGAAGATCTTGTAAAGTCTTGGAATTCTTAACTCTTGAGTAATTGACTTGATATCATGAAGGCTTATATATGAAATAATGATTTGAGACCTAATTTATATGGTAAATCCATCTAATAGCCCATTAATTGGATTCCACAGGCTGAAATTCATGAAATTTGAAATTAAAACCCAAATTTACCACTTAAAACCTTAAAAATAGGCCAAATGGGACTCATTCGCCATTTGTGGTGTATGGGTCCCACAAGGCCTTTTTGGAGAGAGAAAGTTTCGGGGAGTTAAGAAATTAAGTTTATTTGATGATATTATTAGGATTTTGGCTGAAATATGCCTTAGGATGCACGATATAGGGTCATAGGGGCCTATTAATGATGATATAAAGGTTATAAATGTAAGAGGGCCCAAAATTCAATGTGAAGGTGTAAATAAATACACTTTACAACATTAAACTAAGGAAAAATTGGGTCTATTCAGCTAAAAAGGGCTCCAAATCCAATGTGAAAGTGTTTAACACATTAAAACACTTGATTAGGTCCATTTAATTTACAAGCCTCCTAAATTTAACGTGAAGATGTGAATAAATACACTTTACAACACTAAATTAAGGAAAATTTAGGTTTATTTAGCTTTAAAAGGGCCCAAAACCTAAAGTGGATGTGTAAAACACATCACAACACTAGATCAAGGTGATATTAAGTCCAATTTATCATTGATTGTTCCTAGATTAAGTGTGAAAATGTGAATGACAACATTTTCTACACTACACTTACAAAAAATAACTAACTGTCTGCAAGTTGTCATGTTGAATCTCTCCAACACTACATTTGCATACTTACTCTTGCTTAACCAAATATTTCTATTAGTTCTATCTCTTTGGATCTCCATCCCCAAGACATACCAAGCTACAACTAAATATTCAATTCAAATTTTGATGACAACTAGGAAATAGATCTAAAATAAAAATTTAAAAAATCTTTCCCAAAAACAACATATCATCAACATACAATGCAATGATGAGAAAATGGTCATTAACAGTTTTGTAGTAAACACAATGATCATATAATCATATTTAGATCTTAGAAATCCCAAACTCAACACAAAGGTGTCAAATATCTAGTACCATATCTTAGGAGATTACTTAAGACCATACAAAGACTTTTTCAACTTGCATACCAGATTTTCTTTACCTTTAACCACATACTATTCAAGCCTTGACATATAGATTTCTTCAGGTCTAAATCACCATGAAGGAAGGTTTTTTTCACATCCATCTGCTTCACTTCTAAATAATAAGTTGTTGCTAGTGATAACAGGAACTCAATAGATGTCATCTTTGCAACAAGAGAGATTATCCTCACCATAATCTATTCCATCCACTTACGAATAACCCTTTGCAACCAACCTTGCTTTATGCTTCTCAACACTTCCATCAAGACCAACTTTCTTCTTGAACACCCATTTGCAACCTTGAGTTTGTGTCCTTCAAGAAAATGTACCAAATCCCATGTATCATTATTCTTCAATGAAACCATCTCCTCATCCATGGCTTTCATCCAAGAATTTACATCACCCATACCCATAGCCTCTTGCATAGTCCTTTACTCATCAACATTAGTAATCAAAGAAAAAAAATACAATTTGAATCCAACAATGAATAACCAAACCTATCAAGTTGTTTCCTATCTCTTGTAGACCTCCTTAATTGTTGAGGTTGAGTTTCTTCTTCTTCAAAAATTTCTGAGCTTCTCGATCTCTCCTCATCATTAGGTTCATTATGGGCTTCAAGTTCAACTTTTTTAGGGTCGAGAGGAAGTTGAACCACATCCTCTTTCTTATGTTCTTCTATAGGCTATAAAATAGTGGAAGAAGGTTTCATCTCTTTGAAGATACCACTTTGGATTTAGAGAACCATTTCAACCACTAGATCCTAAAGCTTTTACCCTTTCACACCAATACCATATCCAATGAAGGTACACTTGACAACCTTGTTTTCCAACTTTGACCTTTTCTCCCTTGGCACATGATCATATTCTTCACAACCAAATACATGAAGATGTATCAACGAGGGCTTCTTGTCCAACCACACCTCCATAGGTGTCTTCTTTATAACATAGGAAAAGTAAGTAGATTAAGCAATATAATGCAATAAACTCAAACTAAACCTACATCAACAACAAAGAACAATGGAAAGCATAAATACAAGAGTGATCTCACCAAACATCAATGTAATTCCATGAATAACCTCAATTTTCCTTCTCCATTTCACCGTAATAGGATTCTTTCCCTCATATTTTCAATAAGTGTGCAAGTATAGCCTCAACGATAATGATAATAATGAAATATCAAAGATTCTAAAGTAATTGCTCCAAAAGTCACAAGATTTAAGGAGGAGTAACAATGATGAAGATATGGCCAATTTATAGAAAATTGATTGTTCAAATGATAGGCTCAGATTAAAAGATGAATCGACGATTGAGATCAAAAATTATGACATGCATTCAAATTAGGGTTGAATTAGTGCAAGTTAGAACATATAAATGGTGGAGATTGAATTAAATAATAATTTAATCTTTAGTGACAACTGTTTGAAAATCAAAAGAATAGAGTTCGCATGTAAAGATGAGGATTTGAATGGAGGAAAAAGTCTGTTTGAATGCATGAATGAATGAATTAAATAAATAAAGTTATTTAATTAATAAATGTTTGCACGCAAAATAATAAAACAAGATAACTGACTGATTAAACTAGAAAGTCTCTCCATTATAAATAGATAGATATCAAACCAAGAGATAATGAACTTATTTAATTAAATATTGACTTAAGTAGTGATGACTAATTAGATAACTAAGCGATTATTTAATTATAGAGGAATATGTAAAGAATAATTGTTTTATGAATTAAATAATAATTTAATTCAACATTCAATATTTTAAGATTAAATTAAATAAATAAAGATTCATTTAATTAACTAGAGAAAAGGTTAATGAATAATTAAATAATTTTAAATGATTATTTAATTATAGTTGAAAATGTGATGAAAGTAAACTAAATAATAATTTATTTAATTTTAGGAAGGGGATAAACTTAATTAGTGGAGTAATTAAATAAATAATATTTATTTTAATTAATCAAGATTGAATAAAGATAAAATTAATTAATTAAATAATTAAAATTATTTAATTAATAGATGACAAAGGACTTTAGAAATATAATTAAATAATAAAGATTGTTTAATTATGACAATGAAGGTACGAATTATGAAGAAATTGAAGTCGCAAGCCTAGACCAATTTTTAGTGTCTACATTTTTCCCCTCTTTGATACAATGTCATTTTGACATTGTGTCAAATAAAATTAGTCAAAACATGCCCCAATCATGAAATAGGTAAGGGTATGCCCCCTCGAGAAAGAGAAAAATGACAATTTTTTGAAAAATTCAAAAAAAATTGGAAATTGTCTCGATTAGTCAATTTGATAGCCAGAAGTTTGATGGTGGTGAAAGAAATCTATTTCAGCAAAGTTTGAGAGGTGAAATGGTCATTTGAAGTTGGAAAATAGTGCGCCCCATACACAAGGTTTGAGAAAATCCCTCCAAAAACCCTAGGTATAAATAGGAATAGGGTAGAAAATCAATTCATTTGCACCCCTCAAGTTTAGAAATCTTGATTTTTGCTCTGGAGCAGTCAACAAAGATGTCACCTATTCCCTACACAGAGCACTGTGGATATCACATTCAGACTTTTAGATGGCTAGCCAATGCAAGACCCCTAGTATGTACTCGAAAATCATCCTTTGAAATTTTAATTTTCATGCATTTTTAGGAATTTAAACTTTAATTTTCAAATGCATCACTTTTAAATCAACACATATGCATTTGTGTGTGATGCATTTTCTGGCAAAGCGATGCATATGCAAAAACACACCTGGCTAGTTTTGGCATCTAAGTTCTATGCACGCATTTGTTTTATTTTACATCACATTTGTAGTCATGAGTCACATATGGTAGGTACAATATCACATTTAGATTTATGAAACATATTTTCTATTTTAAAGCATATTTGCATGATTGATTGGTTGTTTCATTATGCACCACATTTGTTAAAATATTGACACATATGCATGACTAGTTGGGTGTGATTGTTCGTTTGATGCATTTGCATTAGTGTAACACATCTACATGGTTAAATGATGCATGTGTAGTTATACGACACATTTGTTTTAACTAGAGGTGATGTTGGAGATCTGTTAACCAGATAGCATTTAGTTGCAACAGCTTCAACCCAAAACTTTTCTTCAAGGCTAGCTCCAATTATCATACTTCTAGCCCTCTCCATCAACGTCTTGTTCATCCTCTCTACAACTCCATTCTACTGATGAGTATATGAAGTTGTCTTGTGCCTTTCAATCCCATGTTCTTTACAAAAGTTATCAAAATCTATGGAACAAAACTCACCACCGTAGTCAGTCCTCAAACACTTAATCTTCCTACCAATTTGATTTTCTACCAAAGCCTTAAACTCCTTAAACTAGCTAAAGACTTTAGATTTAATTCTAAGAAAATAAATAAATGTCCTAATCTAATCATCTATGAAATAAACAAAATATACATATTTTGATAACAAAGGAACATTTACATGACCAAAAAAATTTGAATGCACATAGTCCAAAACCCCAGAAGATTTTTAGAACTATGATAAAACTGAACATGGTTTTTCTTTCCATAGACACAATGTTCGCAAAAATCAAACTCAAGTTTACAATCATCAAGCCCTTCAATAAGGCATTCATTTTCCATGGTTCTCAAACCCTTTTCACTAATGTGACCAAGTGTTTTGTACCAAAGCATTGTCTTCTTAGTAGGTAACTTCATCTCCAAAGCATGAACACCCTTAGGTTCAGTCTAGAAAACATGACCATCGAAAGTAGATGCAACTTTCTTCTTTATTGCTAGTTCCAATGGTGAGGATAGTGACTCAAAAGTTATTTTCTTCTTTTTCATAGAAGAAATATTACAATGAACCATGCATGCATCTAGTTGAAACAAAGTACCAATATAAACACTCTTAGCAAACACCATAGCTCCTCTTGTCATCTTGCATCCCCCATTCGAGAATACAACCTGCATGCCCGCATCATTAAACTTACTTACAAAAAGAAGGTTTTGTGCCAAACTAGGGATATGTAGGACACCATCGATCCCCCTCACTCTACAATCTAGGAATATTATCTTTACTCTTCCACAACCAACAATATTTAGGTGAGAGTCATCACCCTAGTACACCTTCCCACCATCATAACTTTCATACTCAGAAAACCAATCTTGATGTGAAGTCATGTGGAAAGAAGCACCAATGTCTATCATTCACACATACTAAAATGGATGCATTGCCAAAGTAGTGACAAATACATTTGCATCATCTGATTCCACACCATCCTCAAGCACTATTTGCTACTGTGGATGAAAACGAACCTCATGCTGGTATAAATGCAATGAACCAGCACAAGACATGGAAATATGGTTTAATAGGCCAAGCTCTATTTTTTGTTTATTGCTAATCTATGTTTGGGCTTCCAATTTCCCCTATCTACAATGCCATATTTTCCTCCTCTAATGGATTATGTGCTCTTTCATGTTCAATTCAGATTCAAAGTTCTCTTTAATAAATGCTTTTATATTTTAATATAATATTATAGGTGCTCACACCTTTACCCCCCCAAAAAAATATATCTTCATTTTAAAATGGGTTATTCTTGATATTAATGTATTTTAATTTTAAATAAAAAATTTGATCTCATTTCTAAAAAAAAAAAAAACTATAGAGATATTTTTAGGTATTACAAAGTATGTAGACCCAACAAATGCATTTAAGGTGTTGAATAGAGAGACTAAAAATAACATGTACTCAATAATTTGGGTTTTGATAACAAGTTCCTACATTAAACTCATCAAACTCATTAACATTCATTAAAGGATGAATTTATTTACTAATTTACTTGTGTTATATGTTTTTGTTGTTTGGGTAGAGATTAGTATTTTTGTTTTTAGTAGACATTCAATTTTTCTTTTGGATGAATATTTTTGTATATATATTTTAGCAGTATAAATTAAGAGCATAAGATTCAAGGCTCATCAATGGAAGATAATAGGGAAGCATACATATCAATAGAGATGATCATACCTAAAGTTCCAACCACTTATAATGATTTGGCATTGTAAAAAAAATATAATTCCAATCAACGTGACATAAACTAGATCATCATTACAATTTTCAACCACACTATATTCACATAAAAGAATAAATATAAAAAAATCCATGTCAAAAAATTAAACCTATATGTTAAACTTCTTTTAAGGTATCTATTTAATTATTAGTTCACTAACTAGTTTGAAAAGGCTTGTAAAATCTAGTAGCCACCAAATGGATTTTAAATCATACACTTATAATTGGAATAATGAGTTCCCTTTTACTTAGAAACAAATTTTACAAAAGAAAATAGATTAAAAAATATCAAAAATAAACCTTGCACCATTTATCCTAAGTAACAAAGTGCTATGGGGTTTAACAAATGGGGCTCCATAAAGTAACCAAAGAAAACATTTTGAATAAGGTACATACATATGGAAGTCTCAATTATTCTTGGGTAGATTTAAGCTTTTAAATTCCTAAGCATATTTCCTTGCAATTTCCAAGTATAATAATTACTATTATATAGACTCATTTATCAAGTGATCAAGAATAGGATATCATATATGTTACTCCAGCTCATCTATATTTGATAATTTTTTAATTCTATCCAACAACAAGAATGGTTGATATCAAAGTTGTCTACTTAAATAAATATGATGAAAACAACACTTACATAGGTGACAAGAAAAGTGCTAGTGAAATTACATTCCTATACCATGTACTACCATAAAATAATATTAAAAAATGAGTTATGTTTCACATTAGTTTAAGCTCTCATTTAAATCAGGTTAAACATTAAGCTCTTAGCAATCCAAGTACATCTTAATCTCCATAGTCCAAGAAAGACACCAAAAATATTATAAATTCAAATGAGCAACAAATTCAACACTTACACAAAAAAACATACATAGACAAATAAGTAACAATCCAAAAAATACACAACACTTGCATATTAATAAATTATAACATTAATAGGAAGTGTGCCCTACAAACCAAAGATGACTTTTGACATGTGGCTTTCTTAATTGCTAGATCCTCATCATATCTCTCACAATAATGTCCCATTTGAGAATTTAAATATAAGCTTATATGCAAGTGTATATCAAAAATAACTAAATAGAAAGTCCCTAAACATACCTATGAGTTTTCAAGATTCTTACAACAATTGTCACAACCACTCTCCTTATTTTAATTATTGCTACTGTTTGAATTTTCTATCTTATTCATGCATGTCAAAAATTTAAATTTTTAGTAAACTAACATCATCAATTTGAGAATCAAATCAAATAACAATAACCCAATGATCATTTAGTTAAATCAAATCAAATAACAATAACCCAATGATCATTTAGTTACAACACAAGTAAGTGGTTACCTATTCAAAAGTAGTGATATTTAGACAAGTGCATGAATTTATATGTTCATAAAAGTGGGACACTTTCTCTCACGTCTCCCAAGTCTTTTCAATCAGATTGTGAATCACCTATCATTTAATTGAAAACCTATCAAACTTAAAGATTAGAAGCTTCGAAGTCAAAGATATCTACCTACTCCAACCTGTGTGGCATGAAGAAGGATAAGCATTACATTAAAACTCAACATGCACATACTGTCGACCAAGCTTAGGCATACCAACTCCAGCCGCCCAAAGCCGAATTTGATCGCCTCAATATTCACATGGCTTATATTTTCAAACTGTCCATAATAAATTTGAGATCTAACTCGCATACTATAGGTCACAAGGAATTTAATGCATTATATCTATAAAAAAAACAAATGGGCTTCTATTTAGAGGGCACTCCAGATCTACGTATTTTGGAAGGAAGCCAGTGAGTGTTGCAGATTGTGCAGAGAGGAATTGTCTGGGCAGTTCCTTTGTCTCAGACCTCAGCCAGGATTTAGCGTAACAGGTAGGATTCAAAGCTCTCTTTTTTTTGAATGATTGTGTGTATAATCTCTAATGCATTTAGGCATTCCATAAAATTTAGTTGTAAATACTTATCATTTTAGATGTCAATAAACTTAGTGAATCTAAATGAAATCATAAAACTTTTATTTATTAGTTGGTCTGTTTAGGGAATGTTACAGCTTGTATATTTGATAACAATTAATAGAGCTCATTCACTAATCTGAAACATATGATTGCCATTCACTAATAATGCAGAAATAGATTAGTAAAATTGGAAATGTTCTCATGGTTTGCTGTTGGAAATGTCACTGGTGTGTGTTAGATATAAAAATAAAATAAACATAAAGCTAACTGTAGTTTGAGCAGCAATTTAATCTTACATGGAAATTGCTGTGTAAGTTACAATAGCCATTGTTTCAGCTCATTTTTCAGTTGCTCCTCATTTGGGGCTGCAATAGCCAATGCTTATGGCCACTATAATTGTTGTTCATGAAACTTGAATCTGCTGATTTCACTTGATAGTGTATTTAATTGCTGCAAATCAAATAAATATTTTGGTCATAAACATGCAAATCTGATTTAGATATTTCTATGTAGGTTGCTGAAAATAATCAATATATTTAAGTGTCATAATGCTGAAATGTTGATTGATTGACTGTGCTATTTGATTTGCCCAAATAAGTTTTCCTAATAAGCAATCATCACATAGCAACTGGGAATATGTTGTTTTAGGTATTTAGATTTATTTATTTTTAAAAAAATTCATATCAACATTTATATATATATATATATGGTAAACGTAAGTTACAATTGCATTTGTATATGTAATTAGGGGTAAGTTCTATTTGACATTTTGATAAATCACTTGCTACGTTTAGAATAGTTGGAACACTTTTTTTTTTTTATGTAGATGAAGTATAATCCGGTTATGAAGTATTAACATTAGTAATCGAAACATTATGAATGGGACGCGAATTTTCAAAATATTGAGATGAGTTCAAAAACTCCAATTGTTAATAGATATAATAAAATATTATAATCTTGTGATATTAAAATAAAATAAAAAAAGTCTTATTTCTTATATGAATAATTGTATTTCATGTTGAACAAGGATTAGTAATTCAAATCTTGTCTTGTAGAATTTGTTAATTTCGAAAATAAAGTTGAAAACCTCTTAAAGTGTTCTCAAAAATTAGTCATAAGTATATGAATAAAACCTCAAATTGGAATCCCAATACAAGTATTATCCAAAATTCATGAATCTACAACATACTCCCAAGATTGAGTCTTAGGATAAATTTTTCATATATTTAGTCATCTATGTAAATCTAATGACTCTAGGATTATCAAATTACTCTAAGGAAAATGTAAAATTAGAAGAGTCCATAAAATTTCTCTAAACACGCTATTTAAATTATGAAGGACATTTCATTAAAATAATGAAACCATTTTTCTTAGTAAATGAGATATTACTACTTTATTCTAGCTCTAGTGATTTTTATATAATGATTCCCATTGGTTGTAAATACTTATACTTTAATCCTAGTCTTGAAAGGAGATTAATGTGATATTTGTAGATATAATGGAATTAGATTAAATATAGCAACATTGGGAACTAGGTACAACATATAGTTTAGATTGAAAACAAGTAATTGAATATGGATGAATTTACTTTAGACTTGTACACGTTAGTAGGATTATCATTGTGCTTAAAGTTTTAGTTTTTGGATAAGTTCAAGACTTAAGATAGTTCAAAAGTTCTTATATGAATTCATACAATAAAGTTTTCTCAAAATTTATTGCGTAGGTCATGTTCTTGAAAGATAAAGAGGAAAGAAAACACCAAAGGAAACAGGAATAAAGTGTGTAGCTATTCTTAAAAAATTGTTTTATTATGTTGTATGGCAATACCTTCTATGAATGGATATTGTCTAGTTATCAATTTATTTAATGGTACTTAAGCTATTTTAGGAACTTATTATTGAACAATGCATGTTGATTTACTAAATTATCTTGGGAAAATGTTATTCTTTAACTGTTGCCAAATTGTAATACTTTATAAATGTTAGATTCTTATGAGCTCCTCTCTTATGGAAGTTTAATTATGTTGGAAGCCTAATCAAAGAAAGGGAAACAAAACCAGCAGCGTTCAGTATTAACACTGCCTCTGACTCATGTTTATGAGTAATGTCATCACACTTGAGTTACTGTATCTATAGCCTAACACAACTACAATAACAGTGTCTGTGGAATCGTCCCTATAAATCACCGGGGAGAAATAAGGAACATGGGTTGATTAAAATCCAAAGGGAGGGAAATCCCCTTTGGATCGATAATCTAAAAGGATAAAACAAAAATGAATCAAATCCGCTAGTGACGACCTAGAAAACGGTTACTTAGGAAATTTCAATGGTGCAAATGTAATTCTAACTCGAAGATATAATCATGTGGATAATTTATTAGGAAATCACTTAAACGGGTCAAGGGAGATGAACATCATTAGAGAGTAGGGTTAGATGAATGTTATTAGATAAATAATAAATGGTCAAGGTGATCATTTATTATCCATGCTTCCCATTGTGGGTATCAATTGCAGAGGAACTATCTAGGTGAAATAAAAACCCTAGAAAGGGTTGTGTACCCGCTTTATAATAATTAATATAAACATAGCCTAGAAAAAAAAACTACATATTTTATGCCTTGATCCTGTTTGGAAGCAAGGTATGTAGGCAATCTAGGAAACAAAGGATGCTCCTAGTACTCAAGCATTTAGGAACAGGGTTTAGGGTTAGAGAGATCACATAGCCAATTATAAGAGATAATCAACTAAAATATATACAACTATACACAGAAGAATCTTGTATAGATTGCTTGATTCCCTGAGGCCCTTAGGCCAAATTCTGAGGCAGGTTCAAGCCTAGAATTATAACTTACATACCCATGAGTACGACAACCTCGATACACTTTTAGAAGGGAGTGTGGTCATCAGGGAGGTGACTCAGGATTGGATGATCTTGATGAGTCCAAGACTTTGGCTAGAGCGTGTACCTATCATATGATAGATGCCTGCCTCCTTTAGGTGGATGCCTATTCCAATTATATGAATAGATGTATTCCTATTCCGTATGAATAGATGAAGTGAATTCTTGTTCCGTATGAACAGATGATATACATATCCCGTATGGATAGAAGTTCCCAAGTATACTTGTGAAAGAATACTTGAACACAAAAAAAAAAAAATAGTGGTGTTTTTGTTAGAATTAATTGGGTCTTTACAACAATATGATAGAAAATGAATAAGGAATGCTTGTGGGTCTAACTTCTAAAGCCATTGTAACAAAAAATATTTTCACCACATCAAAATCCCTAAATAGACCCATTGAAAATGCAAACATATTATAAAATCCTAACACAAAATTTTAGAAATTTCAATATTTTTATATTGGTTACACATACCTCTATTCAAATACTATGGTTTCTACATTTTTCTTGGTTATTCCAAGAAAAAATTATGGATAAATATAGTATCCCTATAGACATTGTTATGGCCATACACAACATTGATAGCATATATCGTTGCGATCTACAACTAGTTGACATGTAACCCTTCTCAAACTCATTTACCATATTGACACACATTGAAACTCTTACCTTGGGTGTAAAAACACTTCCTTCAGGTGTAAGCACACTTCCTTCATCACTAATCACACTCTCTAAATCACAACACCATATAAATATTTAAATTAAAAAAAACCCTTATAGCAAAAATATGAACCAAAATTAAAATACAAAATAAACACTTTTTTTAATAATGATTTAATTTCATTTTAATTATACCAACTGATTATTATTTCATGAGATCTGCAAAATAAAAAAAATCTTGGACATACTAAAATTTATTATTTAAACTCAATCATTACAAGATACAAAAATTATTATGTTTGCAATATTATACTAAAAAATAATTTCAAATTGAAATATTCCATATGAAGTACACCTGCAAAATTCTTCCATCCGAGAAGCACCCAAGCTCTTTTAGGAGAACCATTTCATACTATCATTACCATTTCATATCATAGGAACCGAGGAGTAGATTTTACTATAGGAATTGAGTAGCCAAGTGGTTTGATCAAGTGGGTGAACACCAAAAATTGAACTGTGAATTTCACAAGAAATAGTGGCACACGTAGGGACTCATACAACAAGAAGTTGTAATGAGTGTTTGAGGTCCAAGTGGATCCAACTTACACTCTCAATAGTTTGTGTGTTTCCTTTTTTTTACTATAAATAGAAAAAAATCACCATCAAATGTGAAAAATAGAAAAGAAACCCTCAAATTCATAGAAACAAATCATTTAGGTCAAGTAAAGATTGTATCATCAGTTAAAACTGGGAAGTGGATTTGGGTAAATGTAAAACAATTTCAAGGTATCTTAAAGTGTAGGAATGCCCATGTAAAATGGGAACACACAAGAAGACAATAGTCATAAAAATAAAAAATGCAAATCCTAGTCACATGTTTCAAACCTAGACAAGACGAAAAAGGTCTAAAGACAAAAAAAGTGGGGAAGAATAAACCATTTATAGCTCCACTTCTACACCTCTTACTTGGTCCTTAGGGATTTTTGATGCTATATACCAAGATGAGGTTAGAGGTTTTGCAATTCAAGGTGTAGAAAAAATATCTTAAAATCCACAAGATTGCAATAATAAATGAATCTTTAGCTGAAAGTAATAAAGTTTTAAAGGAGCAAGTGGAAATGCTATAAGAAGCTCTACTAGCAAGGAAAAAATAGTGGAAAACCACAAAAGATTCAATAACATAGAATAAAAGTGTGGAAAACTCTAAAACTATTTAGGAAGAAGCACAAACAATCCAAAAATCAAAATTTCATGAATTGAACACAAATACAAATAACAAAGAAAGCTCATCAAACAAAATTAGAGAATGGTCTCAAGTCAGTAACGGTTCCTATAGCATGGAAGAAGAATCAAACACATAGGTTGACAAAATACAAGCAAGAAAGCTTAATGAAAGACAACATAGAGAAATAAATGTTATTATTGGATGAGTGAGAGATTATGGAGTAAATGAATACACTTTCGATTTTGTAAGTGACTTCTTAGAAGACAAGTTTCATTGGAAAGGGAAAATCAGTCAATCAAGGAGAGTGGGAAAGACTTGTGAAGAGACCTAATTAAACCTATAAAAGTGGTCATGGTAAGTGTACAAGAAAAACATCTTTTAAACAAAAATAAGATTTTGAGAGGCTCACACTTCTTTCTAGATGAGGATTTAATTGGTAAACAACAAGAGGGGAGAAAGGGAGGAAGTGGCAAAAAATAGAGCATCAAGATGTGAAGGTAATTGGGCATGGTTCTTTAATGAAAAAGCTATTGTAGCCAAATTCGGGTCCTATAGTAAGGTAGGGTAGCAAGCTAGTAGGAAAGAAAAAAATATTTGAACCTATAGTAGGAAGGAATGCAACAAGTTCAATTTGGGAAGTTAAGGGTGGATAATCAACTTTGAGTCTAGTGTGCCAAAATAAATAGAAGTTAAGGCCTACCTAGGTTTACTTAGGTTCAATTTGTTAGAATTGTAGAGATTATCTTTGGAGGAGGGGACTTGGGTTAGGGCCTATTGAAGAAGGTAGAGACATAATTTTACTCACAAAAAATGATGAGGACAATTGCTGCAAAATCCTATGTTTAAAGGGTACATAAAGTTCATGGCTTGGAAAAGGGTAGTGGAGAATGATGAAGGGTACAATGGTATTGTCATCCTAGTCAAAGAAAAAGGACATATCATTTAGCTAGAAAGAGGACATAAATTTAAATAGTATATTTGGTTCAATTTTAAAAAAAATAAAAATCATATAAGAATTGTAGCATGTTCTTTGCTCCACAAACTTCAAAAACTTACAAAAATAATGGGCTAGATAGCAAAGACTCATTTATCTAGCCTTAAAAAAATATTTCAATGTTTTCTCATCAGGGATATGTTCTCTTAGTGGGAGATTTCAATGCCTAGACAATAAACGAACAAGCTTGAATTATTTGTTACAAAAGGGATTGGGATCCTATTTGGATTACAAAAGAGAGAAGTCATCATTGGTCAAGATGTTCCTAAGATAATAAGGTTAGTAACCATTTTGGAGAGGAATTGCTTTTTTTGGCCCCTTTAACCTAGTTATTTGCAATGGCTTGGATAGATGGAACAAGTCTAGAAATCTTATGTGCAATGCCTACAATGGGAAAGTGTCATTGATTATGTGATTTGATCACAAAGCCTAATTGAGAGGATTTATGAAGTCATAATTGGTGATTTATTTGGGATTTAAAATCAGACCATAGCCCAATTTAATTAAGGTTATCTTGGTAGGAAGAAAAGGTAATCTAGAAGAAAAACTCAGTGTCTTTGGCAACCTCTTCCAAAGGGATGAGTTCTTTTAACTCAAGAAAATTGTATGATCTTCAAGGAAATGTTAGAGATATTGTAAATAAGAAGGAGGAATTTTTTTTATTGACCTCAAAATTTATGAATTAAACAATATAATTAAGGAGCGGTTGGGAAGTTTAAAAGAGAAAAAAACAAGAAATAAAAATTAAATTTCTTTTTGATTAATGTTTGGTTTGATGAAGATTGAAAATTTGCAAGAAGAAATTTGAAAGATCTAGGTAAGAGGAAGATAAATATTAAGTTGTACAAGAAGATTTTAAGAAAGGAAAATGATAAATTCTTGAGCACAAGGAGGGAAGAGATAATCTACCTAGGAACAAAGCTCTTTTGAAAGGAAGTTCAACTAATAAAGAAACAAATTTAAAATAACATTACAACTAGTCAGTGGTTCAAATATGCAAAACAACTTATGAGAAAAAATCAAAGGCTGAACCCCCTTGGTCAACACCACAACAAATATTTTCACCTTGTAAGAGGTTGAGATGGGTATTAAGAAATTGGGGGTAGGAAAAGAAAAGGACCTCATCAAGCTTCAAGCAGAGTATTTAAAATGGGGGTTGAGAAATCTCATGCCACATATTATGAGAATATTTCATAACATCATTTAGCAAGGGTTCCCTAGAGATTGGACTACTATCCTAGCGATGCCTCTTTTAAAAAGTGGTGATGTTAAAAATCCTTGTGATTACAGGACATAATGATCAACCCTTTTATTTTCAAAATTATTTTGCATTATGGGTGAAAATAGAATCAACAAATGGGAAAAAAATAAAGAAAAGCATGCAAAAGTTGAAGCACGATTTAGACCTAAGCACTCTATAGTTGATCATAGAATCACTTTAAGGCACATTATTGAAATTTTTTTGGGACAAATGGAAGATGCTTTTTTTTTGTGTTGTTGACTTTAAAAAGGACTTTGACACAGTTCCCATGGATAAGCTATGGTATAGAATGAAAGAACTTGAGATTCCTATGCATTTAAAAGAAATTGTCGATAGGCTTTATGAGGAGGTTAAAGTCAAAATCACAACTTTGACAAGAATTTCAAAAAAAATAGAAGTGACATGGGGTCAAGCAAGGATGCCCCCTATACCCTACACTCTTCAATTTATTTATTGAAAAACTTGAAGAATGGCTAAATTTGTAAGGTGGAGATGGTATCCATTGGGAGAATTTTTAATTAGGCTTCTTTTATATGTTGATGACCTTATTTTGATTGATGAATAAACTCATGGGTTGCAAGAGCACTTATATTCCCTTGAACATTTTTGTAGGGTAGAGGGGATGCAAGTCAATACTAGTAAGACCAAAATCATGATTTTCTCCAACAACAAAAATTAAAACTGATATAAGTTCTCTTGGAAGTTTGGAGATGTTAGAAGCTTCACTTTTTTGTGAGTTTCTTGAGTTTCTTTTGTTTTTTCATTGATGTCAACCCCTTGTATGAAGAGAGTGTTGGAATTTTTTTGGTGTTGATGATGTTGACCCCTAAAATTGGACTTGTTGGTGTTGATGTCAACACAATGTGTTGGTGTTGTCATTAATATCTGAACAAGTAGAGTTGCAGAAGTTATGTGTATGGGGAGATTTTTGGATATATTACAAAGTAATGTAGATTTTGTAGATGTGTTACTAAGATGATAAAAGTGTTGATAATGCACTTGGTTTCCAAGTGCTTTTGAGAAAATTTGAATAAAAGAGAGTTAAGTGTGATAGAGGTGTGTTTAGTTCTTTGCTCCAAATTTCTTCATGGTTGAATCTATATGCTTGCATGGTTTGGACATGATGATCAAAGGTATTTAGAGGTGTTATATCTAGAGTTTCAGGTTTGGATCGTACTACAATGGAAGATGTGTTTGATAGTATGTTTGTCTAGTTAAATAGGGTGTCAGGAATAAATGAGATTGCTCTAAATTTATCCACAGTAAAGGCTTTGGTGTTTCAGATATGGTAACATACTCATATAGTCAGTATCTACCTTCCCTTGAAGTTTTAGGTCTTTTAGTATTTCACAAGGTTGTTTGGTGTGTTCTAGCGTGTTTGATTGCACAAAATGAAGTTATTCTTCAGTTTCAAGTGGTTGCAGTAGAAGTGGTGAATATTCTGATGATATAGAATATTTTGAGAGTTTTTTGGAGTGTTTATGTGTGTTCTATGAGATGTTTCCAAACCTAGAGAGGTGTGTTTGGGTCGTGTGTTGGTGTTAGTGTAGGTTTGGCCAATCTAGTAGGCTAGTGTTGATTGCAGAGAATAATTATTGTTTGAGAAAGTATTAAGAAGTGTATCAATGTAGATTTGGGTCCCAACTAAGTAATAATATGTTCTACCTCCACTTATTTACTCCATGGAAGTGTTTGGTGTTGACCTATTTGATGTTGCACGTTTGAGGTGCATACATTTGCTTTAGGCTGACCTAATTGATGTTGTTTTTAGGTTGTGGTAGGTATAAATGCAAGGTGAGTTATTGTGTGGAATAAGTGTGAAGTGTATGAAGTGATCAATTGTGGTATTGATTTAAGTGTGAGATTTAAAGCCTATGACTTCCAAATGCAGTGAGAAAAATGTGTCTACATTTTAGTCTATTGAATGAGTTGTTTGTGCTTCATTGGAATTATACCTTTGGCATATGAGAGATACCATGTTGACAGTTCATATTTGGTAGTGAGCCACCCTTTTTTTCTATTTCTTTCTTTAGCACAATGAGTACTTTTGGTAGTGAGCCTTTTTCTGTTTTCTAGGAGGTGAGCCCATGATAGTGAGCCTAATTGTATTTTGTGTTGTAATTCATATATTAGTGAGCTAATCCTCATCGTGGTTTTTACATTATTGTGTTTTCTACATAAATATAGTGTTTTGATGTGTTTGCATTACTAGTTTACATGTTTACATTTTGTTAATGCATATTAAGGGTTTAATGATTGATAAGGGTTTGAAAAGATATTGAGGGATTGAATTTTTAAAGTATACAACTGATTCACCCCCCTCATAGTTGTCCTATGAATCTAACAATTGGTATCAGTGCTATGGTTCCAAAGAAGAATCTTAACCACTTGAGGTAGATTCAGATGGCACACAAGAAGGGTGTCAAAGCTCTTATGTTTGATGGAATGAATTATGTCTACTCAAAAGTTAAGATGGAGTCCTTTTTGGTTTCCCTTGGATTTGGTATTTGGCAATTTATTGAAAAAGGACATACTATGCCTAAAAATAGTTTGAGAAGTGATGATGAGATCAAGGATTATGAAAATAATAGAAAAGAAAGGAATGCAATCCTGAGTGGTCTCTGTGATTCTAAACTTGGAAAAGAGATAAGTTTGAAAACTGCTAGAGATGTCTAGAAAAAAATGGAAGGTATTTATGAAGGAGATGAGAAGGTTGAACAAGTGAAAATGTAGAACTACAAAGACAAATTTGAAACCCTAAGGATGTATGAAGATGAATGTTTACTACCTACATGCTCACAATTGATGAAATAGTCAATACCATCAATGTTCTTAGCAAAAAGCTAGATGAAAGTGAAGTTGCAAAAAAGGAATTAAGAAATCTACCTAAATCTTATTGTTCAATTTTTTTTGCTATTGAAGAAGCTCAAATTTTGGATAATTATTCTAGAGATCAGATGTATGGTTCTTTAACTTCTTTTGAAATGAGAGAGTTTGGTCAAGATGCTAGAAATAAAGAATATTCTTTTAAAGTCTACAAAGTGGAGAAAGAAGATGGATCATATTAGGATGATCTTGATGAAGTGGAAGAAAATTTTGTAAAAATATTGAAGAAAGATACTAGAAAATATAGAGGTAAGCTACCTTTAAAATATTTCAATTATGGAAGGATAGGTCATTATGGTTCTAAATGTCCAAAAAAAGCTACCAATGAAAACAAAAGGATCATAAGGGTAAATTTGTAAATAAGAGTTAGTATGTTGAAAAGGACAATGGTGTTTTTGATGACGAGGAATCAAATTATCTAGATGAAGTGATGAATTCTTGTTCATTGCTTTAAATTTTGTAACTAAATTCTACTAATTTTAAAAGATGTGTGAAGGAAAGTACTCCAAAAATGGGTCATGACATTGAAGGAACTATGTTGACTACTTTTCATGTTAGAGAGGAGAATAATTACTAGATCATTGACAGTGGATGCTCAAATCATATGACAAGTGAAAAGAGTAAGTTTGTTAAGCTTGAAAAGTATGATGGTGGTCTTGTTAATTTTGCTGATGATACATCTACTAAGATATGCAGAAAAGGTTCAATTAGTTTTGCTGGAAAGCATAATATAGATGATGTTCTTTATGTCAAGGATCTCCAACGTAATCTTCTAAGTGTAGGAAAAATGTGTGGTAGAGGATATAATCTTGTGTTTCAGGATGGTGGATGTGAAATTAGAAAATTAAGCTTTAGTACTCTGGTTGTTGTTGTAACAAGGATAAAAGGTAATGTTTATTAGCTTAGAGGTAGTGGTGTAAAGTGTTTTATGTCTCAAATTAATGAAAGTTGGCTATGGCATAGAATGATGGGTCACATTAATTTTGATAGCCTAGTGAGGATTAGTTCTACTAATGGTGTGAGATATTTTCCAAAGATTACAAAGCCTATCAATGCAGTCTACAAGGAATGTCAAGTGGGAAAGCAAAAAAAGAAGAGATTCAAGACAAAAAGAATATTCTATCATAGGTCCCTTAGAGTTAGTGCATATAGATCTGTGTGGACCTACCAAAATAAGAAGCTCATGTGGTGACATGTATTTCATGTTATTAATTCATGATTATTCTAGAATGTCTTAGGTAACATTTCTTAAAGAAAAATCAAAAGACCTGGATAAGTTTAAATCATTTAAGGAAATTGTTAAAAATTAGATGAATATGAAAATCAAATGTTTGAGATCTGATAGAGGTGATGAGTTTACTTCAAATGAGTTTAACAAATTTTGTGTAGAACTTGGAATAAAAAGGCATTTATCAGCCCCTAGAACTCTTCAACAAAAAGGAGTGATGGAAAGGAAAAAATGCAGTTTAGGAAGCAACTAGGAAAATGGTGAAGGAAGCCAATATTACGGATGTCTATTGGAGATAATCAATTCACACTACAATCTACATTCTTAGCAGAGGTCAAAGAAGAGTAAATAGTTCAAAGACTCCTTATGAGTTATGTTATGGTAAGCCTCCTACTATGAAATATTTTAGAGTTTTTGGAAGAAAATGTTATATCAAAAGAGACGATGAGAACTTAGGAAAGTTTGATGCAAGATATAATGAAGGAATCTTCCTAGGATACTCTACAAGAAGTAAGGCCTATTGGTGTTACAATAATTTTTTTGAAGATTGTTGAGAGTACAAGTGTCAAAGTGGATGGAGAACCACATCAAATTTTAGTGTTGATTGAAAGATATGAATATAATGAATCCCACTATAGTGAAAAAGAACAGGCTAAAGATAAAGGAAAAGAGTTGATAGTTGAAGAGGAAGAAGCTCTAGAAAATATCCCTAAGAATCATAAGTATTTCTAGAAGAATCATTGAAAATATCATATCATTGGAGATAAGAGAAAAGGTGTGTTGACAAGAAGAAAAGATGCTATGATAGAGGAATAGGTAAATTTTTGTTTACTTTATGAAGTGGAACCTAAAACATTGACTGAGGCATGCAAAGGTGAAAATTGGATCAAGGCAATGAAAAAAGAGTTGGAATGGATAGAGGAGAATTTGACTTGGGAATTAGTCCTAAGACTAGCAAACAAGAATGTGATTGGTGCCTAATCAGTATTCTAGAATAAGTTGAATGACGATGGAAAATTTGTTAGAAACAATTCTATACTTGTGTGTAAGGGCTACTCACAAGTGGAAGGTATAAATTTTGAAGAGACTTTTTCTTTGGTAGCAAGGATAAAAGCTATTAGAATGTTTTTAGCTTTTGAAACACATACAAAATTCAAAGTTTATTAGATGGATGCATGTGAATTATGCATTTTTGAATGGTGAATTATAAGAAGTATACATTGAACAACTAGAAGGTTTTTTTAGTTGTCAGATGATGTCAATATGGTTTATAGATTGAAGAAAAAATTGTATGGACTAAAGCAAGCTCCCAGAGTTTGGTATGTGAGGTTAGACAAGTATTTATTGCAACAAGGATTCAAAAAGGTACTATAGATAGCAATTTGTATTTCAAATTTGAAGGAGAAAAAATATTGATTGTGGTAGTGTATGTTGATGAAATAATACTTGGAGGGAATGAATGTGCAAGAGGTTTAAAGAAGAGATGAAGAAATATTTTTACATGTCAATGCGTGGGGAGATGAATTTCCTCCTTGGTTTACAAATCTGTCAATCAAAGGAAGGTATATTAATTTATTAGTCAAAATATGTTAAGGAAATGTTGAAGAAGTTTGGGATGAAGGATTCTAAAGTAGTATTTATTCCTATGGTTACTAATTGTAATTTAAGAAAGTGATGAATCTCCTAAGATAGATTAGAGCAAGTATAAGTCAATGATTAGTCAACTATTATACAATATTACTACCAGACCGAATATCATGGATTCAGTTTGTATTGTGGCTAGATTTCAAAATCCCAAAGAAACTCATATTGTAGTAGTCAAGAGGATATTTAGGTACTTGAAGAGCACTCCAAACTATGGTTTGTGGTATCCTAAGGGTACTAAATTCTCTTTGAGTGCATATACAAATGCAGATTGGTTTGGATATGCAGATGACAAGAAAAGTACAAGTGGTGGCGCTTTCTTTTTTGGAAGCAAGTTGGTTACATGGTTGAGTAAGAAGCAAGATTCATTGTCATTATCTACCACAAAGACAAAAAGTATTACATCAACATCATGTTGTACACAAGTGTTGTGGATGAAGAAACCATTGAAAGATATTAGGGTTTCATATGATAAACCAATTCCTATCTTATGTGATAATACAAGTGCAATCAACCTTTTAAAGAATATGGTAATGCATTCAAGAACAAAACATATCTCAGTTTGGTATCACTTCTTGAGAGAGAAAGTTGCAGAGAATGAGGTGAAATTGGATTATGTGCCTACTAAGGATCAAGTTGCTAATATTTTCACAAAAGGATCTTCCAAATGATACTTTTGAGTATCTTTGGGAGAAGTTAGGGGTTATTTCCCCTCCTTTCAACTAGATGCATAAGTGTGTGCATATATTCAATAATTATTTCAAGCTACATCTATTGGCCTTGGATTGATGTTCGAGGCTACCTCTCAAGGGGAGTAGGTAGTAGTGGTTGTTAATTGGTGTAGTTAGTTGGAGCATAAGTTGTGCCCCTAAGGGGGATTGTGCAAAAAGTGCAGTGGATGTTGTCCTTTGAATATTATCAAAGCGGGAGAGTAAACGAGTTAATGAAGGAGAAAAAATGCAAAATTTTGTGATGTCTATGGCTCTTTTCCATTGATTTAAAATGGGTAGAGTATTATTTGAAAAATAAAGGAACAAAAGGAAAGTGAGTTTGAGTAAAGGAGAAAAGGAGAGTGATTTAGAATGCAAGCATTGTTGGTGTTGCGAGAGTTGTCACTATCAAGGGGAGTATTGCTTATTGTAGAGTTTCTACTAGTTGCTTTTGTTGTTGATGGTTCTTTAGAATGTTAGTTTTTCCCTTAATGATAAAGGGGGATATTGTTGGAATTTTGGAGATGTTGAAATCTTGAGTTGTTTGGGAGTTTATTGAGTTTCTTTGGTGTTTCCATTGATGTCAACCCCTTGTATGAAGAGATTGTTGAAATGTTGTTGGTGTCAAGATCATGATGTCAACCCCTAGCATTGGAGTTGTTGGTGTTGATGTCAACACACAATGTTGGTGTTTTCATTAATATCTTACTTTAGTATAGTTGTAGAAGTTGTCATGTGTATGGGGAGATTGTTGGATATGTTCTAGAGTACTGAAAAATGTTGTAGATGTGTTGCAAAGATGATAGTACTATTGATGATGTAGTTGGTTCACTTGGTTTCCAAGTGATTTTCACAAAATTTGAATAAAAGAGAGTTCAATGTGATAAAGGTGTGTTCAATGTGTTTTTTTTATTTCTTCATGGTTGAAGATATGTTCAAGAATGGTTTGGATGTGATGATCAGAGGTCTTCAAAGGTGTTATAGCTAGAGTTTTAGGTTTTGGATTGTACTGTAGTGGAAGATGTGTTTAACAATATGTCTATCTAGTTAAATACAATGTCTGGGAGAAATGAGATTGCTCCACATTTCTCTATAGTAAAGGTTATGGTGTTGCAAATATGGTAGCATTCTCATATAGTCTATATCTGCCTTCCCATGAAGTTTCAAATGCTATAGTGTTGCACAAGGTTGTTTGGTGTGTTGGATGTGTGTGTCAATGTGTCTGGTTGCATAGAATGAAGTTGTTCTTTAGTTTCAGGTGGGTATAGTAGAAGTGGAAAATATTATGATGATGTGGAATATTCTAAAGATGTTGTGGAGTGTTGTGTGGTTCATGATATGTTTTTAGAACTAGAGAAGCATTTTTGAGTTATGTATTGGTGTTATTACAGGTTTGTCCAATCTAGCATGCTAATGTTGATTGTGAAGGATGATTGTTTTTTGAGGAAGTGTTGAGAAGCATGTCGATGTATATTTTGATCCCAAATAAGTAATGGCATCATATGCAGGTTCACTTATTTACTTCATGGAAGTGTTTGGCGCCGACCTATTTGATATTGCATGTTTGAGCTGCATACATTTGATTAAGGTTGACCTAATTGAGGTTTTTTAGGTTGCAAAGGGTATAAATGCAAGGGGTGATCCCACAATAGTCGTTTACAATTTTTGGCCAAACTGGACAATGGAACTATTATTTTTAACTAAATCTTCACATTCAGGCACCTATAGCGGCTAAACCATGAGGAAATTGAAGATGATGAACACTAGAGTCTTGTCACATTTTGTCTGTAGATTCTAAAAATATTTTTTCAAAATTTTTGGAATTAGATTGCACTTCTTTTTCCATCTCCCACAAAGTTGGTTTTTTTTTTCAAAAAATAGAATTTTTAAAAAGTGACGCACACCGTATAATGCATAACTTTTTTTCCATGAAGGATAAAATTCTAATTCTTTCAAATTTAGATTTGTAACTCTGATATCTAGTGCTTCCACCTGGTTAGATAGCTTTTTATTGAATTTTTTTTCTTTAATCAAGTTTTGAAGTCAAACCAATTACAATTTAGACATAGCGTGACCATATAACACAACTTTTTTTTATATATCAAAATTCAATTTATTTATTTTTGTTGGATCAAGGACTTAAATATCTGGTGCACTCATATTTTTCAATTTTTTTTGATAATTTTCTATTTTTCCATATGTTCAGAATAAAGACCTTCATTTTCGATGAAAAACCTATGTTTAATAAAACTAAAAAAAAACATAATAAAACCAAAACACATTAAAATTATATTCGTTGGATAGCTTGTTCTGAGGACTACTTGATTATAGTTGGGTTTGTGAAGATTCCTCCATTTTCATCCTCAACCTGAGCTCCGAAGTGCCAAAATTTAGGTTTTTTTGTGTCTCATGAGGGGTGAGAAATAAGGGGGGTTCGTACGAATTAAAAAGCAACACCTCTAATTCAAAGTGATTTTTTTGGAGAATTAAAAATCACTTGATCACAAGTAAGGTCAAAATAAAACATGTTCAATTCATTATGAGATTATGCTAAGTGAAACATAGGCAACACAATTTCTATGATGCATCTCATAAGGTATTTAAAAATAATTGAACAAATGGAATTAGGTAGATGGCCTAAGGTTGTTTTCAATAACACTATGGGAGAAATAAAGAAGACTTAGATGAAAAAAATAACAAATGGATGAGAAAATTGAATATTTACTTGAATGCATGCACTACAAATAACAAAGAGATAAAGTCTTTTGTTACAAATTGAGTTTTGTAGGACACATCACTAGGACTCAGATGGTGAAACTTGACAACTCCTTATATCTATACTCTTCGAGAAGGGTCGTGTCACTTCCAGTTAGGAAGTGCGCGGGGACCACTTGAGTCTGTGGTTGGAGGAAAAGCACTTGGATGATGCTCTCCCTCTATAGCAGTAGACTCTTTGAGGCTTGTGAAGATAGAGATCAACATTCCAAATGCAGTGAACTCCATGTTTTGGCTTACGACAGTTAAAACCTATGAGGTAAAACTATTCTTATGCTAAGTGTATCTTATGTGATATAAATGAATATTGTAAGGGATTATCTTGATTCTAGTTATGATTACATGTGAATTCAAGTTTGAATTTTATCTGGAAAAGTTCTACTTTATTCTTGTGCTTATGCAAATGATTAAAAAAAAAATTCTCTCTCTTGTTTACTAAGTTGATTTACCTTCTAGTAAATTCTTAAGATTACTTGAGTATTAAGAAGAGGGTTGTTACAAAATTCCTATTGAAAATCATAGTTGGGCTTTTAGTAGTAGGCTTCCGTGAGTCGATAAGAAGCTAATTAATAGCACATAGGATGAAATTCAACAATTTTGACACTCTAACTCTAGATTTACATATGAGGTCAACAACTGGAAACAACATTTTTTATATTCTACCTAGGCCATGATTTTGTTATGAGTATGAAGAGTTTATGATAGAAATACATCCATTATTGTTGAGTTAAAAGTAGGTTAAATATTATTTTTCTTAAAAAATCCCTTTTATATAAATGTAGGTGTTTTGGAGAACCAAGCTATAGTATGCATAAGTGATTGGAATCAATGGCTATAAATTTCAAGGTGGGGACATTCAATATAATTTATAAGGTGTTATAATATTAAATGCTTTCATTGTTTAGTTAGTTTTAATCAATGTTGTATGATTTATTGAAAATTTTTTAATATTTAAATGTAGGTGTTTTGGGGAGTAGCAGTGATAGATCTAGCTCATCGAGAAAGGATATAGGTAGAGAGGAGGAGTGACCTTGACAAGGATTGAGACATGGATCACCTCAGGGTGGTAGATATGAGTGGAACATATCCATAGAGAAGGATAGGCGAAGAGGATAGATATAGAAAAATGTGAGATCAACATAGATTAAATAACAAATAAAGCATAAATCAAATACTTTAATAGTATAAAATATAAAATGTAACCGAGCATTTGTGGGTTTGCATCCCACCAAGCATGTCAATTTGTAAGCATTGAATTTAAATAAATGAGACATTGAGGAAAATAAATGTAGACTTCAAATTGAATTAAAAAATCACCTCTAATAGAGCGAAAAGATGAATTACACAAAAAATGAACTAAAATTATAATGAAATACATATTGACAAATGGATATATCTTGCAAATGATAAAACATTTATTGCCCAACTAGATAAAATATACTTGCTCAAAATTGAGAAGATAAAATGATGGATTTGATCTCAATTTATAGATTTTTTATATGATGGATAAATTGCTAGGATTTGATCATGTATCATGAGTTTAAAACCCAATTAAATGTGGCTACTATTATTACCTAATTAACTAATTTATTTATTTAATGAAATTTCTTAATTATTTTGATCAATGAAATGTGGCCCTTCTCTATTTTGTACTTTACTATGGAAATTTTTACAATAAATATTTTAATCAGTTTAGGCCTTGATCGTTTTAGGTCTGAAAAGAAAAATTAATTTGATTTTGATAAAGTGTAGGAATGAAGGTATCATGAATTTTGTTAATAAGTGGATGTTAGGTGTTCGGGTGGGGACCATGGTATGGATATGAGTGTATGTGAGATTTAGTGTCTACAAAATCCAAAGGTAAATCAAAATATTATAAACATCAAACTTTTTTTGGAAGGATAATATAAAACCAAATCTAAACACAATATAAACATTGTAATCACAACCATACGTACTATATATATGAGATTGCATACAACCATGTGTAAAATTTACAACCATTAAAATTTATTCATATGTTGTTTATTAAGAAAAAATGTCATAAATTATATTTCTAGAAATAAAAAGGACTACAAATATGGAGGGAAAAAATTAAATAATCTCAACATAGCAAGGATTTTACAAAGTGATATAGATAATTTTCTCAAAAGAAAAAGGATGTGTTGTACACAAGACAACAAACCACTTTTTCATGTTTTTTGATGTCTAAATTGAGATGCACGATTATTTTAAAATATTCACATGCATCTTAAAGTGGAAAAAAATGTAATGATAAAATTTGCATATCCATATTATTCCTATTATATTTTTTGCCTCATTTTGAAATATATATATATATATATATATATGGTGCAATATTGTGCAAAGTGGTAATAATTCCCCTAGAGTTTATGACCTATGATATAGACATAAATCAAACACTTGAACTCCATTTTTTCCTTACACACATCTTATCAAAGCATTTTTTTGACACATATCCACATATCCACATATCCACACATCCACTTTTCCTAATGAATCTTATGTGTATGTCTAATGGTGGCATGAGGAAGGATAAATATGGCTATTGAAAACTTTACCATTATCTTGACAAATAATTATGGCTATATGATTATCTTATTGTAATGAACCTAATTTCATTCGATAGATATTAATGAAGTTGAATTAGGAAGCATGGATCATTGTATTTTATTATACACATTTTACGTTTAAAAATATGGGTCTAATTTTTGCGATATTGAAAGATAAATTTCTTCAATAGTATATCCAAGGTATAGGGATATATTAGTGGTAAGAGTAGTGTAGGATAAAAAGGAGAATGTATAAAGAGGGGAAGGTCTAGAAAGGTAATGACATGGTAATGAAAGGAGAAGTTACACTATAAGGTTTGATGGAGAAAGCATAATGATTTTATAGGTATCATCATGCTACTAGAAATTACTCCATATGAATCACATGTTGATGATACTACTATAAGGGTATGCACATGAATATTTTATTATAAATGATATTATTATCAAATAATATAATTGGTTCATGTTTTTGGTTGTGGGAATTTTCTTCAAAGAGGATTTTCCCATGTACATAATTATGTTATAAATTTATAATTTATACGTTTTTCTTGTAACTAAAATTAAATCTGTTTTGCATATTTATCTCTTGATAGGTTAATATGGACATTTTTAATGTTACAAATGATAGAATTTGTGATTCTATTTGAACTTTATAACTTTATATTGTTTGTTTCCATATGCTATTAAGTTCTTATATATATGTTTCATTTGGTCTTTCCATTTAGGAGTAGGGTATCCATAGCTTTGATTGTTGAAATGGGAAGGCAAATTTTTTAGGCTTTTAACCATAGTAGCAAGGAGGTGAATTTTTTGATAAAATGCTTTGGTAAACATGTATGAAAAATGTGCTAGCATAGACAAGGTAGCGAATTGTTTGAAAAAATGC
Organism: Sequoia sempervirens; assembly: GCA_007258455.2. NCBI lineage: Eukaryota > Viridiplantae > Streptophyta > Pinopsida > Cupressales > Cupressaceae > Sequoia > Sequoia sempervirens. The sequence continues at coordinate 155,141,640 of VDFB02047230.1, forward strand.
CTCAAAGAAATGTGGTCTCATGGTGATGGAATGCCATGGCAATCCATAGCTTGTTTGAAAGCACTTGTTTTAGGATTTTAGCCACAACATCAAGGAAATGAACTATTTGATATAATGCTTTGATAGACATGTATGAAAAATGTGTTAGCATAGACAAGGTAGTGAACTCTTTGAAAAAATGCCTCAAAGAAATGAGGTCTCATGGTGATGGAATGCCATGACAATCAAATGCTTTTGATTGTCATGGCATTCCATCACCATGAGACCTCATTTCTTTGAGGCATTTTTTCAAAGAGTTCACTGCCTTTTCTATGATGTTGCTTACTATTATGCTTTTGATAGATTTTTTTGAAGCATCCATAGCTTGTTCAAAAGAACTCGTTTTAAGCTTTTAGCCATAGCATCAAGGTAGTGAACTATTTGACAAAATGTTTTGGTAGACATGAATAAAAAATCCAATTTGAATTCAACAAATGTGAAAAAAATTGCAACTAGGGTTTCAAAATTTAACATATCAATGCATTTTAAACTCTAAAGAATTTGAATTTCAATTACCTGGTGCTCGTTATGGAAGTTTAGGCTGATGAAGTTTGGAGAGACCAAGTTGAAGTTGTGTTCACTGGAAAGAAGAAATCAATTCGCCGTCACGGTTTCTGTTTGCCGCACGCAGGGAAAGCAATGACAATTTGAGAGTGACAGTCAAAATGAAAGATTTGGTTTTTTTGTCATATGCAAAGGGGTTTGGTCAAACCTGGGTTCGGCTGAACCCCTTTAAATATTGTTTTTTCCCATTTAGGGTTTTTGGTTCGGGCGAACCATATGGTTCGACTAAACCCCTGGAGAGGTTCAGCTGAACCATATGGTTCAGTCAAACCCGTTGATTTTGAGGAAAAGGAAAAAACCAAAATTTCCTTCCTCATATAAATTATAAACCACTATTATAAAGGCACCCTTTACTACTTATCAAGTATGTGTGATAAAGAAATTTAACAAAAGGGATTACTTACACAACATATGTTTTCAATGTTTTTATTAATAAAGCTTAATATAAAAGCAATTAATCAAAAATATATAGTTAGGGCCACATGTCCTAACACTAATCCTAGATGAGATCATTGGGATGCAATTAAGGTGCTTTTATATTTTTGTGGGGTACTTTTGAGTACTTTATTTTTTATCATAGTGATTTATAGGGGATTTACATTAAGTGGATATTTATTGGTTCTTGGATTCAAAATGAGGAAGAGATCTCAACAATAAGATTGGTGGTGATATTTTTTAGATGGGTAAGTGATAGGTTTTGGTTTCATTATTTTCTATATAAATTGAGAACATGAAAACTACTCATACATATAAGGAGGTCACTTGGCTCAAGAGAATGTGTTTAGATATGGAGCTAATTCAAGGAGCTATTAGGGTTATTTTTTATAGTCACAGTGTCACATTTCTAAAAAAGAACCTAACCTCTCATGCAAGGATAAAGCAAATAGATATCCAATAACATTTTTTTCAAGACATGGTAGAGGATGAGAGGGTGATATTTGAGAAATATGATCCTTTGCAAAATCTTATAAATGAATTGGAAAAACCAATCAACACAAATACGTTCAAGTAGTGCAATAAATCTATGAACCTCTTGGCCCCTAACACAGTAATATCCCACAATAAAATTTAATACAAATCTGAAATTTATTAATTTTTACCAAACTTGAAATTGAGAAAATTAGGTAGACTAAATTTTCCATCAAAACACTCCAAACTAAAACTAAATATTATGCAATTGATGAAGAATTTTTATTTCATATTTGGCATGGTTTTACATCATATTTTATGTTAAATACATTAGGTAACAAAAATAAACATTTGTTGCAAATTACATCTAGAGATCTTCAATTGGAAACTCAAATACACACTAAAAACTATAGGAAACTTAACACCAACTCTCCAAACATCACACAAAAGTGTTCTACAGAAACAAAGCATGAAAATACAGTCCAACAACAAAAAAAGCATAGCTTCCAAGCTTCCAATTGTTAATACAACCCAAAAAATAAAAACAAACCCAAACTATGCAAAGTACAACTATCTTGCAATTCACAACTTCTTGAAATAAACTGCAACAACTCAAATCAGCACTATGGTAACCTTTGTGTGAGATTACACTATGATGAATGTTTGAATGTCATCCTTAGTTCATCTAGAAACCCTCAAACATCCCCTTTTTGAGTCTCCTTCTCCACAAGTTTGACAACCTATGAAGAATAACAAATGCAACAACAACAATAATCTATGATAATTCCAAAATGAAATCCAATTAATATTTTTATTCAAAATGATTGTAAGGAAGAATTTGGTTCCCAAAAGACTCCCACACCAAGAAGGTAAGTATCTTGGAACTTGCAATTAGTAATTTCCTTTTTTCTTAGTAAAAATCCTCTAGTGAACTTTCTAGAGAAAGTGTTGATTTTATTGCAAGTAATTGAGTTTCAAAAAGGCAAGTAATAAAACTATTGGAAACCTTCAATAATCAACACTCTCCTTGGCATATTTTATTTTTATTTTTAATTTATTCTCTTTCCAAAAAAATATGATTTGAATATTTAAACCATAAATAAAACATTAAATCCCAATTAATCCGGCAGGTCCTGATCACTATTTTGGATAACAAACTTACTAAAAATAGTAAGTTCTAATTTTAGAAGGGGGGAATGACAAACACATAGTTGATAGTTTTTATATTCCCTTTGCTATTGTAAGGTGTTTTACAAGTAGTAGAATGATAGGAAAGATGTCTCAGCCTTGCATTCAAGGTTTAAGAATGAAAAAAATATTTTTTAGCTATATATCACAAAAATATAATTTTTAGGGATCTAGAGGTTGATTTTGGCCCAAAATATTTATTAAAATAGGCCTTAACTAGAGAAATTGAGTTATGATGAGATGAACCTCTTTTAAATATCTAATTTAAAAAATTAGGCTCAATCTCTTTCTCAATCAAAAGTTGGGTCTCCCACATCTCAAATATAAGAGCATCTATGATGCATAAGAGAGTTTTAGGAGAGAGTTACACTTGTTCACCAAATTATGACACATGTTATAAAACATAATAAGGTATCTCTAAATACAATGCAACAAAAAATCACTCAAGTGGGTGAGTGGGTTATGACAAGCTTATAGTAAGTGTAATGAATATGATATTTTAACTCATAGACTCATCTCAAGATTTGGGCATTAAATTTTGATTAGAGATTTGGGTGCCACATTTTGTATTTTTTTAGCTCAGATTTTCCTAGTTATCATTTAATGGTCGTCCCATGCATTGCTTCTCCTATTTATTGGATTCTTGAGATGGAAGTTTCATAGTGAATTTTGTAGGTACTCTTATGTTACTAAAATTTCTCCATATCTCTTATTCATGATACTCCATAAAGCCTTAGACTCTAATAGTGTGTTATAGCCATTTGGTTACTATTAATATTTAGGTGTCATATACCTTGTAAATCATATGTCACTTTATATGTTTTCAACATCCTTGGAAAGTGTCTCTAGGTGCTTAGAGTATTATTAAAAATTAATTTATATTATTTAATCCAACCTACTATTTGTAATACATTCATAAAAAGGAGGGGTTTATCAATAGTGATAAAGATGACTTTTGGAGAGAAAACTAAATTAATTAAATCTCCACGTACAATTTGAGTGCTTGGGAAAGAGTGGATGACTTAAGTTTTGAATGTTTCTTTTAGCATTCCCCAAGTTGGGCACTTAGGAGAGTGAGGATAAAGACCTTCCTCGATATCCTATCTTTATGATTACATTTAACATTCTAGGAGGAAATCTAGAGGTTTGGGGTATTAGAAATAGGAAGAGGCATTTTGGCTGCTATCTTTAATGGTTTTTGCTTCTCATGTCTTTCAATAACTCTATAAATTAGTGCATTGGATAGTGGTAAAGGTAGATAAAGAAAGAGTAATTGAATAAATAGGTTGAAGATATTTCAAGAATAAGATAGAGAGTTAGATCTGTTTTGAGATTATTCATAGATACACAAGTGCTATGCAATTGGAGGCAAAGAGAATAGAAGTATGGTTATTTTGTAATCCCAATTGCAAAGTTAATACATTCTTTACCACTCTTCTTGGTGGATTTTTCCCCCACAAGTGTTTACTCATGTAAATATTATATTATGTGATGCAATAACGGTGCTTGCTAAATTTTCTATTCGCTAAATTAAATCCATTAAATAATTATTAAATTTCTTCATGTTAATTACAATATTAAGACCTCAATTTTAAATTTACATACAAGTTTCAAATATCCATATTGTAGTATTCTAAGCCTTGTATCTCAATAATTAGTATCATAGCTTGATAATGAAGCTTTGATGTTAAATAATTGGATTAGAGATTGAAATTTCTCAACATATGGAACTAGAGCTAGATTACTCATAATGTCTACATGTTAATTAAACTCTTCAATGTTGTTATAACTAGAATAATTGTTACTACCACAATCACTACTTTCAATGTCACTCTCATTGTCACTTGAACTACTAGAACAAATTCCATCAGTATTATTGTGCGAGCTCCTAATTGGTACTTGGACCTAGAGATTCATGTAGATGGTCATACATTTCATTGACAATATTCATGTATCCTATGTTGGATTCAAATGCATTTTCTACTCATTAATTGGATTTCTAGCTTATTTTGACATTGGTGATGAGTTTGTAAATGGAGACTCATTGGGCTGAAATTCAAATGAGATTTGATTAGAAGCTATAAGGATGATAGCAAGGTTGAGAAATTTATTTTCACAAGTTTTGCTATCATTTGAAATTTCAAAAGACTTTCTAACAAACCCATTATGCACATTACTACAATCATTGTATTTCTTGAGTAAACATCTTTTTGAGGAATTTTCTCAAACATTTCACATGCATTATTTGTGCTCTAGTATTTTGCATACAGATCTACCAGGGAAGTTGTAGCTACAATACATGATAAATCATTCTCAATTACATATTTTTGGTTGTCCATACCCTCTTAAAATTGTTATTTTTGTAGAGGCCATGAACTTATGTAGCATAATTCATGAAATATGAATTTATACCTTACATCTCTACTTCTACATGTCACATACATTCAAAATTGCTAAATTACAACTCTCTTAGATGTCATTATTCTATTCCAAAATGCCCAACCATGGAGGATTTATGCCAAGAACATGGAATTCATAATCTACACCCAAAAATTACATGTTTGTGAAGTATTATTAATTTTAGGTCTCAAAATCATTGCTCCACTTCTTAGAGCCAAATCTCACTCACAAGGCCAGGGTTTTCATCATGCGAGTTAAATCAACTCATCAACAAAATAATGTAGGACTCTGAGTTGACTCTACAAGAGTGGGTTATCTCTCTTGCATATTGAATTCAACTTAGTCTTAGGAGGGTGTTCCTAGGGGTATGCCTCAACATGTATTAAGCTCACACAAAATATAAAATCACCAAACATCTGCAACCAAACCCAAATACATTCTTAACCCAAAACATTGTTACTAGGTCAAGAAAATTGGTTACATATAACCCTTATATAGTTGATAGTGTTGTGCAATCACAACCTACATGAGTTTAATTCATTTTATAGCTCTCTTAATGTTAAACCCTAATTATATTACAAGGTTATGAATTCACAAAAGGAATTACTAATAAAATACATATTAATGATTTTGTTTTGATGTGTGACTGAAACAAATACAAGGAGACAAATGTCTAGATCCTATAGCAACAAAGTTGCAAATGACGAGGAGAAATCACAATGAGAATAAAAAACTACACTTGATCTATGCATAAAAATGCATCCACGTATATCATTGTTAGTTTCATCTACTTAGTTATACATCAATGAACTATTCAAACTCATACGAAAACACAAAAAGAGTCATTACAAGAAATTCAACAAGCTTAGAATTATGTCATATTCCTCTTAAGTGTTTACAATCATGGTAGAAAATGTGCTAAATATTTTTATTTACAGATAGTACATTTTTTGAGTTTTTTGACACATCAATGGAGATATAGAATTAGACAATCATATATTAACCTTTTTCTAGTGATCTAACACTATCTCCGTCTCTCTACAACTACTTTGAAAATGATTTTTTTCATATTTCCCCCCTCTGGAGATGTTCTTATATTCATCTTTGTCTCCCAACATTGTCCAATAATTAAATGAGGAAGAAAACCAAGTAAAATATTCTACTCGTGGAACCCTAAGTCTCACCACTATAGCAACACCTAAATCCATGGTGGAGGTTGAATTGCACAAAGAATGGGCAATGCAAATTGAAAGAGCATGACTATATTTAATTTGGGTGGTTGGGCGACTAATTCATAGTAATGGATGTAGTTAAAATTAAAATTGGCATCGCTCATTTAGTGCCCCAACACACTCAAATAAAATTGTGTGAGTTTTATTTTACTTTCATTGATGCATTCACACCTATCAAAAACTATTGAATGTGTGCATACACTACTTTTCCTTGTTAGCAGTATCATCTACAATGAGAACCCATTGTCACCTTCACCTCCAATAGAAAACTCTACCACCATCCCACACACTTCCCTTCATCAAGGGTTCCATGGGAATTGGGAACCAATTGTTCTCAGTTTTTATGGAATCTCTAATCACTTTTTTACTCTTTCACCAAAGGGAAAAAAACTATCAAAGGTTTCATAAGAACCAAAAACCATTAGTTCCTAGTGCCTATGAAAGCTTTGATCACTCTATACTTAACCAATTTTTTTTATTTTTTTTTTCTTAATTGACTAATTGATAAGGAAGAGAACACAACCAAGAGTAAAATACAAATAATGAACCCTAAACAAACATCATGTATTTGTCGTTGACCAAGGATCACACTTAATAGGCACACAAACAAGAGGGACTCAAGAAAAAAGGACAATGGATAATTGAGTCTCAACAATGGCTCTGGTTGGGGATGTGTGCCTCATGTAGGCATAGTGAGAATGCAGAATCTATAGACAAACCAAAATGGAAAGACAAGAGATTGAGACTGACTCACAAAAGATATTAAAATTATACACATGACAAGACATGGACAAGAGAATATGGTTGTGGCTCAAAATTTTAACATAATGTAGGCCACCCTACAAAAAAAGGATGGGACCACTTTCCTAAATAAAAATAGGCCTGAAAGAAGACCCAAATTTCATCATATTGAAACTACACTAATCACCCATTGCCAAAAGTAGATGATATATTTTCCACTCATGCACTTACAAATTCTAATCTAGGTATCATTATGATAGGAATGAAGTTGATGATCACTTGGATGTGATAGCCACAAAAAGTAAGAGCCACCATCATCTTCACCCACACGGAAACATTCAATTTCAAACTCTTGGAGAGCACTATGAATGCTCAAATCTACACACAACTCTACATGAACAAAAATATATTCATGATAAACAACCTCAAGTGTGCCCTACCCAATTGGAACCTCAACCTAGGCCATGAAAAATGATTTTTCAAATTCATGCAACCTAGATGTACCAAAAATATTGATGCACTCTTCCATAATTGAATAAAAAACTTGACTCAAATCCAACTCGATATAATCAGCATGCAAATTAGAAATTTGAGGCACCTCTTGTGAGGACTTATCATCTTCAAATTTCCTCTTTGTTTCATATCCTTGACTACAATATGTTGCAAGAATATTGATATTAAGAAAACAATTAATAATTTGTTTTACATCCTTGCCTTGTGAACCAACAATTTGATCTACTTGAGGACCCATAACATAAACATTTATATGTTCAACCAATGAGCTCAAAAAGGTGTACTCAATACAATCCACTTCAAAAAAATGTATTTTTTCCAAGCCAAGCTCTAAAAAAATTCTATGTCAAAGTCTTCATGGCTAGAAGCAACCAAATCACACACACCCTTGCAATCCTTTTCCTCATTTGCAAAAGGGAGTGTGCAAGCCTCATCACTAGTAAGTTTGATGAAACAAGGAGGGACATAAAATGAAAAACATAAATGATGCACCTCAAATTCCTTAACCAGATCCTCAAGTATAATGTTGTTGTTGTACATTAGAGCTGAACCAACAACCTAATCATCAAGAACAACCATATTACCATAAAAAATGTGAGGCAAATTATTAATATTTGATTAACATAAGAGGACTAAGTAAGTAAAATGTTTACATTCTTTGACTTTTACTCAAGGGGTAGTGAACTTCCACAAAGATAGAATTTCTCACAATACATATCTATATTCTCAATAAATTAGGATTTCAATCACATGGGAGACTATTAATAACAACAATAAACCTACTAGTGAAATCATGAACTAATTCTCTGCCCTATATTATGAGAAACTCCAAATTTTGATAAGAATGGGTAGGGTCATGTGAATCCAATTCACTAAAATCAGCAATGAAATCAACATGTTTATCATTGCAAGTTACTGTGGTAATGAGTTGGGCCTTTGGAGATGCAAGTCAATCAATGGACTACTTGCCATCATCAGGAAGCATGCAAACATGACTTATTAAATATTCAAGCTCCTAAATAGATGGATTAGAGGAATTGAGTAATAGGCCCATTCAAACATTTTTTACTTGCACAACCAATTGTACACTTAGATGAGACATCATCAAAGTGATCAAATTGATCCAAAATCTCAATGTGCTAAATATGTTGAAATAAGATTGAACTACTTCCATAAAGGTCCATGCATATTAAAAAAAATATTCCAAGACTGATAGGGAATAACAACCTTGTGTACCTTGACCAGTTGTTACACTAGAAAGAAGGGAAATTTGTAGCATCACTAGCAAGCATAGGTTAGCAACATAACATCAAATTCAATATAGCAGAGTCATCACCTCATAAAATGAGAAAATTATTAGAGAAAAAATCATCACCAAGGTAGAAAATTTTGGGCCTTCTTACCAAAAAATTCATCAAATTAATATCACCCTTTAGCCATCTTCTTAAGCTCGCAACCCACCAACTTATGCCAAAAAGTCTATCCCTGACAATGGTGCCATTTTGTTAGGTCTCAAAAAAATTGCTTCACTTCCTAGAACCAAATCTCACTCACAAGACCAAGGTTATCATCATGCAAGTGAAATCAAGTTATGAACAAAACAATGGAGGAATCTAAGCTAACTCTACAAAAGTGGGTTATCTCTCATGCACCTTGAGCTCAACTTAGACTTAGGAGGGTGTTCCTAGGAGTATACCTCAATACGTATTAATCTAAAAAAAAAATACAAATTATTGGAATGATCGCCAACATCTCCCTTCAGATTCATGACATGGACTAACTACCTCATGTGGATCATTTATCTCTAGTGTTTGTATCATGTGTTAACAAGTCGATCTTTTGGCGCAATGGAAAATGTGTTCCAAAAAATGGTATCAGAGCCATGTTCATAGGTTCAAATCCCCTTGGGTGATGCTGAGGGGGCCATTGTTGGCCTAATCACCGTCTCCCTTCAGATTTGTGACATGGACTAACTACCTCTTGTGGATCTATTTATCTCTAGAATTTGTATCGAGCATTAATAGGTTGATCTTTTGGCATAACGGAAAACATGTTCCAACAATAATCACCAAACATCTGTAACAAAAATAAAATGCATTCTTAACCCCAAACACTATCGCTATGTCAAGAAAAAATTATTGCATAGAACCCTTATATAGCTTATAATGTTGTGCAATCACAACCTTATGATGATAATTAATTTTATAGCTCTCTTAATGATAGACCCTTGTTATATTGCAAGGTTATGAATGCACAGAAGGACTTACTAATAAAATAAATATTAATGGTTTTTTTCATGTGTTACTAGAACAAATACAAGAAGACTAGTGTCTAGATCCTAAGGCAATAGAGTCACAGGTGACAAGGATAAATATTAAAGAGAATACCAAAGTACACTTGATCTACACATGAAATGCATCCACATATACCATTGTTAGTTTTATCTACTTAGTTATCCATCAATGAACTACTCAAACTCATATGCAAACACAAAAGGAGTTGTTAGAAGACATTCAACAAGCTTATAATTGTATCATATTCCTCTTGAAGTGTTTACATCACAATAAAAAATGTGTTGAATAAAACATTCTAAAAATAATATATTTTCTAATTTTTCCCACACATAAATAGAGAAATAATCCTAGACAATGATGTATTAATCTTTTGTTAGTGACCTAGCACTATCTCTACCTCCTTGTAATTACTCTAAAAATGATTTTTTGCATATTTTCCCTCTTTGGAAATGTTATTTTGTTCTTCTTTTCCTCCTAATATCATCTAATGATTGAATGAGGAAGAAAACTGGGTAAAATACTATGCCCATAGAACCCTAAGTTGCACCACTGCAACAACACCTAAACCCATGGTGGAGGTTGAATTGTGCCAAGAAGAGATGATGTAGATTGAAAGAGAATGACTACATTTATATTTGGTTGGTTGGGTGATCAATTTGTAGCAATGGAGGTAGTTGAAATTGAATTTCACGCCACTCATTTGGCACCCAAACACATTGAAATGAAACTATGTGGGTTTTAGTTTATTTTTATTGGTGCATTTGCACTTATCAAGAGCTATCAAATGTGTGCATACACTAGTTTTCCTTGTCACCATTATCATCTCCAATAAGAACCCCTTGATACCTTCAACTTCCAATAGGAACCTCTACCACCATCCCACACACTTCTCTTTATCGAGTATGCCATGGGAACCAAGAACCAATGGTTCCTAGTTCTTATGAAACCTTTGACCATTTTTTCTACTCTTTTTTCTAAAGGAAAAAAATCATCATATGTTTCACAAGAACCAGGAACTAGAAACCATTGGTTCCTAGTGCCTATTAAATCTCTAACCACTCTATACTTAGCCAATTTTGAATTTTTTATTTTGGTTAATTTATTAAAGTGCATGGAAGGAAACATATCCAAGAGTACAATAGAAACAAGAGTTGTAGAGCAGCGAAGTTCCTGCCAAAGTGTGAAAGAACAGTGTTATTTTTGTTTGTAGCTTTTTTGATTAGTTTGGTAGTATGTAAGGATTGTGAATTTTTTGGGTAGTCCATGAAGGAGACATTATTAGGTTTAAAGCTTCATTCATGCCACCCATTTATATAAGACTTATGTATAGATGGATGCATTGATGTATAGATGGATAAATTGATAGTTAGGACATTAATATGTCATTGATATAAATTAGGGAATGCATGCACTTCAATGCTTATACAGGACATTAAGCTTCCAAACACCACCGGTTAATCTTCCAGCTAACAAGGCATCAGCAGAAGAAGAGCTGACCTTCAGGAAATTCTTAATAATTTGATGCCCTGTGTCAGTAGGATCTCCAAAAGAAGCTATTCTTGTAGAGATGCATGGACGGAGCACTTGTATGTGCTATTCTCTAGAGATACATTTGTACCCTTTAAATTCCAAAGTTTGCATGTGATATATCCTTGCTATATATATATATACATAGTCAAAGACAAAGTGGCACAAAATCAAGTAGGCAATGATTATGGTTAGCCCAAGTTTTATTGAATTTGTAAAGCTCTTGAACTTTCACAGAAGAAGAAAAAGAAACAAGTGCCAGTCAAAGACAAAGTGGCACAAAATAAAGTAGGGAATGATTATGGTTAGCCCAAGTTTTATTGAATTTGTAAAGCTCTTGAACTTTCACAAAAGACACAAAAGAAACAAGTGGCAATGTCTTGTGCCATTCCAACAAGCAGATCATAGAATATATCAAGTAATGGATATAGTCAGAGTGGATCGGTTGCATTGATCAACAAATGGTTACAACAAATTTATTTCCTGTTTAATCAAAACAACAAACACAAGATACATTTTCTTTGTCATTGTGATTTTCAAAAACTGTCAATGCACCAAATGACTTAGCCCGGACCATTGGCTGTGTTATTCTTAATTTTCTTTCCTGAATCTATATGTTTAAACAATGCCACAATGATACCTAGAAGGCCTAATTCTCAATGAAACAAAAATCAGCCCTTCAAATTTGATCAATAAGAGTCAATAAACTACTAGAGAAGCAAGGAGTAGGAAATGTACGATATATCAAGTTTAGCAAAGAAAATTGTTTATTCCATTAAGCTATTGAACAAAAGCAGTAGCTAAACAATCTATATACAATGAATAAAGGTATACACTACATACGCATGAGCTACCAAAACAATTCATGGCATATAGTGTGACAATATAGTACCACCATTTGTCTAGAATGCACAAGAAATTTCTAAAACAATCAAACAAATATGTAACTAAAATTAGCCCCTACAAAACTACTGTGAAGAATAGAAAACACTTGCATCACAAAGATGATCAGATACCAAAACAGTGCAATTTGATCGCTTGGAAAATTTCACACAAATTGATATGTGTAACAAGTGCAAGCATACCAGAAGAAGTCATAAACTGGTAAAAATCCATCTCATGCTCCATCCTAGAATAAGACCAACACTAGCCAGGCTTAAACCAAGAGCCATTGCAAGAGCCCATGAACCATTCCTCTTTGGATTTGATTTATTTATCTTCTTGCATTGTCTGCCCTGGTGATTTACCAAGCAACACTGGTCCTTTTTTGTTACCACTTTCCTTCTCTTTAAGACTTCACAAGAATTACATGCTAGACTACCTCGATCTTTTGACTGCAGGATTTTGAGTTGCCATCTGAGCTTTGAATTCTCAATTTGTAGTACTGCCATCCATTTTTTATAGAAGTTTATATGTGAAGCTTCCCTGGTAAGCAATGATAACAAAATTTCATTCTCCAAAATGACAAGTTCAACTGTTTTCTCTGCCTCTCTAGCCCGTGTTTGTGAATGTTGCGGAGCTTCCAATATGTCTAACTTGATGTTGATAATTTATTTAGTTTTTGTGTTTCCATCTGAGCAAGATGTCCTATCATTACATTTTCCCAACATTAATGATTAGATTGATCCATCAAAAAGTTCAAACAAAATAAAACAATAAAAATACTCAAGTCCTCTTGAAACTTTAGGTAAATATAAATCCCTGCAAAAACTTTTTCTTTGCTAAATCATAACAAGAGGAATTCTTAGATTAACTATATCTAGAAAGGATTTTGTATGACACATTTCAATTGTGTAGGCGCCCTCAAATGAGGGTTGTCTGTGGTTCCATTAGTGTTTGTGTGTTTGTATAGAACTTACTTGAAATGTTCTTAACATGTATCCAGAGAAGCAAAAATTCAAACCAAATAGGCATATGAAGATATACGAGAGTAAAGTTAACAATGCTTATGAGTATCCACCGTACTTTCAAGAGGGAGCAGTTTGAATTTTGAATAATTAACGAAAACTACTGTGTAAACAAAAATGGTCGGCGAAAGGAATGGGCCCACACCAACTACCTTGTTTAAGAATATCTTTGTCCTATCATGTTAGTCAAAAAAACTGATGAGTTTGAATGGACAACAACTTTCCCAAACCACAAATAGGGCATGAAAGAAGACAATCTATGTGCAAAAATTGAATCTCACCAGTTCTAAGGAAAAATTCAATAATCCTAACTGTAAAAATACTAGTTCTATTGCCTAGTCATTTTTAGGGGCAACACAATTAAATGGTTGATATGAAGCATCAAGACATATGGGGATATTCGATTCTCAAAATTTAGATATCATTTCCTCTCTAAATATACAAGAAAGTAAATGAATATCCTTAATAATTTGGAATCATTTTATTAAAATGAAATTATTGTGATTATCATTATTATGAAATTGCTTAAGTGCTTTCACCTTATGGTTTAGGCTCCCTTTATAATAGGTTGGTTGAGTTCATAAAATAATTATATCTTATAACATGATATGAGAAATATTCATAAACTTTTCCATAAATCTTTCAATTTTCTATAAATGCACATCCATCAATAAAACAGAAGCAACATATCATGTAAAATTACACAACAAAAGCTATATGTATACCTTAATATTGAACAACACTGCTCATGAAAAATGTGGTTTCAAGGACACATAACTCAGAAATATGTTTAGTTGCCTTGACTAGAGCTGATACAGTTGTTTGCACTCTTTCTTCAGACAAATTCTCACAATGGAGAAGACCAAGAGCTTCAATAGAGCCTCCAAGCATCCAAATTTCCAGCAGTGGACATGTCGAAGCCTACAATTCAAAATTCAACAAATTGATCATTCATTCTTGTAGATATAAAATAATGGTAGGATCTAATGCTTTCTCTGTTAAAATGCCATGATGAAGCTCAATGGTCTTTTTCTCTTGATAAATATGTGCAAAGATTGAACTCAGAAAATAAATAAGGAGTTCTCATTCAATACAAAGGAAAGTCCACAGAGGAAGAATACAAATGATATGGCAACAACATCACAGCGCACTTCCTCAAGTTAATTGAGAATAGCTGGGTATTGACTGTCCTTCTTAGTGCAGCTTCTACTAGATTTCCCATTCCATGTTCCTCTGTTCCACAGGCCACACCAACTTGGAAAGGACAAAATTGTTGCTATGCAGAAACGTGAGGTAGGTTGGTATACATAGAATACGCCTCTTTGCTCAATTGGGAATCATTGACCAATCTTGTTTCCTATGTTCTTGCTTTGGTGAATGGATTTTGATAATCTGGGGACAAAATCAAAGAAATCGTAGGAAATTTTGAAAAGATATAAATAAAAATAACAATTGAAAATTTTAGTCATGCGCTCAAGAGGTAGAACAACTGTAGAAACAACAAATTAATCAAATACATCAAAATTTAATACCATTAAAAACCTTATTGTTGATCAAACGTAAGAATAATCAACAAACAAAAATATAAACATTCCAAATTTCCCTGAAGCATTCAAGAAGCTGGTAATAGGTCCATCCCTACAAATGGGTTATGTCTTTTTAATGGACTAGAAAAATAGTGTGCCTTGCAGCCAAATTTAAAGACTTATGAAAACCAGTATGTACATTATTCATCATTCTTTGTTCAACATATGGCTTTCAATATGCAGAAGGAGTTAAGAGACTTTCTATGAGGCTTGTCTATTCACAAAACACTCATAAAAATAATACTATTTAATGTAACCTAAACATGTAGAATTAGTTTTTTATGGTCTTAAAAGACAATTCATATGATTTCATGTTTTTCTATTTATATACTAAGCCAAACTATGTTTTGTTGTTTCTTTCTTCAAAATTATTTTGGCACTAGAACTCTTGTAAATACCTTTATTTCGTTCCATATGGTTAAATTAATTTTATTTTTCTATTCATCATCCAAATTTTATTTAATATGCATTATCCATATTTTTAAATAATTATTTTGAGGTGGCTCAATCTTGTCAATTTGGTTGTTTTAATGTGGGTACCAATAATATATTATTTTCCATGGATAAAACTACATACCGTCCAATTCCTCAACATGCTTTCTTGAATTTTACATAAGTGCTTTCACAAGATGGCATAACTGAAAATATGCTCTCCTTTAATTATGACTACTACCCATATTTTATTCCTAATACACAATTGAACTTGTTGAAGTGGTCATTAAAGAAGTGGCAATTGAAAAGGTAGTTCCAACCAGTGAATTAGAAGTCACAAAAATTAGCTTCATGTACCTTTTCAAGAGAAAAGTAGAGTTTGTTGGAGCATTGCAAACACAATGGTTGTAATTGAAGCTAAGCGAATTGAGAGAGAAACACAATTAAGTGGTGGTGCATTGAGAAAAACATTAAATTCCATTGAAAAGTGGAAAATTATTCAAGAATATTGCTTTGCTCGTGATGTTCATCACACAACCAACCAATCTTGAGATCGTTGGGAACATATTCAACCTGATTACAAAAGAATCAAAGACTATGAATATAATATTCCATTTGGGCATGATAGTTAATGGAATATGACATGTCGAGAGAGGGTTGAAAAGAAACTTCCTACAAAGTAAATTCTTAAAATTTATGATGAAATGGAGACTGATTTGGTATTTAGATTGAGAAATCAAGTCGAGATATATCACTATTGAATCTTCTAGTACAAGCTATGCATTTGATGAGAACAATCTTCCAAATGAAGATGAACCATTGCATGAACTTGAAACACCAAATATGGAAAGTCGTGACCAATCTAAAAGTGGTAATGAAAAGGACAAATAGTGCACAGGGAAAAAAATTCAATTTCCAATGCAACAAGCATGAAGGATGTTGCCAATAGTGGCATGGTGTGATGGTTAAGTTGTTGTGATAGTGTTCTTGCCATCATGGTTGAAACCCTGGCATTGGGGTGTAATTGTTGAGTATTTATGTTGGGGATTAGGTCCCTTGATTATGACCTCACTAGTTCATAGCTCCGGGTCAAAAGTGTTTAGCCCTCTAATAAAGTAATCAAGCATGAAGGATGTTATTGTTGACAACAATAGGTTGTTGATTTATACTTGACAAATGGTTTTAGAGGAGGGACACATGAAACACCATAAACAATGCATGAACAAGGATGATTTGAATGAAGGTTGTTGAAACTTGAAGAGAAAAAATTAATGTCCAAATGAGCATGGTTTCAACACTAAACACTATTGGTCAATCAATGTTAAAAATTAACCAATGATTTGCAAAAGAAGATTGATTTTGTATTTCTTATTGCAACATACAACTATAAAATTAAAAAATGTAAGATGTATAAATCTACTTTTGAAAAAGGGTCAAAGTATTGGTTTACTTCCAATGCTTATTAATCAAATTGCTACGACGCTATTAAATCTATAAATTTTACTATCATTATAGCCTATAATAATAGAATAAGCTATTGCAAATTCATTCCACTATAGTACATCATTTTTTGATTCAATATCTCTATATGGCTTACCTCTTAATTTGTTGCATCAAAAAATCCATTTGATGTAAAATCATTATGGGATTTTGTGTGCTTGTAATAGTTGTACAATCTATTGAAAATTTTAGATAACCCTTGTTAGCTAATACTTTCCATCTTTTTCTTCCCATTTCTAATTATTTTGTAAAAGAGTTGTCACAAATTCTTTTAGCCATAAATTGGAGGCTATGTATGGTAAATTTGGTTGCGTCTACCATTTTTTTTGTATGTATTGATTCATACTGTTATATTAAATTTTATTTAATTATATTTGTAATCGCACTATTTACAATTTATAATTAAAGCATAAACCTTGATTTTTAATTATTTAAGTACAATTCTTTTACTGATTAATTTTAATTTTGCAGAATATGTGATGGATTCCAATAATAAAAAAAGGATATGAGTATTGTCAGAATGTCTTACAGTGACAACAAATAACATTGCAAGTTTGGTGTGATGTTGAATACTCAACATGAACATATTAAAGAAACATAAGAAAGAATCATCTCAAGATTTTCATCATTCAGATGATGAGGTAAAAGATGAAATGGATTTGGAGTTGCATGTGATAGGTCGTGAACAACAAAGTTTACTCAATTTAGATTTTTCCACTTCCCAATGGGAAGCTAATGTTAGTGGTGAGTTGTATATCAAGCCACATTCCTTGTATTGGTGTAACCATTACATTTTTTAAGTTAAATGTGATGACAAATGATTTTGTACTATCATTAGGTTACTAGATGCATTATTTCAATTTCTATGTGAATCATTGTATGAAGATTTTAAGCAAGGTTATATACTTCTATCATTAGCAACACCTATCAAGAGTAGGGTTCTTCTAGTTGAGAAAAAGGTGGTTATTTCTATTTTAATATTGTCTTCTAAAAAATGTCTATGATTAACATAAGTGAACGTTTTGGGTGTGGAAAATCAATGGTTGCAAGAGTTGTAATGAATTTCATCAATGCTAATATGTGCATGTTAAATTTTTTGAAACTAAAATAAAATGGCCAAATGATCATTCAACACTTAAACTTTTCAAGCATGGATTTCGCAAAAAACAAGCCTTTCCAAATTGTTACAGTGGGGTTTTTGATGTAACTCATGTTGATTTTGAGCTACCACCTAATGAATATTTTTTTGATTGGTACAATCACAATCACAAATAGAGTGTGATAGTAATATGCACTTCATGGATATTTTTTATAAGTTGGTTTGGATCTATAAATGATACTAATATCCCAAGAAATTCTTCCTTCTTTAGGTTATGCAAAGGTGGAGAGAGGTTAAATAGAATTTCAGTTTTTATGGGTTCATCAATTATGAGAGAGTATAATGTTGGTGATGGTGGATTCATTACTACCATGGTTGATCACACCTTTTAGTAGAGATGAAACAAATAATCAAAGTTTATTTAACTTAAAAATATCTTCAACTCGTATTTATTGAGCATTCCTTTGGAAAGATAAAAGGTTTTTAGCGAATTTTAAATTAAAAAATTGGTCATCCAAATTTGCAAATGCTACTGAAAACTATTTTTATGTTTTGTATTTTGCATAATATAATGTTGAAAATTGAAGAAGAAGATAATGAAGCTAATTATCTTATGAGTATGAGAATAATATAGTAAAAAATGAAGCAATACCAGGGGATTATGTTGCAAGGTTAGCTCAAATATCTTTAATGAAGTTTGTCAATGGAAACAAAAATTTGTGCATCTTGACAGTTGAAGGTTGGATTTTGACCAAGACTCTTTGAAATATTCTTACTCATTTACTTGATTTTTGTCACCTATATTCTGGTTCTTTTTACAATAAGTCATGATTAGTTTTATAATATGCTAGTTTCCAAAAAATAATACATTTATTTAAATCAATTTTTATGGTTACTTCTGCACTATTGTTTTTTCATTCTTTCTTGTTGTGGCCTATGAGAGATTTTTGGTTTCTTCATTTCCTAATGCATTCCTTTATTTCTCATGAAGTATTATGTATAAGAAAGTATTTTATAAAAATATTTTAAGCACTAACAAAATGATCTTTAATATTCAACATCATCTAACAAAGTCAATCAATTTATCTATAAGTGTGCAACTATGCATAAACTTGAAAAATCATTATTCTTTTCAACATCCCCATTACACATGTAAGTAAAATATGAAGCATATCTAGGATTTTGAGCAAATGCTTTAATTGTAGTAGCCTGGAAAATAGTGTAAAATTGAATGCAACCTCTACTAGCATCCTTTTTTCCCACAGAGGTTGAGAGCAATATATCAAATTTGAAAAGGATTTTTGGTAGAATTCAAAATTGTGTGGATAATGTGGAGGCTTAAACAAGGTGTATGTATTAAATAACAATTCCTCAAAAGAATCAAGGTCTTATGATATGCAATGCTTGTACAATTTGCACATCGTATTTTATCATATGGTCTTTATTTGTTGTTGAAACATTGGGAATGTAAGCTTAATTTTCACTATGGCAATACTACGGAACTTGGGTTTTTAAGCTTCGTTAATTTTACCATGCATTAAGGCTGTAGTAGTAGTGTCTCAATAGTCATGTTCAGTAATCATTGGTAAAAAATATTTTAAAATATCCACACACAAAAAATTGGTGCATGATGACTCAATTATCATTCTTATTCAATTGGTAACATTGAAAGGAATTAAATTAATACATTTGATTGTGAAACAATTGGTAATTTTACTCTTAAGAAATTCTAATTAATACATTGATTGTGAAACAACTAGTAATTTTACTCTTTTGACTTTGAATCTACACCATTAGAATTCTTTTAACTATTATTTGTATCTCTTATACACTTTCATACAATTAATAAAATATTTGATTGATCAACTAGCATTTATCTCGAGTTATAGCACACACCTCAAAATGTTTAAGTAATAAACTGAATTCCTACAAATTCAATCCAAATAACATGAAGTCAATGAAAATTCAATGTTGTGGCTGAATTCATGTTTTATTGTGTGAATTTCTTCATGAAGACTCTATCTATGATTAACTTTAATGGTAAAGAGTGACACTTATGATGTTCCATTTTTTTTTGTTAGATTTAATGTTTTGATTTTTTTGTGTAATCAAATTAATTATAATTCTTTATGTCAAAATTAACCATCAACGAATTCTCTGTCAATAATTCTTTGTCAAAATTAACAATGAATAATAATTAAATATAAAAATATACAGTTGAATTATGTTCTAAAACCATTTCAAAAATATACATTTCAAAAAATAAATTTAAAATGACTGCTTAAGATAAGTAAAAATAAGTAGCAAAATTAAATATCCATGGAACCACCAACTCTACAAATTACTCCTAAAAAATTTTGAATAATGACTAACAAAAATAAACTAAACAGCCACATGAAAACCCACCTTTACATTTAAAATACGTCATTAAAATAGAAACAAAACATAGTTAGAAAGGGTATAGTTTTCCCTTTAAAAAAACTTCATAATTCTATATGAACTTGATAATTTAATTGAATACTTAATACGCATCTAAATTAGTGTATCTTTTATGCATGTATAAAATTGTACTCTCTAATATATTAATTTATATGTACTTTTATATTGGTGTAACCCTTCATCTTCTAATGCAAGTGCTAGTGTAAATAAATTCAAACTATTATCCCATGTCCCCATGCGGCTGCTTAATCCCATCTTTTGCTTAAATTTAAGCAATTGGAGTGTTCCCATATAAATTTAAAATTTTGAGAAAAGGATAATTTAGAATCTTTTCCTATTTTAGTATAACAACTATTGTTTAGGAATTTAAAGTAAGTTGTGAAAAATAGGGGGCTAAAAATAAGCATGCTTATTGTGAAAAATATGAGGTAGCTTCATAAATTTCCTTCCCTCCTGTTTGTTTGCCTCCAATTCCTCCATCCACATTTTCCTTACAAAAATTATTATTAATATTATAATGTTATCCATTCATGTAAATAAACATGCAACAAATTGTGATACATTGCAATAGCAAGGTACATAATTTCATGTGGAATTTTTTTTTTAATTTTATTGAAAATAATAAATTTGATTACAGTTCTTGTTTGAAATATCGTGTACAATGTTTTTGTATCTTTATCTATAACTATATGAACTTTACGAATGATTTTATAAATTATGTATCTTCTTAGTTAAGTACTTTTAGAAGACTAGACTCCATTAGATAATTATAATAGCTTTTGTGAAATCTACAAAACTGGTAGTAAACTACTACATTATGATGACAAGGGATTGCCCTACAATGAAATTCATAATGATCTAATGTCATTTTCTACTATTGAATCTAAGTCATATGTATAGAGCTTGGGTGAAGAGAAAAAGTAAATGACATCTGAAAAAAAAAATTGAGTATGTGGGACAACTATTAGTTTAAAAATAATTTTCACATTTTTCCTTTCATATTATTTAAATTATATGATGACGAATTATCATGATCTAAAATATTGATAGAAAAAATTCAAACAATCAAATCCAAAAATTTCATTTCTTCCAAACACAAAAGTTAAACATTTTATATGTGAAATTTGTAGTTATTTTATAGAAGAATGTATGATAAGGAATGGGAATCTGGGAGAGAGTTGGAGAGCCAAGAAGATACTAATTGGGAAGAAGTCCTCTCTCAACCGAAGAAAAAAGGAGAGATGTAAACAACATAATACTTTGAGTGGAGTTGTTACTAGAACTAGAGCTAAGGTGGATTGTGGTGCTACAAAGTATAGCCAAGGAAGAAGATCAGGCAAATGGCCTAGAGAGCATGATAGCTTAGGACATAGCGGATGGTGTTCAAAAGGCCATTCCGAAGATTCTCCAATCCCTTGGTAAGATATGAAGATTATGTCATGGAATATAAGAGGGCTTAATAGCCTTTATAAGAGGGATGTTTTGCACAATTTTGTTAGGGATCATAAATCAGATATTCTTCTCATAAAAGAAACTAAAATGTCAAAAGATAAGGTGGAGAAGATTAAAATGTTTCAAAACTATGGAATCCAAGGAAATAGTTCAGATGGTGCTTCAGAGGGAATTGCTACTTTTTGGAACTAGAACTTTATCAAAGGGGAACATTTTTTGGAGAGAATTACTTATGTGGCTACTAGATTCACACATATCAGAGATAATTTTAGCTGGATTTAGTTGAATATCTATGCCCCTAATGGGAAAGGGGCCAGAAAATATTTTTGGAATGAGCTTACTACATTCTATAGGACTTTTGATAATGATTCTTGGGTTGTTGTGGGAGACTTTAACACACCCCTTCTGAATGAAGAGAAATTTGGAGGTTCTCAGGTTAACTTGGAAAGTAAATCGGACCTCTTGGATTTCATCAATAACAAGGCGATGATTGATCTTGATTTGCAAGGAGCTTCCTACACTTGGTTGAATCGAAGAAATGGTAAGGACCTAATTCAAGTAAGATTGGATAGTCTAACTTTATTTTTTGATCAGTGATTTATAAAATATTATTGTTCTCTTAAAGCCCTCTCTAGGGTGGGCTTTGATCACTTTCCTACAAGTTTTGTGGTGGACCCTATAAAGGAAAAGAGGAATAACCCCTTTGGATTTGAAAGAATGTGGCTTTCCCATCCCCAAATTTTGAGGAAATCAGGAAATGGTGGAATATTGATGTCTCGGGCATTGCTATGTTCAGAATGGCCAAGAAACTGAGGGAAGTCAAACATAAATTAAGAATTTGGAAAAAAGAGTCCTTTGGAAATATCTTTGGTATAAATTCTGAACTTCAAATGGAGTTAGTGGAGATCCAGGATAAAATTCAGAGGGAAGGATACATAGATGATAATAGGGTAAAAGAAAATGAGTTGCTGGTGAAAATGCATGATATTATAGCCAAAGAGGAGGAGTTATGGAGGAAGAGATCTAGATCTTGTGGATTTTAGTTGGAGATACAAACACTAGGTACTTTCATTTGTTTGCCTCAAAACACAGGGCTGCCAACAAAATTTCTCACATAGAAGTTAATGGCAATAGGTTTGAGGAGGAAGATATCAAAAAGCAAGTTGTCCTCTTCTTTAACAACCTTCTCTTGGAAAATGGGGAAGTCAACCATATTGAGAAATATTTTCTATTAGAGGCCATTCCCAAGGTTGTTGGGATGGAAGATAATGCTAAGCTAGCTGCTATCACCGCCAGGGAGGAAATTATGAAAACAGTTTTTTCTTTTGAAGGAAACAAGGCCCCTGGCCCTGATGGGTTTCCTATGTTCTTTTTCCAATGGTTTTGGGAGATTTTTGAAGAGGATGTTGTGAATGCTATTAAATAATTCTTTGGGTCTAGAATTCTTATTAAGGAATTAAATGCTACTTTTGTGGTCCTTTCTCCCAAGAAACCTAGGGCTATGGATTTTGAGGCTTTTAGGCCTATTAGTCTTTGCAACTCTTTCTATAAAATAATATCTAAGGTTTTGATGTCAAGGCTCCTCACTCTCCTTCCTTCGTTGATCTCCCTTCAATAGAATGATTTTGTTCCAGGAAGGAAAATTCTTGACTCTATAGTCACTATTCATGAGAATATCCATTCACTAGTGGAATCTAAAATGGAAGGGTTTCTTCTTAAGCTGTATATCTCTAGTTCCTATGACCGAGTTGATTGGGAGTTTTTATTCAAAATTCTAAGGGTGTTTGGTTTTAGCAGCAAAGTTATTTAGATGGTGAATTAGTTGGTTACCACTATCTCTACATCCATTATTGTCAATGGTTCTCCTTCGAGATTCTTTCAGAATTCAAGAGGCCTAAGATAGGGTGATCCTATCTCACCTATCCTATTCACAATCATGGCTAAGAGCTTGGGAAGAAATCTTAAAAGATTGATTGAACAAAGGTCTCTTGTTGGTCTTCTAGACCTTCTTCTACTAATTTTATTTTTTCTCACCAATAGTTTGTTGATGAAAAAATGTTGATTGGGAGATCTACTGTGACAGAGGCTAAGACTCTGAAAAAAATCTTGGACATGTATGAGAAGGTGACTGGGTAGATGGTCAACAGATAGAAGAGATTTTTTTACTTTTTTAATATTCCTGAGCATAGATAGAGCTTTGTTTACTTTTTTAATACTCATGTTTGCTAGAATCCTTGGTTGTAGAGTGGAATCCTTACCCTCTACCTATCTCGGCTTACCTCTAAGCCATAAACCTCTGGAATCCTTTTGGTTTTTGTTGGATGATAGGTTTAGTAAGAAGTTAGCAGGGTGGAAAGGAGCTCTTATGAGTCAAGCAAGAAAAATTTAACTCCTCAAAACTTACCTTCAGAATCTCTCTGTTTATGCTTTAAGCCTTTCAAAATTCCTGCTAAATATGCGGAGGCCATTGAGAAGATCCAAAAAATATTCCTTTGGTCTGGTATTGACGAGAAAAAGAGGATGCCTCTAATAGGGTGGGATTTCATTTGCAGGATGGAATCCTTGGGGGGTTAGGCTTTAGAAAAATTAGAATAATTAATAAGACTCTTCTTGCTAAACAAATTTGGAGATCCTTTTTGTTTGATGGAGAATGGAAAGATATATTAAAAAATAAGTATATGACCAATTGTGAGTCTCTCAAAGCCTTGTTGGATTCTCCTATGTTGCCCTACGGTTCAACTTGTTGGAATGACATGATTGTTGGCAGGAATATTTTGGAATCAGGGGTTGGATGGCACATTAGAAGCAGAAATCTAGCCAAGTTCTGGGAGGACAAATGGATTTATAAGGATCCCCTAATCAAAATTGAAATATTCAATAGATGGGTTGAAATTTGCAAAGCAACTTTTGGTGAATATGTCAAAGATTATTGGTGTGAAGGAGGTTGGGTGGATTTGTGTCTAATTAGCTAGGAGTTGGCTTTGATTCAATCTTCTTTGATGGTTGTTAGATTGGGACAAAACCAGTTGGATGATCTTCTTATCTGGATGGACAACCCTTTGGGTAACTACTCTGTTTCGTCGGTTGTATCTATGTTGTCCCTTTCTCAAGCCTCCCCTCTTTTCTGGTCTAAAGTGTGGATAAAACATTTGACTCATAAAGTCAACATTTTCTTCTAGATTCTACTTCAAACTAAGGCACTCACAGTGTATAAGGTGCTCACGGTGGATAATCTTTACAAATGAGGATTACAAATCCCCAACAGATTTTACCTCTGCAAGAGTGAGCTGGAGTCAATAAACCATTTGTTTCTCCACTGTCTATTTGTTGCTACAATATGGGGAAAATTTATGGCTCTTTGGAATATATCTTGGGTGTTCCCCTTATCTATTGAAGATTCCTTCTCACAATGGAAATCCCCATCTCAAAATCCTTTCATTCGAAGGTTATGGGCTTTTATTTTCCCCTTTGTAGCATGGGGAGTGTGGAAAGAACGTAATAACAAACTCTTCAAGGATAAGGAGATGTCGAAGACTAATATTTTTGAAAAAAAAAAAAAAGGCTAATAAAAGAAAACTTCAATGTTATTCCCCAAAAAGCTTTTAATCTTGAGGCGGTGGTGTGCACTCCCTATGATCTAATGATAGCCAAGGAATGGAATATCAAAACAGATGTGTCTAAGGCATCCAAGCTAGCTAAGAAAGATAGGGAGGGTGTGTGTTGGACCTTTCCACCAAACGGTTGGATTAAAGCCAACTTTGATGGCGCTGCGAAGGGCAATTCAGGGATGGAAGGAAGTGGTGGCATGTTAAGGGATTCAAATGGTAACTTTTTGGAAGTTGTGGCCATTTCCCTAGGTTCTCAATCCAACCAGGTGGAGGAGGCTATATGAGTCTTTCAAGTTTTAAAATTAGCACAAAATTTGAATATAAAATATTTATGGCTTGAAGGGGACTCAAAAAATATCATTGGCTGCATCCTAGGTAGGACCCCCCCTCTTGGTCTATTAAGAATTGGATTGAAGATGCTAAATCTATCTTAGATAAGTTTGAAAAAGTTAAAATCTCTCACGTCTATAGGGAAGCTAAGAGCGTGGCGGATTATTTTGTGAATGAGGGGGTTAAGCGGGGAGGGTGAACACATGGAAAAATTTCAAGGACTTGAGATATGAAGTAAGGGCCTTATTAGATTATGATGTTATGCATGGGAAAGAAGAAAATATTTCTAATGATGAGAGGGAAGAGGGCTAAGTACAACAAAATCAAGAGATTTGATGGGGCTATGTTAAATAACTTAGCTGGCAAGAAAAAGTGGCACACTTTGTGGGTTCATTGGAATGGATGCATAAATTTGTAGCATGATTTCAACTCTAGTAGAGATTGCAGTGAGGTGCATACGAATATGGGGGGGATAGGAAAATAATCGAGCCAAAAAGCTATGAAATGCACATGAGGAATGCTAAGGTATGGAAATAGGTTGAGTGAGGTGGGTTGGCTCCATTCCTGGAAAAAATTCAAGGGCCTAATCCTAAGGCAACTGACTACTTTGAGAAGAATTGGAAAAATGGAGAAATTATCCTCTTTGGGAGAAAGGTGAAACTAGATGAGAAAATCATATGAGAGGTGACTAGAATGTTGACTAAGGGCATGAAATTATTTCGTGACAAAAGGTTTTTAGATGAGGCGGTAATCAAATTCCCAAATAAAGAAAAGGAGAAATTGAAAGTAGTCAAAGTCTCCAATAGCTATTTCGAAATTGACTCCATCAAGGTGCTTTGGAGAAAAGTGATATGTATCATTATGGAGTACATCACCTTGGACGAGAGATTCACCAGGGTTTATGGTTATCATTTTTCTCTCAACCACTTCTTCCATAAGGTATAGATTTCTTTTCCTCATTATTTGTTTTGTCCATTTAGCAATAGCCTTAAGGGCCACAAGAAAAATCCTAAGAGAAACCCTATTTTACATTCTAGGCTTATTAGGTTAATCTATGAACATTTTCAAAGCTAGTCGGCCTTATCCAAACCAGTTGCCACCTCAGTGTCTGAGGACTATGATACAGACAGTAGCGGTTCAAGGAATCATTCTAAGCCTAACCTAGAGAGAATTGTAAAAGCCCCTCTGTCCCTTGTCCTTTCTGGAAAGAAAACCCAGCTTCGTAAACCCCAGCTCACAAAAGATAACCCTGAGAACTACCCTAGCTGCACGGCCCCTATAAAAAATCCCGCTCTCAAGGGTTCCCCTACCAAAAATTTGGTTTCCTACTCTGCAGACTCTGTGGAGGACAAAACTGAGGACCCTGAAGCTAGCAGAGACTTTGTTTCTACCCTCCCTACCTCTGACAGAGATGATGGAACTAGATTCCTGTTGACATGTGTTTTGACATAGCAACAAGCAAACAAAATATTGCTACACTGTTTCTCCTGAAAGAGAAAGACAACACATGGATGTCTTAGCTCCCAAGGTCTTTATAGTTGGTTCTCAACTGTGCTGATGTCCTTCAGTGGTCAATGTAATAGTAATGTTCAAGGGGCCTGCTGGTGTGAGCTTCTGGATTGTTTTAAGACCAAACATGAATTTAAACCTACTCTAACTGGGGTTTTTAAAGAAACATAAAAAAGATAGATCAAGGTTTTGATACTGAAAAGAATGATACTTCATCTAACTTAACTAGACTTATTACCTTTCAAGGAATTGCTAACTAAAAATTGAAGAACAAAATTGACTTGTGATTAACACATAGTCGCATTCATTCACAGTGCTGATTTCAATCACAGTGCTAATTTCAACAACTGATTATAAGTTACCATTTAAACAAAACACAAAATAAGATTTCATTCCTTGAAAGCTTTCAAAATCAAATGATTAATTCAAGATAAATACCATTATGGAACTCAATATGAAGTAGATATGAATCTGGCTGCTTCTACGATTAGTGAAACAGATAAGCAACATTTACAAATGTGGCACAATCACCAGTGTATAGAAAACCTGTGTCTTCAGACTGCTTCCAACTATACTAAGGAAACTGGAAAGATGCAATTCCATCCTATGTTGAATCTAATCCCTAACTAAGAAGACAAAACAAGCTCCCTTTACAAAGAAACAAGATGCAGTTTTCATCCCCTCTACCCTTCAAAAATTTCCTATTCTTCAAGATTTATCTCTAAACCTATCTATTCTATTGCTGCTAACCTCTTCTTTTACTTCTAACAATTTCTAACAGTGGAAGTTCTCTATTACCACCTTCTAACCTTTACAAAGAAACATGAATGCCTCTTATACAAAATGTACTGAAAAGAATGTGTTGTCCCCCTGCATTAGGGTTTACAAAATATCTGCTTCTAGGAGAGTCGACTCTCAAATCTTTTGAGGAGAGTCAAAGTTGCATTTAATGTGGAGTCTTGTTGCCTATACTGATGAAAGATAGTTTCGGGAAAGATCTATAGATATTTTGTAGCTGCAACATTCATTCCTCTGTCTTCGTGTCCATTTTTGAGCTCTAGTGGAGTTGCCTTGAGTGCTCAAAAATATCATCATTAATGTCGATCTACCTCTACCAGTGGTCGCCACAACTATCCCTGAGTCATAGTTTCTTTTTTTTCTTCGGCCTCTTTCATGCTTAAGACCTTTCCGCACATTGACGGTCTTCTGGAAGCACCATTGGGCCACCCCCTCAGATCTGGATATTATCACCCGAGTTGATCCATCAGCTCATGATATCAGAATGAATACATGTCATTCGCATTCTGCAGATTTTCTTCATAGGAATAGTCAATCGATCAAAGGGGCCAATGAGTCACTCTTTCAGTTTCCTTTGATTGGTCGGACATACGCCATGCAAGCTTATCAGGCGGTCAAAGGTGGTCCAAATGACATCGCATGTTGCTGAGACACCACCGGTGTCTCCCCAATGCGATTTCATTCCTTTTGGCAACTATCGGTGTGACATGGGTTAATCGGTGAGACGTTTTGGTGAGCCTCAAAAGTCATGTATTGAGCTCATTCTTATGTCAGGAAGACAATCTTGTTTCGGGGAGACCTTACCCCGAACTCCTCTTGTCTTACCGAGCCCCTCTTTGTTGTCGGCAAGACATCTTACTATTGGCCAGAGGCTACAGCACGTTACCCTTAGTTATACTGATGCCTCCTTCATTGGGAAATCCATCGCTGTTGGCAAGACCTTCAGCAAACTCCTTTTTATCCTCATCGAGCTTACTATTATCGGCAAGACCCTTCTCCTTCGGTGAAACTTTTCGCCGAAGGCAACACCTCTTGGCGACATTGTCCTACTGTTGTCGAGACTTTTTGTATCGGCAAGACCTTTCACCGATTTCTTTCACTCTCGCCGGGCTCAATACATTTCGGTGAGACATCCACCATTTGGCGAGACCTCTTTCCGATCTTTTTGTCGCCAAGACCTCCCTTTAGTCACATCGATATGCATCCTTTCATCTAACATGTGTCACTGTAACATCCCCTTATCGGGGAGACGTCCTGTAGTCACCTTTTGTTTCGCCAAGGAATCTCCATAGGTTCACTTTTTTTTTGTTACCGTGACAATTTGATTCTCTCACCGAAGACCACCAATAGAATCCCCTTGTGCTGCATCGGTGTGACCTTTCATAGTCGTCGTGACTTCTCTCCAAAGAAAAGTCTCTCACTGAGATGAATATCTTTATTGGTGGTCGGTGAGACTTGAAGCTTTCGGCAAGACTTCACCCCAAAGTCAAAATCTCCCGCCGAAATACTTTCTCCCTGCTGTCAGTCAGTGAGACATGAAGATCTCACCGGGACCTTTCTTCGAAGGAAACCCCTCATGCCGATACGAGACTCCTAGCCATTGGGACCATGACTGATGTCTTGCCGATAGGAATCTACATGTGAACTCCACTCGCCGTGACACCTCTGGGGTCTTGCCGATAGACAACACAGACGCCCATCGACAGGATGCACTGGTAGTTGGCAAGAGATCTGCAAAGTCTGTCCGACTTTCTTCTTAGAGGAAAACTATGACCAACTAGACAAAGAATTCTTTCCAACTGAGTTCCCTTGACAAATATCATCCTGTGTGTGATTTAATCCTGCAAAAGAAAGGCCTGCATTAGCACTCAGGGGAAAATAAAACACATTACAATAAAATACACCATTATTTATCATGTTTTTAATTCTATCAAAAAGAAACACAACAACGGCGGAGGTGGAACCAAAATGGGATCGGGATGAGGGACAAAAATGGGAAAATCTCAGCGGAACCTGGATCGGGACAAAATAGGACCTAGAAACGACATCCCTCGCCTTCAAAACTGGTGAGGGCAGGGCCAAAAGAAAATCGGAACTAGGCCCGAAGTCGGGATGGGAATGAGCCATGGAAATAATCAACATTTCCAAGTTCATACCCCATCCCGGATCTGCGCCCGCAAAAGAAACCAAAACGCAAAGGACGGAAACAAACGCCAGCGGGGTCAGAACAAAAACTGATTCTGAGCGGAGCACAACGGGGGCGGGGGCAAAACAAAATCTAAAATTGAAACTTCTTCAAAGTTTCAGTTTTGAATTCCATCTCGATCCTACCTTTGAAAATATACAAAGACGAGAAAAGGAAAAGGGGAAAGGAAGGAAAAACAAGACCCTGCGACCAAACGATCAGGACTGGGGCAGGACAAAATGGATAAAGCGGAACTGAGACCGGAACCAAACCCGAACCAGAAACTTTTTCAAGTTTCAGGTTTGGATTCCATTTCAGGCCTGCCACTGACGTCATCCAAAAAGACAAAGAAAGGACAAGGAAAAGAAAGAGAAAAAGGAGGGAAAACCCCACAATGAAACAAAAGAAGAAAAGGAAAGAAAAAGAATAAAACATGTGGAATCGGGATCAAAACGGAACTCGAACCAGAAACTTTTTCAAGTTTCAAGGTTTGGTTCTTGTTCCGATTTTGAGTAAGCCAGAACAAAAATGAAAAGGCGCAAGGCAGAAAAACCAAAGCAGCAGAATCGGGATCAGGGAAGGAAAAGAAAACATAACTTGGAAGGAATTCCAAGTTCAAAATCTGTTCTGGTTCTGGGCCCGCTGAAAACAAAAAGAAAAAGATGAGCAGGGTCGAAAACACCTAAGGCACAGGACACAAAAACTGATAGACCAACGAAGAGAGAGAAAAGGCAGAGTCGGACCCGGGATGGAACCCAGACGAGGAACTTTGAAGAAAGTTTAACATTCTGATTCGGACTCGGACCCGACTCTGAGAAAGAACAAAAGATGAAGACAAAGAACTGTCGAAACTGGAACCGAGGACGGAATAAGACCAGAACTTGGAAGAAATTTCTAAGTCCGGTATTGGTCCCAGTTCCACCTCCGAGAGAACGTTAAAAAGAAAACGCCTAAGGCAGAAAACCAAAGGCCAAAGGGAAAAGACAAAAGGGGACCCATTTTTTTTAGAACAAAATAGGGTGGTTATGCAAGGCATAACAATTCCCTAGGTCCCTCAACCTAGATGATATCAACCTCAATCTAGACCGGGATCAGTCTAGAGATATCCTAGCCTTTGCTAGAAGTGGCGTTGGTAATATTTTTAGGGTTATGAAATGGGCCTATCAAGAAATCAATGATCTTAATCTTAGAAATAGGGTTCCAAATAGTAAGTTGTAGGAACTAGAACTGAAACTGTCATCTCTAAACACCGAGGAAGGAATACAAAAAGAGAACAATATGGGGACTGAAGCTGATGACATTGAGGGAAAGTATACGACTTTGGAAGCTGAAATTGTTATAATAAAAAACAATATGAAAATTGTTGTGGAACAAAACCATAGAATGGCAAGGCACAACACCATTATCTAAATAGTAAGTTGTAGGAACTGGAACTAAAACTGTCATCTCTAAACATTGAGGAAGGAATACAAAAAGAGAACAATATGGGGGCTGAAGATGATGACATTGAGGGCAAGTATACGACTTTGGAAGCTGAAATTGTTATAATAAAAATCAATATGAAAATTGTTGTGGAACAAAACCATAGAATGGCAAGGCACAATGCCATTCTTATTAATGCTATGTCGGAAAAGCTAGAAAAGTCTCAATAGGGCTCACTGGTTGTTGACCTGGAAGAGGATAAGGATAAAAGCAAGGATGAGGACCTGGGAATATCGAAGGGGACCCGTCCCAACCTTAAGAGGAAAGTGTCTCCTACTCCCCAGATGGTCCAAATCTTAAAGAGGGGGGTCCAAGAGATGAACGACATGGAAGCTGAGACAACAAAAATTTTAAAGTCCCTAGTTGTTCTTGGTTTTTTGTCTTGTCTTTTTAGGGGTCTTTTTTGTGGCCTTTGTTGGCCTTTTCTTGGTGGTTGTTGCTTTGTTATGATGATATTCTCACCATCAGCTCTCTATTTCTGGATACTTTGATGCTTTATTTCTTTTGTTTGTAAACATTGTGGTTTTGGGTCCCTATAAAACCTATTTTTTCCTCTTTCAAAATTAATTGACATATATTAATAATTTCAAAGATATGAATAAGATTCTCACAATTTTTTATTTTTATTTTGAGAGTTAAATTAATTTTATTTTACTAAGTTTTTAAAATTTATCATAAATTGATTAAATCCGAATCTCATTTTAATTTTTTTAATATAATAATAATAATTAACTTTTTAATTTTTAATATTTTCTCCCTATTTTAGTTATTTTGACAATTTTATTATATTTTTTTAATTTCAAAAATATATAATAGACTAGAACATAGATGGAAAAATTATTAAATATCTTCCAAATATTTATACTGGTAAAATGAGTCCTCTCACTTCATAATTATTATTAATATTGTTATTTTTACAAATGTAGAAGTGGTATAGTCATCATTTACAACTCCTATGATTTCTACACAAACATTAATTTTAATATTATGATGTTCACAAATGAGTTGTTCATATAGTCGGCTATACATCCAATGATAGGTTTTGATGGCACCATTGCATAAATGTCCCAATGTAAAATCATAAGTGATGACCAAGTAAATACCATCTTGAAAATACTGTAGCCTCTTCCCTTATTAAATTATAGACATGAAAATTTAGTCATAACATATATATATATATATATATATATATATATATATATATATATATATATACTACTGATTATAATTTATTATCACATGCATTTTCTCTTTTGTGGGAGTAATTTTATGTTGGTATCCACAATAATTATTATTATAATTTGTGCAGTTTTTATTTAATGGTCAAATGGTATATTTCTTAAGTACGAAGTCTCAGTCGATACTGTCCCATATAATACCTAATGAATTAGAAAATTTTAATTTTTTGGTTTGTGTTACTTATTGTATGGGTATGGGCATGTGATCAAATGATATGTTGTTCCAATATTTGTTGTTGATGTTGATTGAACCAATCTCAATGATAGACAAGTGAGCCACCTAAAAACCATAACAAACTAATAAAATATGTATTCAAACGTTTATCGTGTTATTTTGATAATCTGTTCTCATGGTTGGAATCAACTTATGTTCACTAAAAGTCCTTATCATGAGAAATTTATTTCAATAGTTTTAGTAGTTGGTCTTATGTTAATCAAGCTTTAGGTGATTTTGTTGCATTGTCAACCTAGAGAATGACATTAAGTCTTTACTTAGTGGATCATCATAGTCATCTATCTTCTTCTTAGGCATTAGAAATGAACCATCAAGCTTATCTTTCCACACACCATCTTAATACATGTTTAGATCAACAAACACCCTGTTTTATTACATGGCAATTTACTACCAAAACTAATCACTCTGAAAACCCATCTCCAATGACCCCTTTTCATTTGTGTCATCTTTTTTAGAGATTAACACAAGTATTCTTGCACCCAACCTTGTGTAGAAATGAACACTGTTACTTTTTAGAACCCAAATCATTGTCTTGGCAATTGCTCCCCCTAGGCACTAGCCCATGGCCAGTTGGACCTGGGTGGTATATTTATTTGTTATATATTCATCTACAAAATTAGTTGTTTGATGTAGATGGAAAAAAAAAGGAAAATAGTCACCGAACCATTCAACTCAACATAAGCTACATGAGGTTAGACATCTTAAAAAAAATTATCAAGTAAATCCATACTATCAAGGGATAAACTGACAGAGGAGTTACAAGCTGCAAAATATGATATTATAATAAAATCTAAAATTATACAAAACATTCATCAAATATGAAATAAATAAGATGAATATTACACTATGGGCAACACATAGAATAAATTGTCAAGTGAGAGATTTGCAATTTGAACGGAGGACTCAATTTATTATATCACCATATGTTTGCTGCAAAGATGTCACTTTAGAATGTCAGAGACCAAAGAAGACCAAATAGTACTATATGCCATTTAGCAATCCAATAGTGATGGTTTTTATTCATGAAAAAAATATGAGTTGATGAGAGTATTGGCGTGTGGCAACATTTTTGGATAGTAGGGATTCGATGGATCAAAATAGTAGGCATTTTAGTGATATCCCAATCTGTCTTGTCTATTAATTTGGAGGGGAAGTATTTGTAAGGTTTCAAATTAAGGGAAGGTGGATTTTTTTTAATAATGGGTTTAGTGGACTATATAATGCATTTGAATAGTAGGATCCATAATTATGGTCCAAACCTAATGCTAAATCTATGGTTCACATGAGTTTTAGCAAAGCTCTGGGAAAGTGTCAACAAATACCCATGCCATGAGTTTACTCTAGTAATGTTTTTACAAATTTTGTACATATCTTTATTTATTTTCCATTCATTTCATATTTATATTTTTCCTTTCTCCCATACAAGCTCATTTTGTAATAATACTATTAAAAATATGGGAAGAGACAAATGAAGTTGTAAATAATCCAACACAAAATAATATGTGCTTCTTTTTTTCATTCAATACATATTACATATATATAGGAGGATGTCTCCTCTATTCTAGGATATTAGCTCAACCAAAATATCTTCCAAGCCTATTATAATAACAATACGCTAATAATATTGTTATGCTAACTATATGCTAATTATAATATATGAGTTGTTTATAACAACTCATTTACATCCTCACACTAATATAATAAGTAAATTATAAATATTGCATTTACACATAATAATTACTACCACAATGTGAAGCACTAATGATATTTCCTAATATTCCCCCCCTTAGTGTGAACATGGTAGAAAAACATTCACACACTCCTCTACAATATGCTCACCCCTATGGCATGTCCAACTATGTGACTCATGACCTTGATCCAGAAGAAAGGCTCTCTCCTTCCATGGTTTTAAACAGGCTTACCACAAACCTTGACATGACATGAACCTGGATCAACTATCCACCTCGTGTGGTTTTCTAGATCCTCCCCCAAATCCTTTCAAGATCCTTGAACTGACATACATATCATAAATATGAAAAACTCACACTGAAAAGTTTTCACATTATATTCCATAAGAACATAGTGTTCTTAATTATAGTCACTACTATCAATCACTGCCACTCAATCTCGAATAGCATAGACAACTGCCATTGCCCCTCAAAGTTACCCTTGACTTTAGTTGTTTTAGCACATAATGGGAATGGAATAGTGGTTAGTTTTCTTGCCCACAATGTGAAATTCCATTTATTCACAAACAAGGAACACTTAAAAGTGAATCATATCATATTGCATAATACTATCCAGATCTTGTTTTATGCATCACGTTGCACATGATCACCATTTCCAATGAATGTATTCACTGACTGATTATCTTCCAACAAAGTATGATAGTCAGAGGATCTTTGTAGTTATCTGTCATTCTATACAATTTCTCTTGCAACATCCACCACACAAAGCAATAGGTACACACCCCATCAATAAATCTACAAGTCCCATAACAAGAACATTGCAAATACGTACACACCACAGTGCACACAACATTAAACACACCAAAAAATTCCACCATAGCTCTATGCGGCCCTGTCGTTGGTTATTGATGAGAGGTTTCTAATTGACCTCCAACCTCCTATGCCTCTGTCTTCCAATAGATTTGCTAATTAGTTAGAAATTTTGAATTTGAAGCTCAATTTTAGAAATGCCCCTTAATATGCATGTTGCATACAAACGATAATGCATCCAGTTACAATTGAGGCAATTTTTATCTTTTATAATTTTTATTTTGACACAAAAAATTTAATGACTCATGAAATGAACCCTATTCTAAAATAATGATACACCTTGGATTTGAAAACATTCTATATTTTTAATAGACTTTTAGACTATGACAGAAATAACAATCTGCCATTATAAAACTTCCCTTCATTAAAAGCTATCATAAGATTTAGACTCTAAAAACTACTCTAAATGATCAACTCAACTCAAAGATTTAATTTATAATATATAAATAAAAGCTAATTAAATTAATGGCTTGACACCTATGCATTGAAGATGGACTAATGGAAAATCCTATAGAAATATTGAAGGGATAGGCATACAAGAATCCACTAGTCTAAAAAAAGAAATCATAGCTTAGATGTTTGTGGCTTATCAAACCAACTCACCACACTTTTGTAATGAAAAAATGAGGATATGTGATCATGAAATCTCAAGAATGTTGTCTCCCACTATCATGGGGTTTTCAATGAATTATACCAAATCTTCACAAGCATTCTAGTCACACCAAATTTGCTTTGATTGCTCAAATTGGTGTATGCTCTTTCTCTAGAGCTCACTTAATGCCAAACATAGGTGAATGGCTTAACATTCTCCTTTTTTATCAAAATAGGGTCGATAATAAGCTCAAAGGATCCCTTTAACATGTTGAGAAGAGGCAACTAATGATTCAATCAGCTTGATTAGACTTTGTTGTCTGTGAATGAGATGCCAATTGAATGTAAAGCATGCCATACAACCAAATCATTAAACTCTTTCAAAAATATGAATTATCTATCTTGGTGGATGTCTTTCACTAATACATTGCTCCAATATTATTTTTATTATAGTTTATGGAATTTAAAAATGAGTTATAACATAAAAAATTATAGCCATGTAGAATTAGTTTTTTATCTTCAAACCATTTTTGGGTTGATTAGTTTTTTATGTTGTTAAAAGACAACTGACATCCATTATATGCTTTTTATGTTTTTCTATTTCTATGTTGAACCAAACCATTGTTGTTTCTTTCTCTAAAATTATTTTGGTATTGGAACTCCTATAAAGATCTATGTTTCATTTCATATGGTTAAATTAATTTTATTTTTCTATTCGTCATCCAAATTTTATCTAATATGCATTATCCATATTTTTTTTACAATTATTTTGAGATGGTTCAATATTATCGATTTAGTTTTTTTTAATGTACGTACCAACAATATATTATTTTCCATGGATCAAACTAGATAGCATCCATTTTCTCAACATGCTTTCTTCAATTTCATATCAATGCTTTCACAAGATGACATAACTAAAGATTTATTCTCCTCTAATGATGACTATTACCCAGATTTTGCTCCTAATACATAATTGAATAATGAAGAAGTGGTCATTGAAAAGATAGTTTCAATTAGTGAAGTAGAAGTCATAGAGAATAAGTTTCATGTACCTTCTCAAGAAAAAAGTAGAGTTCATTGGAGCATTACAAACACAATGGAAGTGAATTGAGAGAGAAACACAATCAAGTGGTGGTGTAATGAGAAAATCATTAAATTTCAATGAAAAGTGGAAAATTATTCAAGAATATTTCTTTGCTCATGGTGTTCATCACACAACCAACAAATTTCAATATTGTTGGAAGCATATTCAACTTGATTACAAAAAAATTAGAGACTATGAACATAATATTCCATATGGGCATGATAGTTACTAGAATATGAAAATTTGAGATAGGGTTGATAAGAAACTTCCTACAAAGTTCATTCTTGAACTTTATAATGCAATGGGGACCACATTTGGTAAATATCAAGCCATCAATTTGTGAAATATCACTATTGACTCTTTTGATACAAGCTATGCATGTGATGAGAACAATCTTCAAAATGAAGATGAACCATTGCATGAACATGAAACAAAAAATATGGAAATTCATGACCAATCTAAATGTGGTAGTGAAAGGGACAAGCAATGCACGAGGAAAAAATGAAAATCAATTTCCAATCCAATAGGCATGAAGGATGTTATTGTTGACAACAATAGGTTTTTAATTTCTACTTTACAAATAGATGAGGAGGGACACATGAAATGCCATGAACAATGCATGAACAACGATGATTTGTATGAAAAAAGGTTATTAAAACTTGAAGAGTAGAAAATTAATTTCCAAATGAGCATTGTTTCAACACTAAACAATATTGGTCAAAAAATGTTAAAAATAAACCAATCATTTGCAAAAGAAGATTGATTTTGTATTTTTTAGCAACTTACAACTATAAAATAAAAAATAATATGTATAAAACTACTTTTCAAAAATGGTCAAAGTATTGGTTAAGTTTACTTTCAATGCTTATTAATCAAATTTCTACAAAAATATTAAATCCACCAATTTTTAGTATCATTATAGCCTATATAATAATAGAATAATCTATTGCAAATGAAAATATTTGACTACAATATATCATTTTTTGATTCAATATCTTAGTATGGCTTACCTTTTGATTTGTTGCATTAAAAATTCCATTTGATGTAAAATCATTATGCAAGTTTTGATTTGTGTCTCCTTTGTCTAGCAAAATCAAGCTCAAATTTATAGGTCAAGTGCCTTTTGTGTTCACTTTTTGCTCTTCTAAAACCCAAATTTATCTATTAGTTTTCAGTTTGTTATAATTCATGATAGAACATTTTATTTTCATAGTTAACTCTAGTTGCACATCATTGTATATCATCTAAAAATCAATTTCAAACCCCTAAAACAATTCAAATCCAAGGTTGATTGACTCACCTTTTAGGTTAAAATTTGATCTGATACCCTTGTTGATCTGAATTCTAATGTTTTATAAGTGAAAATTAGCTAATCCTAGTTAAAACCTAGGATCACTTTTCCTACATTACACCTTCTACAGGTTATGCAAAGGTGGAGAGAGGTTAAATGGAATTTCAATTTCTATTGGTTCATCAATTGTGAGAGATTACATTGTTGGTGATGGTGGATATCGATTGCTATCATGGTCGCACTTTTTAGTGGAGTTGCAACAAATAATCAAAGGTTATTCAATTTTAAAATATCTTCAACTTGTATTGTTGTTGAACGCACCTTTGGAAAGCTAAAAGGTGTCTAGAGACAAATTTTAAATTCAAAAAAATTTCATCCAAATTTGCAATACCAAACATGAGAATAATATAACAAACATGAAGCAATACCAAGGGATTCTGCTATAGGGTTAGCTCAAATGTCCTCAATGGAATTTGTCAATGGTAATGAAAATGTTGTGCATCTCAACAGTTGAAAGCTAGATTTTGATCAAGACTCTTTGAAATCTGCTTACCCATTTGTCTAATTTTTGTCACCTTTATTGTGGTTCATTTTACAAGAACTCATGATTAGTTTTATGATATATTAGTTGCCAAAAATAATACATTTACTTAAATTAGTTTTTATGCTTACTTTTGCACTATTATTTTCATTCTTTCTTATTGTGGCCTATGATAGATTTATGGTTTCTTCATTTACAAATGTATTCCTTTGTTTCTCATGAGTTATTATGTGCATGTAAGCAATTTTTAAAAAATGTTTTAAGCACTAACAAAGTGATCTTCAATATTCAAAAAATTATCTAACAAAGTCATTCAATTTATCTATAAGTGTGTGACTATGCAAAAACTTGCAAAATCATTTGCTTTTTAACATCCCCATTCCATAGGAAAAAATGAAGCATAGAGGATTTTGAGTAGATGTTCTAATTGCAATAGCTTGGTAGAAAGTGTAAAATTGAATGCAACCTCTGCTAGCATCCTTTTTTTCTGCACAAATTGAGAGCATTATAATAGATTTGAAAAGGATCTTTGGTAGAATTCAGAGTTGTATGCATAATGTAGAGACTTAGGCAAGGTGTATGTATTAAATAACAATGCCTCAAAGGAATAATGGTCACATGATATGCAATCCTTGTAGAATTTGCACATCATAGTTTACGAAACGGTCTTCATTTGTTGTCAAAACATTGAGAATGTAAGCTTAATTTTCATTGTGGCATATGCCAAGGAAGAGTTTTTGATTTTCTTTACTTTTACCGTGCAAAGTAGTAGCAGTGTCTTGATAGTCATGTTCATTAATCATTGATAAAGGTTATGTTAAAATATCCACAAACAAAAAATTGGTGTATGACAACTCAATTATCATTCTTATTTAGTTGGTAATATGGAAAGGAATTCTAATTAATACATTTGATTGTGAAACAATCATTAATTTTACTCTTTTAACTTTGAATTTGTATTTTCTTATACGTTTTCATACAATTAATAAAACATTTGATTAATCAACTAGCATCTATCTTGAGCTATAGCACACACCTCAAAATGTTTAAGTTAGAAATTGAATTCCTACAACTTCAATCCAAATAACATGAAGTCAATGAAAATTCAATGTTGTGGCTGAATTCATTTTTTATTGCGTGAGTTTCTTCATGAAAATTTTGTCTATGCTTAACTATAATGGTAGACAGTCACACTTATGATGATCCATCTTTTTGTTGGAATTAATTTTTTGAAAATTTTTGTGCAATAAAATTAATTTAAAATTCTTTATGTCAAAATTAACAACAAATGATAATTAAATATAAAAATATACAATTGAATTATGTTTACATTCTAATACAAAGAAAAAACGATGTAAAAAAAATACATTTCAAAAATATAATTTATAAGAAATATTTAAAAATAAACAACAAAATTAAATATCCATAACACCACTAACTCCACAAAGTACTCCAAAAATAATAATAATTATTATTATTATTGACAAAAATAAACTAACCATATGGAGGCCTGCCCTTACATTTAAAATACTTAACTTATTTATTAAGGATGCGTTTTTCCCATTCCAAGAAGACTTCATTATTTTATACGGACACTTACCTAATCCGCGTCAATAGTTTTAATAAGTGTGAAAAGGACGAAACGATGAGATTTTCGCGTGTTGGGCCACATCATTTTTGGCGTAAACTTCACGCTATTGAAACAGCCTCGGAAATTTCCTCTTTTGAAAAAGACAAGAAAAGATTCCATCACGCGGTTTCCTACACACCATTTTGAATGCCCCCAACCATTGACTTTCTTAAATCAAGGTTTTATCATCTGTTTTCCCTGTAACCCTTCATTTGTCGGAAATCGAAACCCCTCTTTCTTTCTTCTCTAGTTCTTCTGTTCAGTCTAATTAAATGGAAATGGCTTCCTCTTCCACATCCAGGCAAAATCTTACTCAACTAGAAAACGCCTTTGATGGGCTTGCACCTTCTTCTGCACCAAAATCTACAGAGCCCTGGGACATATTTATTAATCATCGTGGATGTGATGTGAAACACACATTAGCCACTGCCATCTACGATATACTTCATTCCATGGGATTGCATGCTTTTCTAGATAAGGATGCCCTTGAGGCTGGCGATTCTTTTCCTGCAGAGATACAACACGCCATAACTAGTGCTACCCTTCACATCGCAATTTTTTCTCCCAACTATGCCCAATCCGCATGGTGTTTGGCTGAACTATCTTTAATGCTCAAAACTGGTAAAAGAGTCATTCCCATTTTCTATCATGTTGAGCCCTCAGATCTCAGATGGATTGATCAAGGAAAAGGACAATATGCCC
The DNA here is from genome assembly GCA_007258455.2 of Sequoia sempervirens. Taxonomy (NCBI): domain Eukaryota; kingdom Viridiplantae; phylum Streptophyta; class Pinopsida; order Cupressales; family Cupressaceae; genus Sequoia; species Sequoia sempervirens. Next base: position 155,183,244 of record VDFB02047230.1, read on the forward strand.
ATGCATTCTCAGAGCATGAAAAGAAGGGCAGATACACACCAGAAATGCTTGGTGTGTGGAAAAAGGCACTCAACGACAGTTCATTCCTACACGGCTACCAGCTCAACAATAATGAGTAAGTATTATTTTCTCTATTTCTTCGATAGTCAAGACTTACATCTTTGCCATAGTTCTAGTCTGATGCCACAAGTACTTAAGCAATATAGTGTGTTATGTTTTGATTTTTATTTTGGGTTCAAACTTTTTAGGGATGAAGCCATAGTTTTGAAGAATATTGTAAATTTTGCATTGAAAATCATGAAGAAAGCTCCATTATGGGTAGCCGAACATCCACATGGATTGGATGAGTGGGTACAAGGCTTCGAATCGGTTACAGGAGAAGAGGAAGTAAAAATCACGGGGATCGTGGGCATGGGAGGTAGTGGTAAAACCACATTGGCCAAAGAGCTCTTCAACAGGAACTTTTCCTCCTTTCAAAGACGCAGCTTTGTTTTCGACGTGCGAGATGCAGCTTCCAGAAATGCTTTGTGTGAGAAGCAGAAAAAGCTTCTGGCTGACCTCGGTGCCGATCATTCGTCGTTCGACCATGTAGACGAAGGGAGGGTCGTTCTTGAAAATCATTTGAGGTCTCATCGGGCGCTCATCGTATTGGATGACGTGGATCACATCGACCATCTGAATGCTTTGTTGCCAAATAAAGACAACCTTGCATCCCAAAGTCTGGTCATTGTAACAACCCGGGAATTGGGTGTCCTCATATCATGGGGCCTCTCCTGCATTTATAAAATGCCAGGACTTAACACCTCACATGCCCAGCAGTTATTCTGCTGGCATGCTTTCTTGCAGCCCTCTCCACCCGCTGAATTTGAAACTTTGGTTCAAGACTTCTTAAAGGCTTGCAATGGTTTGCCTCTGTCACTTAAGGTATTGGGTGCACAGTTATACGGCAGAAAGTCCATAGATTACTGGAAATCCCAATTAAAGAAAATCTTAAGAATACTGCCTGGTGATATCAAACAAAGGCTACAAGTTAGCTATGATGCGCTCGATGATGAAGAGAAAGAGATGTTTTTGGATGTAGCTTGTTTTCTCATCAGAGAAGCGAAACACACGGCTATATCAGTGTGGGATGGATCGGGTTGGAATGGTCTCCATGGTTTTGAAACACTCGTGAATAAGTCTCTTGTGGAGCTGGTCGAAAAAGAAGAGTATGATGACTATGGGAGCTGGGAACAGGTCAAGAAGGAAATGTTCGAGGAGAAACTTGAAATAAGGATGCATGATCACCTTAGGGATATGGGAAGAGAGATTGCGCGCAGACAGTCACCAAATCGGCTTTGGTGTCCAAAGCAGATTGATGACATGAAGAGACATCTCAACGTGAGATTAATATAGGCTTCCCCATTCTGCATTTTTGTTAGATTCGAATAGTTAGATGTATAGAGGATTGATTTCTTATATTGTCTGTTTTCGTTAATCAATGATAAGTGATATGCGTTAAAAATTAGTTCGTCTTTTTGTCTGTCAACGCTTTCAGTGAGTTTGGTTGAAACATTCTGTATGTCTGATTTTTTTTATTCAGGAAAGAAATTCGATTCGAGGGATACAACCTGCAGATACTTTTGTGGCGTTCAAAGAGTACACGCATCGGTTGCCGGGAAACACAAGCAGACGAAATAAACGCCTAATTAGATTCTCATGTGGATTGCTGGGAAACACAAGCAGACGAAATAAACGCCTAATTAGATTCTCATATGGATTACAATTTCTTTCCGTAGAAGGAAACGAGTTTACGGAAGAATCAGCATTATTATCAGAAGACCTTGTGTGGCTTCGCTGGGATGATTTTCCCCTAAGAAATCTTCCATCATGGCTCACATTAAAATATCTAAGTGTTTTAGAGCTTTATGGAGCTGTTGAGTTGGAAGAATTGTGGCAGGACAATGCAGATGTAAGTATTTTGGTTTCGTGGTTCAAGAAGATTACTTCAAAACTTATTTAAAGTTCATGCTTTTTTCAAATGAATTGAATATAATAACGGTTGTCTGCAGCTTCCTTTGCAATTGAGAGAGCTTATTTTACATGATTGCCCAAAATTGCACTCGCTTCCAAGCTCAATAGAACATCTTCAAAACCTGGAAAGGCTTGTCGTTAACTTGATTAGTTCCAGTCATTGCCGGTTATGTGGCCCCCAATCACTACCTAATGGTTTTGGCAATTTAACAAGCTTGAAGTTTATAAGGCTGATGTATTGCACTCAGTTGAGCATGTTGCCTGATTCTTTCAGTCAGCTGATACACCTGGAATTTCTAGATTTATTCGGTAGTGATATGATGTCACTACCTGATGATTTCGGCAATTTAACAAGCTTGAAGTATTTATATCTGTGTTGTTCGGAGCAGTTGAGCATGTTGCCTGATTCTTTCAGTCAGCTGATACACCTGGAATTCCTAGATTTGTCAAGTTGTGAAAAGCTATCATCACTACCAAATGGTTTTGACAATTTAATAAGCTTGAGGGGGTTAAATCTGGAATATTGTGAATTGCTAGCTTCACTACCGGAGACGCTACCAGTGTCGCTCAAAATTCTAAAAATAAGCGTATGCAATTTGCTGGAGAACATCAGGTGTATTAGTGATCTGATAAACCTTGAGAGTCTGTCTATAGTTGACTGTGTGCAGATAGAAGAACTCCCAAGCTTTGCAGATTTGGCTTCGCTGAACAGTTTTTGTATGATTGATTGCCCAAAAGTTGAGAAAATAGAAGGTTTGGAACACGCCAAGTCATTGAAGCAGCTGGAATTGAAGACACACTGGAAGGTCCCAGGTATACAGAGTTTAGAGAATGTGGAACGATTGGAAGACCTAGCGCTGAAATGTGACACGATATCAGCTCTTAAACCTTGTATTCAGTCTCTAAAGGGGAAGGTATTAAAACCATTTACGAATTCAAGAGTTTTTGGTATTATCTATATGTTAGAAGTTTATGACTGAATGTTATGTGAACAAATACGATTTGTAGGAATGTCCAAGGAGGATGCTGATACAAGGTAGCGTTACCCGTTCGGTGGAGGCAATTGTAAAGTCTTTGGAGTTCCCTGATCTTGCGGTCAGACGGATGGAAAAGGTGCCCGATGAATACAAGATTCCATGTGCGAAACATTTAGATGCTTTTTTGTGTTACGTGGAGGGGAATGACGAGAAGGAGGTACGTGTATACTATGGTTGGGACTTTCCCGATTACTATGACTTTCCCAGTTACTATACCGGCTGTGCCTTTCAGCGAGATAAAGCAAGAGTAGTGCGGGGCAAAAGAGAAAGAGTTGCTGAGATGTTTTATCAAATATTGGAACTTCTAGAATAGTTGGCAGCTATACAAATGCATACCTGGCATTGTCTTGTAAACTGGCAGGTTTTTTTTGAAGATAAGTTAGTAGTGGGTGTTTATTTGTTAATTTTATTTTTCTTTGTTTTATATATTTTTGTTTAATGTTATAATTTGAGTTTATATAAATTTTGATTTTGATTTTACATTTCTTTGTAATAATTTCTTGACAAATATAATGATCAATATATATGATTATTTTAGGTATTTATAAAATATTATTTTTATATGTAATTGTTGTATTTAATTTTCTCTTATTTTATAAACTGTTTTATTTTAATTGATTTATTTATAGGTATTTTATTGTGTGATTCAAATTATTATAGAGCAATGTAAATATTTAATATTTTGCTAATAATCTATAAGTGATTTTAGAGAATATAATACAATTTTTGTTAATTAGATGCTCAATCCTCTTTTTAAAGTAGTTTTGTCATACCATCATCTCCCTTTTCTAATTTTCTGCTCTCAATTGCATGCACCCATAAATCTTTTATAAACTTACATTTGTATTGTTTCTAAAAAATAATTAAAAAAAAATCATGTTTTTCTCATTTAGATTTTAATGTTAGACTATTTTTGAATCTCCTTCACCACTATATATGTCTATGCTAGTTGTTATCAGATTGGCCATGATAAGTCAAAAGAATAGGTAACAGGTAGAAAATTTAGGCATTAAGTAAGTTGAAACTATTAAATTGTTTAAATTATTTTTTGTGAAATAGAGTTTGAAAAAAAATATTAAAAATTCAAATAAGGCCACACTATATAATATCAAAAGAAACATAAGTCAAGATGGAAATAGAAATAACAAACAAAGAAGAAATCAAGAATTTTGATCAAAGTTATAATGATCAAATTTAACATCTATGATCTATATTCTTAAGGAATTGCCTCTCATGAAAGAGCCTCAAATGGATTTTCCAAGTTAGATTACAAAACTCTTGATTCAAAGTACATAAGCTTTTAGAAATCTCTGTCATGCCCCTTAGGTTGGCATGAATTGAAGGGTAGTTGCTTGGTCTTCAAGAATATGTCTCCAACAATCATCATCCACACCCAATTGAAAGGGGATGCTATTATCACTATCTAGAAGCTCTTGAATGGAGGAGGATAACTCATGTAAGTGTAATGTCTCCTCCCCCATTTGTTGAGTATGGGTATTGCCCAATTCTGGCAAGTTGTGGAGAATGGACATAAGATCATGAGAGGACTTTTCATGATCATGACTCATCAAAGCACACTTGGTGGCATCCAAGTTTATGCTCATGGTAAGCCAAATTAACTTGAAGGCCTTAGTGAGGATTTTAGAGGACATTGAGTAAATACAGGTAGCATTCCTTTTGCCTTTAGATCCAAAAGCCATGTGAACAACTCAATTAACCTTAGCATAACAAAAAAAATATCTTGAGAGGCTACCCTCAAATTCAATATTGAAATCCTCGTATGTACCCCTTTCCCCTAAAACAACATGAGCAACATTCACGAACTCAAGTAGTTTAGGAAAAGTTGAGGCTCTTAGGATTAAGATCACATTTACCTTGCAATCCTACATGTATGTTATGTATCTGCAACACTCTTGGAAGGTGTACTTAGAAACCTAAGGCATAATTGGAGAAATAATTTATAGTTTAGATTCTCCTAGAATCTTGCTATAAGTGAACATATGCATTCATGAGGGAGGTGGAGTACAATGTTGGTAGTTGAGATTGTCTTTGGATTGATTTATGCTACTTTAGCTTTCTTAGGAAGTAGAGGAAGAAGTTAAGGATCTTATCATAATGGATCAGACCCACATGAGTTAGTTGATTCTAAAATGGAGTGATGGAATGAAGATTGAGCCATTGGAGATTTATTGGTCAAAAATGCCTTTGCAATTATGTTTTCTATTTGGTGACTTATTGATTGAGCCCATGTAATTTCCAAGTGAAGTCATTGAATTATTTAGTATTATTGAAAGATGATCTTAAAGGTGGGAATGGGGTTTTCAAATGATACTATGGTTTTGGTATCTATTGTTTTGGTGAAACCATTTATGTTTTTAGCCTATCTCTTTGCCTATATATTGGAGGTGTGCATATACAATTTAGGGATATGTGTAATGATGGGAGTTCAACGTTAATCATCAAGATGAATTCAATGCTAAAGACATGGGAATATGGGTTGGTGCTCATAGGTGTGTGAATATTGGTGTAGTCTACCCAAAGGGCAGGATTGAGGTGAAGGTGTGAGTCATGATCAATTCCATTGACAATTTTATTAAGGGTTTTTTGCAAGGTTTTATTGGTTTCCTTGTTTAGCTATTACCTTGAGGTTAGTAGGGGGTAGAACAATGATCTTGGATGTGAAAATGTTCATATAGGTTGTGAACTTCATGGTTCTTAAATGGTTTTCCATTGTTAGTGATAATGGTGAATGAGATACCATAATGAAAAATAGTATGGTAACAAATGAACTTGGATATTTGGGTCTGAATAGTAAATGTGAGAGGAAGGATCAACCCACTTCATAGAATACTCAATGGCAGTAATTATGGATTTATGGCCATTGGAGGATGAAGGGTAAATCTTGTCGACTAAATTGAGGTCCCATTGAGAAAAGGGCCAATGGTTAGTAATAGTTTGCAATGCTTGAGAAGGTTTGTGGATGAGATCTCCAAGATGTTTACATAAAAGGCACCATTTGATATATTGACATGCATATTGCTCTATTGTAGGCCAATAATATTCTATTTTGAGAATCTTTTCATCCAATACCAAACTAGTTCATGTGCCCCACATTACTATATTGTACCTACTATAATGTGAGATTTGTTTCCATCATGTTTAAAAATCACACTAACCATTATTATCTCGATGATAAGGTGTATATCTAAGGAGGGTGTAATGAGATGCATACTAGATGAAATATTTATGAACTGGTTGTGGGTGAGGTTAGGTGGTAATGGCTTCATCATGAATATAGGTGTTTATATAATGGTACCAAGGAGATTCAAGACCAATACTTTTGCATACTAGCTTGGAATTAGGTGCATCATATGTTATGGTTAGGCGTTATTCTATGAGAAACTCACATCTTTGACTATCTTGTGGCATTTATAACAAAGATCTTATGATGGCCATGACATTTGTAATTTTTTATTGGGGCAAGGAAATTCCTCAAACTGGATACATGCATGAAGTACTATTTGAAGCTATCTACCATGCAATTGTAAGGGAGGAGATTGTCATCTTTTATTTAGTAATCCTTATTAGCCTACTTGATTATGAGCCAAGAATCTCCATAGACTTGTAGTTGTGTGATATTCCATTTAATATTCATTCTTAGTATTGTTATCAAGGTCTCATAGTTTTCCATGTTATGGGTGCATGGGAATGCTAGGATGAAAGCCCTTGGTATGAAGTCACCTTATGGGATAACAAAGATATGCTTGATCTAGGATTATAGTATGTATATGACCCATCAACATAAAGCTTCTGCAGTGGTGTATCATGGACCATGAAGGAGAACTCATTAGGAAAATATACTATCAAATGATGTGTATCTATTAGGGTAGCCTTTGCTAATTGATTTGAAACAACCTACCTTTTGGTGGATCCTTTATTTACATAGTCAATGTCAAATTCACTAAGGATCATGACCCACTTAGTCATTCTCCCTATAAGAGATTCTTTTAATAGAAAGTACTTGAGTGGATCAACCTTGGAAATGTGCTTGGTTTGATGATTAAGCATATAATATTGTAGCTTTTTTGAATTGATTTAACAATGTCTAGACATGCTTTCTCCATGAAAGTGTGGTTAAGTTCATAGCCAACCAAAGTGCAATTGATGTGGTATATGGCCCTTTCCTTTCCATTTTGATCATGATGTGCTAGAAGTGTCTCTAATTCTACTGATGATGTGGATATATATAATACTAAGGGCTTTCCTAGAATAGGATGCATAAGCATAGGTAGTGATGATAGATATTCTTTGATTTGATCAATATTTTGTTAACAAGCGTGGTCCCACTAGAAGGCTATGTTCTTGTAGATTAGGTGAGAAAAAAATTGACACTTGTTTGCAAGCTAAGAAATAAATCAAGTCAAATTTCCTAAGATCTTTCTTTGAAGGCTACATAGTTTCTTGATTGTCTTAGGTGGAGGCACATTTTTAGGGCTCTTACCTATGCTAGAACAAACTCTATTCCTATTTGTGATACAATGAACCCCAATAACTTCCCTAAAGTAACATCAAATACACACTTCTTTGGATTAAGACACACTTGATATTGAGCTAAGCAATCAAAGATACACTCAAGGACTTGAGGATGATCTTCCCATCTTAGATTTACCTAGGAGTTAATCCTTAGAATCCTCCATGACGATGCAAAGGAGATTATTAAATATGATTGTCATAGCTCTTTGATATTTAGCTCTTATGTTTTTGAGACCGAAGGGAATAACTTGGTAGCAAAAGGTTCCCCATGGTGTGATGAAAGCTTTCTTATGTTGGTCCTCTATGGATATATGGATATGATTATATCCTAAAAATTTTCCATAATGGATAACATTGCATGTCTACTTGTAAGATCTAAAATGGTGTCGATATTAGACAATGAGAAGTCATCCTTTGGGTAAGCTTTATTAAGGTCTCTAAAGTTGATGCAAATACAAACGCCCCTAGTGACTTTGGCAACTTGCATAATGTTAGATACCCATTTTGGATAATTTATTAGATAGATGAAGCCTACTCAAGATTTTTTTTGTAGCTCTAATTTAACCAGGAGGGTGATTTGGTGGTGCATCTTCCTTAATTTTTGCATAACATGATTTTCATTAGGGTGTACCCCTAGATGATGGACCACCAAAGATGGATCTAATCCAAGCATGAACTAACATAGGATAGTTAAGATATTTTGATATTGTATAGATGAGAGGGTGACTACCTTGTATGTAATTTTTAGTTCTGCATTTGTGTCTAAATTGATTTTTTGAGTTTCTTCAATCACAATTGTAGATATTTCTAGTCCTTGTGGATCCATTAGGGGGATTTTGAGTTCCTCATCTTCCAATGTCTTAGAGAGGTTTTCACTAGAAGATACATCCTTTTTTTTTACTTTCTATAGATTTGCTGGTGCCTCAGAGAGGTTTTCGCTAGGGGACCTTTTGTTTCTTTTATAACTTTTCATTTTGTAATTAATGAACTCATCTTCCCCAAGGTATGCATCAATTCATAAACAAATATTGAATTGTTATCACCTAGAGGTAAGGTGTCAGAAATTCCCATTAACTCGAGGAAGCCCTCATCATTTTGGAACACATTGAGATATATGGAGCCTTGTTGGTCCTAATCTGTAAGTTCAATATAATAGAGTGGAAGGTCAATGGTATAGATTGTGTTATTGATGAAGATTGGGGATACATCCAAGTCATCAAACAAGGCTATAATGATTCCATTATCAACAATATTATCCACAATGTCAGAAGTAGTCTATCATCATTGTTGGGGGAATTTGATGGTTTCGTGGGTTGTGCTTGTGGAGGTATGTACCCAAGACCTTTGTCATAGGAGTTAATTGGAGGATTGATTGGATATAGAGTTCCTTGTTCATTAATTCCCAATATATTTCCCTTGTAATGCCTATTCTGACTAATATGAAAAGGAATATGATATTCTTTCCATACGTGGTCAAGAAGGTTATTATTTGTATTAGATTAATCCCTGTACTTGTAACCAAGTATTAACATCTTGGTCAAGTTCTTCTACTGTGCATGGGGACAAAAGGATAGTGGATCCACATTATTTGGTATTGGGTGCTTTTTTGTTCTCTCGTTGGGTGGGCCAACCATATGAGCAAGGAGAGGAATTCTGCCAATGTGAAAAGCATCTTACAACTCATATTCTCTCCAAACTTTGTGAGTGATCTTGAATTTGGGGAATATGCGAATGGGGATGGCAGATGAGGTGGATGAAGATGAAGCTTTAGTTGTGCTAGAAGTCACAACATTAGTCCAAGTTGGGAAATGATGAAATTGTTGATAAGATGTTTCCATAGCTTGATAGTACTCCAAGAGATAGGGATTGGTATAGATAGTAACTCCAATGTTGTTGTGAGAGAATTTAACACATTGGTGATAAATCGATTGAATGACTTGCATAGAGCCATGGATGGTCGAGGAGGAGGTTATATGGGAGGTCAATATCACTAACATGCCATGTAGTATATTGCAATGTCAAACCACTTGTATAGGAAGAAATATAGTGCCCTTAGATTCCCATTCTACATTATCATATGTTTTAATGGTGATTACTTGAGATTTTAAGTCCACAACAAAGTATCCCAACTATTTATTGAATTTTAAAGTATATGGATTTAAGGTAGATCCATTATCAAGTAGGACTCACTTAACCTTGTTTTTGGCTATAAGAACTTAAATATGTAAGGCTTTACTAGAAGATGGGTCAATAGATGGCATGCCAATTTGACTAAAGGAAAGTTGATAAGTAGTTAAGAGGTGGTCTACAATTTCCTAGAATTTCTCAAGGTCAATATCATTTGTAACTCGTGACTATTGCAATGCTTTGGCCAATATATCTTTATGGATGGGGGATGTTTTGAGAAGTTCTAAGATGGATATTTGTACTAGAGTCTTACAAGATGTTCTAAGATATTATATTGGAAACTTTGCAAGGAGGATGAGGTGGATGGTCCAAGGATGGTAACCCTACCATGTCTAGGGGTGACAACACATTTAGGATCTTTTTCTTTGATTTTGATAGAAGAAACATGTGAAGGGCTACGAGAAATACATCACACAATATTATCATAGTTGTAAGGGTTTTTACTATGTTTGATGTTATTAGTGTTATTATTCTAGGATTTACCTTGGTTGGGGGAACTGGAGGTAGATGTATTTCCTTGGGTATGCTTTGGGAGTTGGTTTTGATAGAGTCCTAGTTGATCATTTGGTGAGGAGGATAAAGTTTCCTCAATCTCTATGTCTCCATGATCAATGATATCTCAAGTGACTAGTTTTTGAGATTCATGCATGTCCTTTAATCCTACTATAGCTCTAATATTCATTTTCCTTATAAAATATCAAGATGGTTTGGGTTTGGATTCATCAAATAGCTATGTCATAGGAAGTGTTGCCATTTTTTCTTGTATGAACTTCTTAAACACGTCTATGGTTTCCTCGAGGGTGGTGAATTTTCTCTTGGGATTATTTTGAGGGTTTTGTCTTGGTTGTCCTTGAGGTACAAAAGTTGTGTTAGCATAATGAGTCACCCTATAGAGGTTTTTTGAGTGGAATTTTATTTCCTAATAGCTTGAGAATGTTTAGCATCGATGACACCATCACTAATTATATTTTTATTTTTGGCCAAAAACATTGGCTTGCCATTAGATTGTTTATCATTGTTATCTTTATAAATTTTGACTAAGAATTTGGCTATAAGGGCCTTTTAAATGGTGACCCATTTTTCTATTATTTCATCAAAGGTAGAGGTGCAATGTACCTACAAGTGGAATGACATCCAATTTCAAGTTCTAAATGAAGATGTTAATGAGTTGTTTCTTAGGCATAGGCCAAGGGAAGCGACTAGTGAGTCCTCTCCACCATTATAAATATGTCACAAAGATCTTTCCACTATGTTGTTTGGAATTTCAAGGATCAAGCACATGGTGACCTCATGTTCAATATTATAGGAGAAATGAGCAACACATTTTTTAGATAGGTTTGAAAAGTTTGAGACAAAACCATGGGGAAGGTGCATGAACCATTCCAAGGCTTGTCCACCCAAGCTATGAGAAAACAAGTAGAGAAAGTATTGATCATCGTATGCTACCTCTTGATATACCATGAAGAATTCCTTTATATGGTTTCAATGTTTTCCTTTCCCTTTGTATTTATCAAATATTAGAATTTGAAAGTATTAGGGAAAGGCACCATTATCATTGATCTATTAAAAGGATAAGGAAAAAAGTATTCAAACTTGTGTTTTCTTGTTGTCCTTGCTTGTAAGTTCTTTAAGGAAATTTTTATTTCCTCTCATTCTTGATCAAAATTTGTTGAAGGAGTGGGGGCAAATTTCCTAGCTACATTGGAGGGTACACATTGATGTGTAGGTTATTGGATCATGCTAGTTTGGGTTAACATATTGTTGGATAGGTGGGATAGTATATTGTTTGCTAGGTAGTATGACATTTAGAAAAGAGAATAGTTATGAAGTGTAAAGGGTTTGAGATGTATGGAGGGGGGTATGAGGTCATAAGTGCATGAGATGTTTGTATAAGGTTAGAATAAGAATTTTGTGGAATATGGGATGAAGAAACTTGGGAAATGTACATACAGGACGTTTGGGGGATGTAAGAGGAAGAGATTTGTGGGATATAGGAGGAAGAGGCTTGAGGAATATAGGTAAAGGATAATTGTGGGATATATGAAGAGGATGGTTGGGGTATGTGGGATGAGTCAAGAACATACTTTGGGGGAGGATGTTGAGATGATATTATAGGAAGTGAGGTTGATATGGGTGAGATGGAGGAAGAAGAGATGATTAATAGAGGGGTTGAGACTAGGAATATGAACCATGGTCCATCACATAGTGGGATGAGCAGGGACATACAATATGGTAAGTTGGATTTGTGAGGTGATAATTAGATCATGTCTAGGAATTAGGATGGATTTGGAAGTAAAAGAGAGTGTAGGAGGTGTAGTGTTTGGAGGTTATACTAATATACTAAATTACCAAGGTTTAGTTCTTGCGAATAGAGATTACCCCATGGGTTATTGGAGGATGACTTGGGGGTTTCTATCCTCATAACATCTCCCAATATGGACATGCCAAAAATAGAGGGGAGTTTTTCACCTTGGTTTATGACTCATTCAAGGATGACATCTTTATTAAGTGTTATTATCATATCTATCATGTCCATATTTTCATAAGTATTCATAAAGTATTGGAACCTAGGGGAAACTTTGGTTGTGACACCATTCCTTCTTGCTCTTGTTGATTCATTTGGGTTGAGGACCTTCCTAGGTTAGAGAAATCATGGTACTCATACCTAGGCATTCTTATGGTGAAAGGTAGTTGTTGACCTCCATTTGTTTATTTGCTTGCAACCATGTGAGGGGCATAAAATTAATATGTTTGGATGCAAATGTGATTAGATTTAGTGGTATACCTCTTAATTTTAATAATGTGGTTTTCTTGGGGATGATTTTTATTGAAAAAAAGGTGAAACTAAGCTGCAATATTAGTTTATGTATATGAATTCAAATCTGAAAAGAAGATTACCAAATCAAATTATATGTATGTGATTGAAAATTCATCTCAATAGAAAAATCAATAAACAAAATATGACAACAGATTTAAGTGGAGAAACCCTTTTAGGAAAAAAACTCCACATGAGAAAAGAGAGCAAATATATTATTAATCTTCACAAAGGAGATATACCATAATAAACTTCACTACTGATCTATGAGAAATTTATATGCACCCATACACTTTCACTCAATATGAAGCTATCATCCCATGGTTCCAATATATAGAAGTTGTGGGAGGTAAAACCACAATGGTAAACCAGCGTAAGAGATACTAAAACCACTTGTGAAAACCCAAACCCTTTTTTTGGAAGACCAAGAGTCATGAAAAAATATTAAATAAAATACATGTAAGGCTTCAACATTGGCATCTAAACCATAGCCTTTTCAACTTCTTTCTTTTAGGATGCTCCATTAACTTTTTGACTTCCAAATGCAACATCAATGGACACCTCTTTCCCTCCAAACTTGGGCACCCCACTCAAGACCTTTCACATTACAAATATGGATGCCTAGGAGGGAGACTTTGTCTATAATCATGTGTAACCTCCACCAATTAAATCCTCCCTTGAAAATATAACTACAATGATGCCAATATTTATTGAATTTCTCTTATGTCTCCTGGAACACTTTCCAAGAAACATGGAGACAAATAAATGACATAGGTTTGTAACATTAATGTCACCTAACCTAACAATTTTTTGGATGGGTGGTTATAGTTAATTTCCTTTCAACCATATTTAATATATTAATTAGGGTTATATTCATTTGGTATTGATTTCTTATGTTAAATAGGTTGAGTTCTCAAGTTAAGAAGTGTGGATACAATCTATGCCTTTGGATCTTCAATAATTTGACAACTTCAGATAGGCTATGTTCTCAAGAGAGAATTATGAGGTGTTTGCTTGTGATTTAAGATCTTGATTCAAGTTGTTGAAGGTTTGATTTATGATTCTAAATAATATCTAGTGTCAATTTTATAGATGTTTAGGGGATGTTGTGTTGTAAGTTTCTCCCTATCAAGAGGTATGATATTTGGTTTGATATATGGGTTTAGGGTGAAGGATGTAACTTTTTATGTTTAAATATGGTGTGTGAAGGTTGTTTTCTTATGTCCTCATTGCTTAGGGAGCTATTTATATGTTTTGGCCCAAAATTTTACTCTTTATTTTTTGAATAGGAAACAAAACCACTGAAAGATTGAATAGAACCTCCTACTTGGAAACAAGACCTCTAAATGATAAATGAAATTTGGAACTAGAAGTTGGGTATGACAAAACTGCCCAAACCCAAGGCAAGGTTTTCTAAACAAAGATTAGTGAATTTTGGATAAAATACTAAACAAAGGACAACCCAAATGTAGGAAAAGGCCACCCAAATAGAGACAAGAATGGCTAAATAGAGATAGGAAGATTTTGGACAAAATACTGAGAAAAATAGGATCGCCAAAACACATGAAAAATCCACCCAAATAGAGACAAGGACACCTAAATATACATAGGTGGGTTTTAGACAAAATAATGAGTAAAATAGGATCAACCAAACATAGGACAAGGCCACCCAAATAAAGATAAAGTGTCTAAATAGAGATAGAACAAAATACTAAGAAAAATATGACCACCCAAATGTAGGACACATTTGACCAAACAAAGACAAGGCTGCTTAAACAAAGATAGGAAAAAATATTGAGCAAAAGAGGACCACAAAACATAGAACAAGGATTCCCAAATAGAGATAAGGTCCCCTAACTAGAGAAAGGTTCTTAGATTGAGGCTTTTACAAAGAAAATTGGTTTATCAAAATAGGTGACATAAATGTCGAGATTGAATTAGACACATTGAATTGGGTGTAGATTTTAGCAAAAAGTTACTCAAAGGTGTTTTGAAAACAAGAATACATGTTGGTTAGACTTAGGGACTCTTGGATGTTTAGACAAGCACTGGTATATAAAAAGAAGAAATGCCAAACATGCTCACATCCCCTAAAATTATTCAAGTATGCATGTTTTTATAGTGTATTCCCATGTTGGAAATCAATCCATTAATACTATCTACCTATGTATGGATAGCTATGGTATGTAAGGTCATGTGCCACCAATACACCCATTATCTTGGAGGGAAATGTCTTTCCCAAGATTAAATCTATCTCACCACATGAAAGTACTTGTGAGTAACTTCAAAGTATGATACACATTTCTTAGACCACACTTAAAAATTACCAATGGTCTTAAGATTTTATTTACAATTTCACTAGAAGAATTTCATGATTTAAGGGCCCATCTACAAACATAATATTAGGAGGGCCTCTCCTCTTCTCTTCACCTCACAATTTTTGGTGGATCAAGGGTCTTAGAGATTTTCTAGACATGATGATGACTCATTTTGTAGGTACAATTTTCACTCTCTCCCCTTTCTATACCTTATCAAAAAATGTAGTTGAGGTCATCCTTTGGGGTGATAAAATCCCCAAGAAGTCCCCCTAAAAGGAAAGAGTCACTAAACACTTTTGAGATCTCCTAGATCACACAAAACTTGAGGGGAGAGCATACATGTTACTAGTGCTCTTAGGTTCTAAAAAACAAAAGAGAGTCTATAGGATTTTGATTCCCAAGATCACCCAAGGGTGTGAGGGGAGAGGATACATCCTATAATTTCTCAAAAAATCACTCAAGTTATTTTCCCCCTAATTTTATTAATGTACCTAGAATATTAGTGGAAAATAAAAGCCTTGACTAGTGGGGTTGCAAGAAAATTGTTAGTAGTTTCCTAAATTTTATTTGACTAGCATGTAAGCTACAAGATAAAACCTAATGATAAAAATAATAGTTAGTCAAATGTTAGTAGGCTATTCCTTTAATAGAAATCAAATTTATAAGAAATCTATTAGGAACATAACTTCCTAAACATAAAGCAAAATCCATCGAATAGATATACACCAAAACCACAAATTAAAAGTTTTACCTTGTTTTTATTGCATAAATAGATAACATGGCCACCTAAACAAGAAAAAGGCCACCTAATTTGGTTCCTTACATAGAAAATGCAACTTGGTCAATTAAAGGTTAGTTTCTAGTGCTAGAAGGTGACTTGGGTAGCATATGGACCTATGAAACCAAAAAAATTCAATAGTCAAAAATTAAAAACTAATAAGATTAAGCTAATAAAACACGTTGCTAACTATTAAACAAGACCAAACCTTTATGCCATGTACGACTGCCCAAATAGGTATAAGGCTACCTAAACATGAAATCCTACACATTTAAGATAATTTTTATTATTATTCATAGGTTAGTTTTTAGTGTTAAGAGGTAGTTTGGACATCACAAGTTCTTCCAAAACCAAGTTCCATTAGTAAACATATAATATTTCTTTGCAAAAATATAGGGAGTACAAGTTGAAAGAGTGAAAGTAGACTCTTAACAACCTAATGACGGAGTCACCAAAATGTAGTACATGGTTTCCCAGCTAGGAACAAGGCTGCCCGACTAGGAACAAGTCCACCCAATTGTGACTTGAACATGACAAAGCTAAAAAGACTAGTTTGATTAGTTACCAAAAAGGGATGTAAGTCCCATTGGGTATGCCAAAAATGTGTACATGCAATTTTGAGCCTAATAGAAAAACTAAAACTATATTAACCTACCATACTCAAAACATAAGAAACATTTATATTAGACAAGTTAGAAGATTTAACCATGCATAATATGCCAATACAAACTATGCTAAATCCTCCAATTGCACTCAAGGAGTGGTTTTTCCTAATTTTATTTTGATGCATGATCAAAAATTGAAATCATATCATTGCATTCATGTGTGTTGTTGAAATGACTTGGGTTGAATTGATTTTACATAGTTGAGAAGGTTGTGGAGGAGAGACATGTGGTAGGGGAGTCAAACAACTTAGCCACTCCTTGAGGTTCCACTTTTCATTCCCATGCAAGACAATCACAGTCCCATGTGATTTAGCTTTACTCCAATTAAAAATTAATTATAATTATGGAATGAATTTTAGAGTTTAGGAAATTAAATATATTTACATGGTTTTTTTTAAAGGCATGGTGGGTAATTTTAGGAAATGAATAATTATTGAATAATATTCATATGGCTTTGGGTGATGAAAGGAACAAATTAGGAACATTAATTAAATAATTAAAAGTATTATTTAATTTACAGTAGACACTCAAAATATCCCGATTGATATCATACACTCAATTCTGATTAACTAACTTCAATTCTTGATCATTTCTTTACTAACCAATTAATTGAATAATCTTTATTTAATTAATTCATCAAAATTCCTTGTTGATTAAATAAATCAACTTTATTTAATTAAATCCTAATGTTTCCTCTTTGATTAAATAAATCAACTTTATTTAATTAAAACCTAATTTTCTCTCTTTGATTAAATAAATCAACTTTATTTAATTAAATCCTAATGTTCTCTCTTGGATTAAATAAATTAACTTTATTTAATGTTCTTCATTTAATTGAATAAATTAAATTTATTTAATTAAATTACTAATTTCCCAACTATCCTCTCATTTGATTTAAATAAATCTAAATATCTAAATCAAATATAAAATCAACTAATTTCATCTAAGTTAATTAAACACAAATTAATTAACTCCTAAATCCTTCATTCCTCTAGCTTTTTAAAGTTGTACATGTAAATCAATTTATTTGATTTATCAATTCCTCCTATTTTCATTCAAATATGGCATATCCTTGGAATATTCCACCTATTTGAATTCTCCTTGCCAAAGGACTTTTGTCCTCCAACTTGGCATTAAAATCTCTTACATGTCCTCTCCTTGAGCCAACTTGGCATTAATTCCTCTTACATCCCTCCTTACACAAGTCACCTCTTCAAATTCAAATTCCACCTACATGCATTAAACATGCACATTGTTCAAAATGTGCTCCACTCTCCTTCATTAGCATGTTGACAAGTGGCACAATGACAATGGTCCAATCTTTAATCCCACATCCATCCTATTCTTCACTCTTCAATCCTTCTTCCTTATAAATAGAGGTCTTCTCTATTGATTGAGGATCTAAATTTTGACGCATGGTTATTATCCACAAGTTTATGCAAGTTCATTCACATTTTCATCCAATTCATCATCCATAGCTAGGTTATTGGAATTTTTCATCAAGGATCAATTAATCATCATCAAGCTTATCAAGGAATTGGGAAAGGGCTTCTTTCCACATCAAAGAAGCACCAATTCCCCTATGGGATATGATGAGCTCAATTTTTGGTTAAATCTTGGGTAGATTTTATAGTTTATTTGCTAGAATTACCATGGACTTTTAATCGTCAAATGTTAATATTTTGTATAATGTTTCCCTCAAACCGTTGACATTAGGTTATCCTATCCTTGTGGTATTCTAATGACAATTAACATATTGTGCAAATTATCTATATTAATTTTGTGTGTGGTTAATGAGTGTTCTCTAAGGTGATTTTAGATGTGCAACTACTACATGTACTGACATTGCCATGCATGACATAATTGATGGATGCTAAGTCAAGAAAGGAAACCGGCAGGTGATCATGTAGGAGAATCATCCAAGGAGTCAGTTGAAGGACAATAATGACAAATTCCCATGACAATCACTTATAACTACCTTGTATTTATGGCATTGAGCAATCACGAGCGTTACTACAACGTTAAGTTCATAGTTGGGCATGCATGTCTGACTGGATTCCCTGCAACTATAACCGCTCTGCCATTCTTTTCCCTGCTTTCCCTAAATGGAATCCTCATAGTTAGTGGGAGTTGACCACCTTGTTTAGTTGGGAGAATAAATATAGATTTGAATATTCTTCTTGAAGGTTGATAGATAGATTAATGAGTTCATAGGAATGGATGCTAGTTGAGGAGAAGTTTTGGATCTTTGATTATTGTTGCAAGGATGATATTGATGTATTGAGCATATGTACTTTTACATACAACCATGTTGTTACTCTTCTTATTTGATTTCCAATGAATGAGATGGTAGCCTGAATCTAAGTATTTGAATTTGTGCTAGTCTTAGTGGATACTTATCCAAGGGGTCCACTTGGTGAGTCATCCTTTCTTTAGAGTAATTAGTCTAGTCATTATTTTTTGTTTTGTACTTAGTTCAAAATTTGATATTGACTGTTCCTAAAACCACTACAAGTCCATTTTGTGTTTGTTCCTACAACCAAAGCAAACATAGTAGTTATTGCCTATTCCCCTGGATCTTTATTTCTATTATTCCTTTCAGTTTTTGGTTAATGCCTTATTTCCTTCCTACAATTTACTTCCAGTACTATGTGCTTCTTAGTTGTAGATTAGCAATGGCTACTTAGGAATTCCTAGTGCACATATAGTGCCGACCCATTTCGAGTTTACGTCCCTGGGTTGATAAGTAAATGCACCTCCATGATGATCGAATAGCTATTCAGGTTAGATGTCCAGTCTCTGAATTGTGGCCATAGAAGCCCAATTATGAAATCATTGTAGGAGGCTGACATTTTTAGCATCATTGCTGGGGATGGTGTCAAGCTAGGAGGTTCTTCAGAGTCATTGATAGTTTCCCTGTTATAGCATTTCTCTTGGGTATTCTCAAGCACCCTTTGCTTAGGTAGGTAATGATCTATTATTCTTTGTGTGAGCTAGTTGTTGGCTAAAGCCAATACCATAACTAGTTGAGATCCTAAATCTGTCATAAATAAAGAAGAAGAAGAGCTATTTCCTCTCTTTTTGCTAATGTATATCCTGAAGCCTCCACTGAAGACCAAAATTAGGCTGATAGTCCTTTGCCTTGGGAACTCACCAAGAAGAAATGGGTGATACCCTCCTAGTTGAGGATAACCCACTCTGCCAGGATGATAATCACACCATTGATGCTCCTGGGTTTGAGCCATTTTCCACCACTTTGAAAGAATGGTTTACAAGTCTATGTAGAGATACCATGAAAACATGGGAAGACATAAGGACTAAGTTCCTTGACAAATACAAGGAGTATTGTTGGGGAAGTGATACAAAAGGAGGTGATTCTTTTAAGATGCCATAGAAAGAAGATGAGAGCTTGGAGGATTACGTTTCAAGGTTTCTATCTTGGATATAGAAATCTCCAAGCCATACACCCAATGAAGAAACTCAGAAGCTATTTTTATTAAAGGGAATCAACGAGAGTTCCATTGATGCCTTGGACTTAATGGTGGAAAAATATATCACTCAAGTTCCTTGGGAAGACATCAAAAAAGTATGTTAGGACTATACCAGAGCAACGTCAAAAGGAAAAATGACTTGTCAATCTTCTATCAGTAAAGCTCTAAGAATGAAGATTATTGATTTATTGACAGACTCCATGCAGAATATTACAAATAATCTAGATACTTAGTTGAACATACTTTAGGCCAAAGACTGACGAGAAGAAGCAGAGGTAATGATGGTAGAATATTGCTTCCATTTTAGGCAAAAGAGGGAGGACTGTAGATGCAAAATGATGGCTGATGTTGACAACAAGATTCCACTTTAAATTGAAGAAGAACAAGTTCAAGTGCTATTATGTACAAAGGAAGCCTTGGGTTCCAAGACAAGGTATGTTACCAAATCTATTATTCTTTTCTAGGCTAAACCAGGCAGTCTGTTTCATGCAACCATCTCAACAACCTTCCATAATACCTCCATATATAATACACACAAACTTATTTAGCTACTAGCTCATCCCACACCCTATCCAAATAACACACCACAACTGCAACTGATATGCCTTGTCGGTTCAAACCAATTCTCTGCATATGTTGTGAGTGTAAGTGAAGTTCATCTATGTTCAAGAACTACTGAATCAATTCCTTCCACACCTATTATCATTGAACTACCTGTGGAAGAGGGACAAGTGCCTTTGCATGGTCTCATTCAATCAATAATACCTGAACCATAGTTACCATTTCCTAAGGAATAGGAAATTTCCAAGCACAAGGAAAGCAAGGAAGATGTAACTTTTGACCTCATGAGTCAGCCAAAGCATATATGTGTCCAGACACCCCTATTTCATACCATAAAGGATGTTCCTATACTTGGTAGGATAATTAAGGGAGCATGTTTCAAGAAGTTGGGGAGGATAAAAAAGCACTTGATGAGACAAATTACCATGCTTGGAAAAGTGACCATTCTCAAGTACAATAATCTAGGTACCCTTGTAGCAGTAGTTGCTATATATAGGATTCAAATAGAGAGTTTTCAAAGTAACTTGAAGATAGTCATCAATACAATGACTAGGCACATCCTGCAGTAGCCAAAAATTGAATGTATAAGGCCTACTTCTACTATCCTATGGCTTATTAATAGTTATACTATGAGGCCTAATGGTCTTCTAAACTCTTGGAGGTATCTAGCAGACCTCATAATTTTCTCTTTATGGCCACATGTTGATGAGGAATCCAGGAAAGTTAACTTAGTGGCCCAGCTCACAGTGCTAGTTACCCATCCTGGAGATAATCTTCCTACAACCACTCTGCCTACAGAAACACTTCCTCCAACAATGGGAATTTTCATACCATGCTGCCATATGGACTCAAACTATTGGAAAAGTCTCATCAACATGCATCTGCATGGGACTACTATGACATGAAGGAACCAAATCTCGAGTTCTGCATCCATTGGATCTACATTAGAACCAATAGCTAGTTAGTAGAACGGTCTCCATAAGAAATCAACTCTGTATTGAGAAAAATTGTCAAAATGAAGTTGCAGAAATTAATAGATAGCTAGTGGACGTCTTTGTTAGTAATCATGGCAAAGAAAGTAGGAAAGCAGTGAGTTTGTACTCTCCTAAAAAAAGATGGATGGACAAAGGACTGTTATAGGGAAGCTCTAACCTATGTTCCTATTTTGATCATGCAACCAAATGCTTTGGACAAAGAGAGAAGGGTAGCTTTGCACCACATTGAAATAGTGCAAAGTTAGAAAATGAGATGGCATGATTGGGAGAATGGATTTCAGCCAAGTGACTGTGTATTGGTAGATAACCCCAAGTATCAAGATAATGCAGGAAAGTTGTGGGTGGAACCATCCGACATTTTTGAAGACTCCCCCAAGGAAGCTAATCAGTTCACTGCCATCTACCTTGGTGGATTTAAGTTAATTGAACAAGCCTCCAGGGGTGGGATCCTACAACAAATTACCCAGCGATTAGTACATGAACTTCCTACAGACGAAAGTGGTGGACCTACCATTCCACCTTCTGGCTAAATTAAGGTACATATTTTCCATAATAAAGATTTCCACCTTAGTGGAAATCCATTTCTTCACCCATCTGCCCATTCATCCATCTGTACCACCCTCCTCCCTCTTCCATCATTTCATTTCACCTCACTCCTCTTCACTTCACTCTCACTAATTGCTCAATCATTTCTAAAAAAGGAAAATTGGTACTTTTTCTCCACGATCTTTGTAACTACATCTTTCATAGGCTCAGGTATGTATGCAGTAATTCTCATCTTTTAATTACCTATTGAGCACATTTATTTAATCATCACACATTATTATAGGTAATTGCATGATATGTCATTATTCCCTGTCAAGTCGTCACTCCTTTCCCACATATATTGACACCTGTCCAAAATTAGACTGGGGGGGAGAAAAAAAATACAAATAAACTCCTTGTGTGTCAAATCAAAATTAGATTATGTCAGAAAATTTAAACGAGCTGATTTGAAAATCTAGCTCATATGTGTGAAGTGATGTCAACTAAGCTACCAATTCTTTCCATTATCACTTGCATTTATCACCCTTTCATCGCCTTAATTGCCTTGTCACACAAGCAGAAAATGGTAAAAAGAAAAAACCAAGGAGGAAATTTACTTGGCACTGGCAGTAAAAATTTAGCAGTAAGGTGGTGGTCTTTAGAACAAAAGTTGCAGAAAAAGGGAATTTTGTTGGGTAAAGGTAATTTCAAATCATGGGGGGTGGTTTAATTCGAAATGAGCCCTTAGTCCATGACACATTGTTGCAAGATACACAATGTCTAACAGAATTCCAACGCTATGGTTGGTTCAATTATTTCACAAAATTGGATGGCTTTGATGAGGGCATTGCACTTGAATTAGCCTAGACATTCTCAGAAGGTAAAGCCATGGTGAAGGGGTTAGAAGTGGTGGCGACTGAAGAAAGAATTGCAGGAATTTCAAGGTTACCTATTGATGGCAAACCATACCCTACCTCTAGGGACACCAGGTCAACCAAAGCAAAATTCACAGTGCATGACGACCCACCAATTAGCATTGATAAGCAGGGTGTGAAAATAATGTCTTTGCCTAAGTCGTGGAAGCAGGAAGCTATGCATATTATCAGGTATATCACTTGTGAGGGATGACTATCCAATCTGTATTTTGTACACTTTAAGCTCTTGAGCCATCTGAGGCATGGAAGGAGAATGAATATGCCCAATTTCTTATACAATCTCCTCTCCATTATGGCAGCTGAGACCAAGAAAGGTAGGGATAATTCTATCTCTCACCACTATTTGATAAAATTGCTAGTTAAGAAATCTTTGCATGATGTGTCTGGAATGTCTTGGGAGGATTTTATTCAAGTTAATCAAAATTATCGTAAAGAGGAATTTGTCATTGTGCAACATTTTCCACCTAGGGCTATACCTTAGTTTCATAGGTCTAGTAGAACATTAGGT
Source organism: Sequoia sempervirens (assembly GCA_007258455.2). Lineage (NCBI taxonomy): Eukaryota > Viridiplantae > Streptophyta > Pinopsida > Cupressales > Cupressaceae > Sequoia > Sequoia sempervirens. The sequence continues at coordinate 155,206,605 of VDFB02047230.1, forward strand.
ATACTGAAGCCACCCCTGATGCTTCAACCTTTGGTGCTTGCCCTAACATAAATCCTCCTACAACAGACAAAGCCATAGATATTAGTTCCTCTGAGGAAAAACACTTAGAAAGAGCAAGCTCTTCATCTGAGTTTGATGACAATGTCCCCCAGCAAACCCTAATCAGAACTAGGGCACAAAGGAAAGAAGTTGAAACAAGGAAAGGAGAAAAAGGCCAAACTCAGCCTGTGGAAAAAGAGATGCTAAGTGCTAGAAAAAGGAAAGTTGTTCCTATTAATCTTGTAGCCAAGGGAAAATGTACACGCACCTCTAGGAAGCCGAAGCTCGTTGAGCCAACTTCTTGCGCACCTTCACAAGGAAGCCAGGGGCATGATGGGATATCACATGTGGATAATGAAGCTCCACCAGCATAGGAGCATGTTGAAGAAAAGGAAGGCGATATCATTGAGGAAGAAGCAAAAGCAACGTTGGAAGACCTTGCTAGTATTGCAGAAGAATTTGAAGATGAGAAGGACTTCCTACAGCAAAGTCAAGGACAGGGGAAAGACTTCTGGCAGCCACAATAGGCCACACGACAAGAGCCAACACAAAGCCAGGAACAAAAACCAGAGATCCTATAGTAGAAAGAAAGTGAAGTAGTACCCCTGTAGTCACAGATAATTGCACAGCCTGAGGTCATGCACATAGTGCCGCATGAGGGGCAGCCAACAACAAACACATTGGTAGGAATCCATAACCCTCCTAATTTTATAGTTCATGCAACAATTTTAAATTTATGGAAGGAAATAGAAAGGAGGGAAATATAATGGAAATATGAGTAGAATAAATTGAAAAGGAAAATCCAAGAGAGGGAAGAAATCATTGAGGAACAAAACGAAGAGATTGTTGCCTTGAAGGAAAAAGTAGATAACATTGTGACCTTGGTGCCACAAATACTTGAATGTTGAGCTCCTTTGAGATTTTATGCCTTACACCTGAAAGAGAAATACCTCTCTTTCAAGTTATCAAAAATTATTTTGGACTTGAATCCCTCCATTGAAACTCCTTTTGAATTATTTAATGCCTATAGAATCACCTCTCTAGAAATGAAAATCCTGCTATGTGAATTTTATCTACACAATTATGCATTCACACAAAATCATGAGTGGAACCCATTGCTATATGTTGGGGATGTGCAGCTAAGAGAATTTATGTCCTGGGAACAAAATGAAATTAGTTGGGGAGAACAAAATACTGCCTATAGGAGGATGGTGTCCAATATCACCTTATCTATTAGAGTTGAATCGAGTAACCCCAGGTATATCCATAGAGAATGGCTCAATGCTTCTTAGACCGAGCTATGGTAATAGAATCATGCCCTAGATTGAGGTTGTTTATACTGAGTATGAATTGAAAAAATAGTAAAAGAGGAACTTGTGAGGGGGTATCTAGCTTAGCGATGGAATAGTCTGACAGATGAGCTAAAGCAAGCTGAGCCCCACTCTATTCATAACTATGTTGCAACACTAAAAATAATTGATAGGTACATCCAACTTGGTAGAGAAAAAGGGAGATATTGGATTCCTCTAACCTTCCAGCCACCAATTCTCATTTGGCCTGTGCCAAACTATAGATTCTACAAATATAATGTTGATACAGAAAGGAAGAGGTGGTACAAATTCGACAGGTTGGGAGGATTCTATTGGGATCCAAATTCACGAACTGCAACAATGGATGTTGGTCAACTTGCTATTGCAGACTTCAGAGCTTTAACCAAGCAAAGGAATAGCCCTTCCCCTACTAGAGGGCCATCAAGACATTAGGCTGGGGGGGAATGATGAGCTCAATTTTTGGTTAAATCTTGGGTAGAGTTTATAGTTTATTTGTTGGCATTATTGGTATGGACTTTTAATTGTCAAATGTTAATATTTTTTATAATGTTTCCCTCAAACTATTGACATTAGGTTCATCCTATCCTTGTGGTATTCTAATGACAATTAACATATTATGTAAATTATCTATATTAATTTTTTGTGTGGTTGATGAGTGTTCTCTAAGGTGATTTTAGATGTGCAATTACTATGTGTACTAACATTGCCATGCAAGGCATAATTGATGGATGCTAAGTCAAGAACAGATTCCCATGACAGTCACTTGTAACCACCTTGTATTTATGGCATTGAGCAATCGTAGGTGTTACTGCAACGTTAAGTCCACGGTTGGGCATGCATGTCTAACTAGATTCCCTACAACCATAACCACTCTTCTATTCCTTTCCCTGCTTTCCCTAAATGGCATCCTCTCAATTAGTTGGAGTTGACCACCCTATTTAGCTAGAAGAATAAATATAGATTTGAATCTTCTTCTTGAAGGTTCATAGATAGATTAATGTGTTCATAGGAATGGATGCTAGTTGAGGAGAAGTTCTGAATCTTTGATTATTGTTGCAAGGATGATATTGATGTATTGAGCATATATACTTTTACATACAACCATGTTGTTACTTTGCTTATTTGATTTCCAATGAATGAGATGGTAGTCTAAATATGAGTTTTTGAATTTGTGTTAGTCTTAGTGGATACTTATCCAAGGGGGCCCACTTGGTGAGTAATCCTTTCTTTAGAGTAATTAGTCTAGTCATTATTTTCTATTATATTCTTAGTTCAAAATCTGGTATTGACTATTCCTGTAGCCACTGGAAGTCCATTTTGTGTCTATTCCTGCAACCAAAACAAATAGACTAGTTCTTGCCTGTTCGCCCAGATCTTTATTTCGGTTATACCTTTCAGTTATTGGTTAATGCCTTATTTCCTTCCTGCAATTTACTTTCAATACTGTGTGCTTCTTAGCTATAGATTAGCAATGGCTACTTAGGAATTCCTAGTGCACATATAGTGCAGACCCATTTCAAGTTTACGTCTCTGGGTTGACAAGTAAATGCACCTCCATGATGATCGAATAGCTATTCAAGTTATAGTCTAGTCTCTGAATTGTAGCCATAGAAGCCCAATTATCAAATTGTTGTAGGAGGCCGACATGATGCTGGTTTGAGCATTTGAATGAGATTTCATTAGGTTTTATTTGATATTTTATGTTGTTTATTGTTCTTATGCTTGAATTAATTTCATAGGGAATGTTTGGTTTAAACTTGTTTGAGGAATAATATTTGTTTGTTTGTCCATGTTTGAATAGGTCTAGGCTGAAGTGTTCACATTTGGTGCCCATCATGGGGCCTAGCCCTATTTTTTTTTCTTCTGGAAAGTTTCATCAATAGGTTTGTTCATGAATTTCAATCTAGTGCATCCATTGTCTATTTCAGCATATTGGTGGTGAATTTTGGTGCATCAAAGCCCTATTATAATGCATCCACAGCCTAGACCAATGCATTTACCTCCTGTTTTAGTGCATGTACAAGATATTTTAGCACATATACTCTTTGTTTTAGTGCATATGCTATCTATTTTAGTGCATATGCTCTCTATTTTAGTGCATATGCTCTCTGTTTTAGCACATATGCTCTCTACTTTTTTTGCTTTTATATTCAATCTTAAAATGGCCATATCTTGGTCATACGAAGGTCTTTTTTGAAGCTTTTTTTTGAAATGGGTTAGAATTTCATAAGCTATACAATGGTTTAGGCGTTTCTTTATGTTAATAGAGTTAAATTTTTTAAATTTTCACCTAATGTCAAACCACAATGAAACTTGATCTAAGTTTTAGGGTTTCTATGCTTAATCATTTATCTAACCCTCATATCTTCTTGTTTCTTGATTTCATATAACATTTGGAGATTGGATTGTAGGTTTTAAAGGATGATGAAGCATGGAAGTGAAAGAAAAAGTATTTGATACTCATTGTAATACTGTTTTTAAACACTCATGGTAAAATAACCTATCATATATTTTCCTTTCATGCTTTAGGACCAACTAGAATTATTTTGGGGAATAAATTAACCTACAACTCAAGCTTTATCAAGTTGGTTAAAATTGAACCTTAGACACTTACTAGAATTTTGATTTGGGACTAAAATTGAACAATCAAATTCACACTCAAGTTTGGCGCTTTAAAAAGAACTCATTATTGCCTTTGAGGATTTAAAATGAACTTGTGCTTATCTTTTTTTATAATATTTTTTTCAAACTAATACCATCAAAATACGTATGCACTTCTCTCGCGCTTCACTTCGATCTTGAGAATCGTAAGAATTTTAGTGATATTAGGTTGTCTAAAAGATATCCTCTATATTTCAAATTGGATTTTTAAAATTGAACAAATCTTGCTAGTGTGAGGAAGGACATTGCATGTGTTCTCTCTTTGTTCACGCAAACAAAGATTGATCTATCTATGAATGCACTTAATTTTTTTTTACCTTTAGAAGGTTTTCCTTGGTGGGAAAAAGTACTCACCCCAAGGGAACAACCCAAGCGGTAACAAGCATAAGCCAAGCTCTTCTAAACTGCTATATAAATTTGTGGCTACGATGAAAATCGTAAACAATGAGAAGCGGTGCATGATAACTCTCCCCCAATGTCTTTATGATGAAAAAGCCATTTTTCTAAGAGTTGAGAGATATCTGACAAGGAGTTCATCATTTCACCCCCTAAAATGGATTCCCTTACTACAAACCTTTGTTTAGAATCCAAAATCCCAATATTTGTTGGCGTTAAGAGGTCAGACCTCCAAAGTTGTCCCACATATTTGCGATTCTTTATAGAGATGAAAATTTTGTCATGGGAGATTCATGAGAATTGAAGCTTGGCTGACCCATAGAAGTGAGTGTCATGCAGGGGAGCCAATGTGGTCAATCTTCTAATCATCCCCTAAATAAGCTCAGCTGGATTTATCCAAGTGGGAGTTCAACAAATATTTTCTTTTCCATCCAAGGGTTTTGTAATCTTTGAGTCAGTTAAACACATTGCTTGGATCCAAAATCTTGAAAACAAACATTTAACAAGGTCATCAAATTTCAAACCCTTTAGAAGAGTAAATACCTTTGAAAAAATCTAAGTGCTACTGCTTGTCCCTAGGGATTTCATCCTTAGAGGCTTCTAAGTATTTGGATTTATATCTCAATTTTTTCTCTCTAAAGTCAACATTAGGGAGCTATTTCCTTACTTTCTTTGATTTCCACATAATGGACCTTGTGGGATGAAAATAAATTGAGAAATTAGACATTTAGTTTGAAACATAAGCAAAACATTGGATGTGGTAAAGGGAATTCATTAATCAAGATTAAATCAATTGAACCCCACACATGTGCTTGTTATCTTTGTCTTATGGTTTTCCATGCAAACATTGTTCTTTTTGTTTGAACTACTCTTAGGGAAAAGCATGTTCTTCAATACCTAGGTCTTGTAAAAAAAAGTCTCTCTATGTTCACTTAGGATAAAAATCAACACTTTCATCCATCCCCCAAGCATTAATCAAAACCCATCTCACAAACAACTCTTAGAAATCTTTGAAAATCCCTTCATACTAGACTTATGGAAAATCCTTTAAAACAAATCAAAATCATCTTGTTTGACTAGGTGTGTGTAGATGAATCCTTCTTCATACACTTAGTTAAATTATCATCTTGTGGACAAGTTTATTCCGAGAAAACATCTAACCTCTTGGAGTTTATGAGTTCATTATCAAATCCAAATCAAATCATAATCATAATCAAATCCAAAATCCAAATCAAATCCAAACATCCTAAAGTCTAGTATCCCTCCAAAGTTCCTAAAAGTTCAAAACCCATATCATTCACCCCTTTCATCCTTCATCTCATCATTGGTCCTAAATTCTGTTGGAAATAGCGTGTCATTTAATTGCAATACTAAACATTATTTATTTCATGTATCTCCTAAGTCCTTGGAAAGTGTTGCACAACACTAGGATTAGGAAGAGATTAATATTTGATGAATTAATCATGTTAATTGGCATTTGTAATTCATTCTAAATGTTAGGAGTAGGTGAGGGCATCCATTATGAGTTCCTAAATAATAGGGGCACATGGGGCACCCACATGGTAGGTGACACTCACCTTGAGTTTAGTTAACTATTTGGAGTAAGAGATAACACTTCTAAATGCATGTAAAGATCCTAGGAGTTAGGGTTTGATGTTTGCATGCATGAAGTTCAATTCAATTATGGTTCAATTATCTTCAGTTAGTTTTAGTTGAATGCTAGTTGAATTCAGTTAACTTAAAATGCATGGCTAATGACTTGATTTGCATGACAAATAACAGGGACTACCTCTAGTTAACAAGGGATTACCATTCTTACATGAATGGTGTTGAGAAATGTTTTAGTTAACAAGAAATGACTTGGACCCAACTTGGGTGCCCAATTGGCTTCTTGTTATTAACTCCTTTACATGTTGAGATATTTCAGAAGGCTCAATTAAGTGGGACCACTTTTGGGTACCTACTTTGACGATGCAGCCTTGGAGATATTTACAAAATAGAGGTTGAGTTTCTACTTTAGTTTGGGATGCCCAAATGCATGAAGATGACCATTTGACATTGTTCTTCATGACATAACCCTATTTTCATGTGATATGCATACCTTTTAGGGATAGGGATTAAGCATTGTAATTGTAACTCATGTTGGAGTTTACAAAGTTAATCAAAGCCTATTATCTAAAGCAAGTTGAAGAGAGTTTGGATTAGTTTTATTGTAGGTTGTGAAGAATTTTTGGTGAAGGAAAAAGAAGCATTCTCAAGCAAGAATTGGAGCTATAGTAATATACTTCAAATATTGAATAATAGAATAATTCTTGGTGGAATTTTTTCCCTAAAGGGTTTCTCTACGATACATGCTTGTGTAATCTTTCTAATATCCTATCTACTTCTTCTATCAAATTATCTCTACATTCTACAAATAGTAAAATGAATTAATCAGATAATCACCCACAAAGAATATGTAACAAAGTAAAAGCTTATTTAGATCAGAAATATTAAAGTTTTACAGAGTATTAAGCTAAGAAAACACCTCAATTTTCAACATTTGGTATCAGAGTTGAGGTTGGGTAGAGAATTGGGATGCCTTTCTCTTAAAAGATTGGAGGTTTTTTAGCTTAGTGGGAGCTTTTACTATTTTGTTAATTTCTGATTTTGGAAAATAAGTTTATTATAAGAGGTATATATTCTTGCTTTAGAGGATGTTTATCATGTGTCATTGAGAGCTTGGATTCACAGGTTTGTTTTGAGCTTATGATAGAAATGTGGTTTTGATTATGTGCATCATGATGACATGGGATTGCTCAATATCATGGTTCAGTGGGAGCATTTGGCAATGAAATGGATTCTTGGTTGTAGGATGGTTTTGTTATTTTGTCATGGTATACTCTTGATTATTGGTTTAGAGTTGTGGCATGGTACATGTTATGATAATTATGATCATGAGGAAATGTTTGAAATTCCATATGATTTTGATAGTGATGGTTTTTTTTTTATCTTGTTGCCATGTATAGCTCGAAATCACAGTTCAGTAGGAGCTTTGGTAGGATATAGTGATCTTCATGAAGAGGATGGTAGTCATGATGCCATGTGTGACTCAATACCATGGTTCAGTGGGAGTTGTTGGTAGTGACGTGGATGCATCATTGGTAAGGTTATCTCCATGTGATTGGAGATATGGTTTCTTGGTTTAGAGCACATATTTTTTATGATGTCATGTTATACTCTTGATACTAGTTTAGAGTTTGGCATATTACATTTTCTCTTGAGACCAGGATGAATATATATGTTATGGTGCATGTTATCTCCTAGGAGGAGATGGTTAGATCATGGATGTCATTTTTATGTTCCTGATTCATGCTTGGAGCTTTGACATTGATCCTGCGTAGTTCTCTTAAGTATTGGGTACATTAATCATTTTCTTGATTACTTCATGAAATTTTTGTGTTGCATTTGGAGTTTGGCATGGATTGGTTGGTTATAGGTACTCACGGATACTTGGATAAATAGGTGAGGTTGGAGTTCTCTTATGGTAAGAGATATTTCTTGGAATGGTTACTTGTAAGAAAAAAAATTTCAACAGAAATGACCGAGGAGCCTACACCTTGGTTATTGTTGGAAACTTGCTTCTTCAGATGCAAGACTTCATTTTCCAACCTTTGGATCATGGGATCTGTAAAGTTGGAACTGGAATTGGGAGTATTAGCATTGGATGCTAAAGATCTTGATGCTTGCATCCTTTTGTTGGTGTTGTTATTTGTCCTTATCTCTCCAGCAAGGATCATATCATCTTCAAGACTGGTGGCCAATTGCTGAGCTACTTCAACAATGGCAATATTTTCCCTGCGTAAGAAGAAAATTACTTTGGGGAGTTGAGTGTTGATGAAGAAGCACTTGAAGTTGTGATCTGTGGATCTTGTATCATTTGAGATCCATGTCACTATCTTGTTGAACTTAGCTGTGAACTCGCGCATGGGTTTATGATCCTATTTCTGCATGGTCATGAGTTGCACCAACAAGGCATGTGAATCTTCAATAGGTTTGAATCTTTCTTCAAAATTTGTGCGAAGAGTGACCCAGTTGGTGATTAAATCATTTCGAAGAGTATAGAACCATTTGACTACAACCCCTTGGAGGGATTCAATGAACAATCTTACAGAAATGTCTTCATGCTCTATGCCAAGAACACCAAAAACAAGGTAGAATGCAAAGATGTGTTCATCATGATGTTGTTTTCTGTCACCTAGAAACTTTGGGAGATGATTTCTCGAAACACACGAAATCTCATGTAGAGGTGTGGCCAAATGGAGGGGACCAAAATAATTTCCCCGCAATCCTACAGGTGGTGTGGCCATGACTGGTTGCACAATAGGTAACTAAATTGGACGCCTGTGGTAAATAGACCAAACACTTGGAAGAGGAGATCTTTGTATTCGTGGAGGGTAGCTCATATCACATTGCAACTGTTACCTTATTCACAAAGGAGAAAATAGAAAATTACGTTGCAACAACTCTTCAAAAAGTGGATCTGCTACTCCTTGAGTCCTCAATCCTCATGTATATATTCGGTCCACCAAAATGTAGATCTAAATAGGATGATGATTAAAAATTAAAATATACAAGAGAACATTAAGAAACTAGAAAACTTATTCAATTCAATCAAAAGCATGAGGCTTAGATTGCATGTGCCATTCTCCAACGAAGTTTCCAAAAAACTATTGGGTGAAAATTATGTAATCACCTTTTGAATAGATTGCACAACCTAGATTTCAACCAAAAATGTGTGAGATATAATATCTCCTCTCAGAAAGGGGAGGCACCCTTCTTGCTGCTAACAAAAGCTAAGTAAAACTAATTAAGTATTTACAAAATGTACACTACACTTATGAAATGGGGGGGAGTGTCACATTCATGCTTCTCTCTTTTTTCAAAGAAGATGTTTTACAATGCTTCATAGTTGATAGTTCTGATTCAAAATAACTTTAAACTAAAAACAACCAGTAATTCCAATACCTCTATCTTGTCAAAGAAAAGTGTAGAGACACCAGGTATGATAATAATAACAATAAAATAAAGAGAGAAAAGCTCACGAAGGAACAAAGTCATTTTGTAGCTTTTCAATGATGGATCCATGAGAATTGTAATGTTTATTGTAGTAGAAGCACAAAGTCTTCTTAGATACAATAATTCCTTGAACAACATGAATGATTACAAGCACAAAATCTTGTAGATCATTCAACAATAGTAACCAAACATAAACGTAAATTCAAACAAAGAATGTAACACAAAGTTTACATAAATCTATTTGAAGACCTTCAGATCTCATTTACTAACCGCTACTGATAAGATCAATCCAAAATATTATCAATTCCAACTCAAAGTTTGGTATGCAATTCTCTTCTTTATTGATCATATTTTTCATTCACAAACATGAACACAAAGTTTCACAAATCTACTTAAAAAAATATAGCACTTTGTTGCAAAATACTAAAGGTAAAGATTACATTAGAAATCCCTCTTATTTATAAAAGAGAGGGAAGAGAAAATATAGGAAATTAGTTTAGTAAAATTAGGAAAATTAGGTGAGATAATTTAGGAAAATCTCACCTAACTTTGAGTAAGTCAAAATGTAATTCATCTTCATGAAACTACATCTCAGATTTTTAGTGTAATTATATTTGCTAAAAAGACATTTAAGATATCAAAAACTATTTACAAGATGCATAAACAGAAGCATCAAAAAGTCTAACACTGGAGATCAAGAATCTTCATGGTTCCTTGCTTTGGGTGCAGAAGTCTTCATACTTCTTCTTGGTCTCCTGCATGAATGTCTCATCCAGACCAACAGTGTAATCCATAATGGTGTGAATTCTGGTGATTGATCTCATTGTAGATGAGTGAACCTTTTTGCACCTGTCAAGATACATCTTGATGTTGTCAAGAGTGAGCCATGTATCAAAAATAACATGCATGGAGGTCTTTGAAAAGTTTGCACTCTTTGCTTGCTTCATGATGACTTCTTTGAAGATCTCAGAAAGTTCAGTGGATGAGAGGAAGATACGGTTTTCTTCAAGGAGCTATCCTGGTAACTCCTTAATCCCATTTTTAAGGATAGTATGATGTCCTTCAACATATTCCTACACTTGGTGGAGATCTTTGGTAAGAGACTTGATTATCTGGATATGATGTTTGAGAGATTCTCTTACTTCTATATATTTCTCCTTGTGAGGAATTACCTAAACTTCCACCAATTTGCTGAGCTTTGCCTATTTCATTTGTGACCACAATAATAGGAATTTTTCCATTTCTTTCCACTCTTGGGAAAGAACACTTTATTCCTTATCAATTTCTATTTTGAGCTTGCCTATTTGGGTAGCTTTTTCATCCACAACAATTATAACCTGGGAACCATATTCTATAATTTCATCAATAAAATCATATAATACTTTGCCTTTGGGAGCAAATTTCTCAGCCTTCTTCACAGTTGGGTCCTCAACGCTTATCATTGCCAAAGGTTTTGCATTACTTGAAGATCCTGGAAGTCTCCTTAAAATAGTGGCATAATGCTCTGCCTTTTGTTTGTACATGTTTCGGGCTTACTCCATTTTGTTAAGCCTTCCTACCAATGCATCCAAGGTTACCTGTGCACTTGCCTTTGTACTTTCATTCGTGACCTTTCCAAGTTGGACTCTTGTTATAGTGTAGTCCTCCATATTTACATCCCCTTCCTCTTGAGGTGGTACACCAATCTCTGCATACTTATGACCAGCCTTGCCAGCATGAAGTCGTGAATGTGCTTTTGGATTTTTCTTCCCCTTGGCTTTTGGAGGGGCTATCTCTTCAAGATCGAGCTCTTCTGGAGACATCATTTTATTTTTTTGTTTTGATATTTGAGATACCAACCAAGGGGGAAGAGAGGAACTGCGAGATTCTTGGCTGACTATCAACACTTTTGTCACTACTGCTTCTGAAGAAACAACTAGTATAGTGACAATTGGGGTAGTGTCTTTCATAACTGCTCCAATAGATTGCACACCAAGTTGACCATGCAAGGATTCATTCATGAAATTTTTGAATTCAGCTTCTGAAGTGATCATAGGATGGAGATGATAGGCGGGGAATGGATGATAGAGGGCTCAACAAAATATCAATCATTTGTATATTTAAACTGATGGAGGAGTATCAAGTATGGTTGATGCTACAGGGTGTTGTGAAATGTCCACTACAGGTATTGTAGATGTAGGAGGAGGTGATGTAGGAAATGGAGGTGGAGTGTTAGGATTAGGAGGTGTATGGGGAACATTTGAAGTTATGGGTGATGATGTCTGGGGAAGATCCTCGACTACATTCTTATGTGGAGATATAGTCTATTATTCATCATGCCCGAGTTCTTGTTTATCACCCTCTCGCTCTTCTTCTTGATCACCTTCTTGATCTTCAGACTCTTGTCCTCCTACAAAATCTTCTTCCTCATCAGAGTCTACTTCTTCAAAATCTTCTTCTTTAGTAGATTCCTCACTTGTAGTTTCTTCTTCTTTGGAATCTACCTCTTCGAAAATAGGCCCTTTTCCTTTTGAGTGAGATTGTTCAGATTTTGTGACCTCTTCTTCTTGGATGGCCTATGTATCCTTCTTGCCAACAGTGAACTTAATCCTAGGGCATCTTCAGGAAGAAGTGGGAATAGCAGCATGTTTATCTTTCATGCGAGGTTCTTGTTGTTGTCTGTCTTCTGCTCTAGGTTCCTCTCCTTCTGACTCTTTCTTGTAGGCTTTCATATCGAAGCCATGTTTGTGCAACCACTTTATAGTGTTAGCCAATATGGGATCAAGCCTCTCTCTAATGGAGACACTTTCCTTCTTGGACCATTGGATTGCAGTCAAAGGTATTTTGGAAATCTCATTTTCATTGTAAGGAGCTTTCATGATGTCACCTTGAGGATCCCTTGATGAGATCTGGAGAGAAATTGCAAATATGGTGAATCAACAAATGTTAGATGAAAAATAAACATTGGGAAGTGTGAAGTGAGCAATGATGGTGAGGAAGCATGAAATGAGCAATGAGGCATAGAAAATGATGTGAGAGTGAAGAAACGGGGTCCAAAGTGAAAATGGAGCAAGTTTGAAGAGTCTAAGGAAAAAATTTCCAAAAGTGTAGGAGCACTGAAAATAGCGCTCCTAACTTAGAGAGATGTTTTTAGGTGTAAGGGTGTTGAAAATCAACGCCCTTACATCTCCTTCATGAAAGTTTGCTAATTGTGTCAAGGCGCTGAAAATCAATGCCTTGACATTTTTCCTTCGAAAGATATTGATTCAAGTGTAATGGAAGACTAATTTAGCACCTTTGCACTTAGGTGAAAAGTTACTCCATGTAGGAACGGTGATTTTCACCTCTCCTACACTTGGAGCTAGTGAAAAAAATAGGTGTAATGGTGCTTAAAAACACCGCTTGGTAATTACATGCAAGTATTTCAAAACTAATAAGGCACAAACCTTTAGAATGCATGTTACTCAAGTTTTGGCCACTTCATCATTTGATGGAAAACTCAAACTTGTAGATACACAAGACATCGAATGAGAAAGAGAAGAAAATGTGAAATCTAGGGCATGAAGCAAACAAAGTGATACATGAACAATGTGAATACTTAGGAGTTTGAAATGAAAGAGAAAAGCCAAGTATGACAAAGTAGAGTGATTTGGATTCCTGAGATGGAGAAGGAAAGGTGGGTCAAAAATATGAGGAAATCAAAACCCTAAACATGCTAAACACATCTACAAACCAAAATGAAAATTATAGACTTTATAAAATGAATGAATTGTAAGAGAAAACAATAAAAATGACATACCTATGAAGAAATGCAAAAATTCTAACTCGAATCGACCAACCAATCCTCAAATGCAGGTTCGTGGTTAGGGGGAAGAAAGCGTAATGAGAAATGAGAGACCAACAAATGGAATGAGAGCGAACCAACTTAAAATGCCAAAAGCTGGAGTTTAACGAAGATGCTCATTTCAAAGATCTTTGAAAGACAGACGAGGAAGGACACTCAAATGAATTGTTTGAGATTTTGGAACGCATATCAAGGTGGATTGAAAATGACCTTATTTTGCGTGTTTGAACATCACGAACCTATGAAATAGACAAGTTTCATAGGGGGTTATCCATGGATCGAGCACTACTAGATTCCATGATAACAATATTTATGTTGTGATTAAAGGTTACCATGATTTTATGTTATTTAGACCATGCATTGAGTTACATTTATATGATGTACCCCATTGGATGATTAAACTATGATTTGATTATTATGTATTGATTAGGTACACTTGACATGTGCATTGAGTGGTTATGGGTACAAGGTTATTTCTCCACCTATCGAATATGTTGCATTGGGCTTATGTGTGTTGCAAGGTGTTGCCCTTGGTCTCCTCAGCATGGTTCAACGCGACACTTGAGCTTCATGATATGGTTTAACCTCCTCTTGTGGATCTTGGATCTTGTATAAATCCAACAATTATATTGGGCATTAATAGGTTGATATTTTGGTGTAAGGACAACCATCCTTGTAATAGTTGGTATTAGAGCCAAGGTCACAGGTTCGAACCCCTTGCTTGCATTGGGGGGATTGTTGCAAGGTCTCGGCCTTGGTCTCCTCAGCGTGGGACAACATGGCACTCAAGCTTCATGACATGGTTTAACCACCTCCTATGGATCTTGGATCTTGTATAAATCCAACAGTTGTATCGAGCATTAACCGTCTTTGCAACAATTTTTTTGGTAGCCACTATTACACTCAGTTGAGTGTAAGATAAGCCTTGTTTTCCCCAATGGTTTTAAATCTAAATCAGTGTTAATTTTTCACTCCATATGTTGTGAAATACTAATAATTGTGTGAGATATATTGTTGTTTTTTATTTCCCATTTGCATGCTGTGGTATTTTAAATAATAAATCTTGTTTTTGAATAATGCTTGATGCATTGGGATTTGGGAAACTAGAAAAGAAAAATAAAAGGAAAATTTTCAATCTAATATGCATTAGGAATATGATTTAAATTATTCCAATTAGTTAACATCATTATTCAAAATTATTATTTTGTCTTCAAAAAATAAATAGATAAATATTATTAATATTTCAATTTTCTTAGAAAATGACTGGTTAGAACTACTTTATTGGCATTTGAGAAAGAAATAATTAGGCATGTTTAAATTGGAAAATTATTTTTTTGGTGGAAAAGGAAAAAGAAAAGAATAAATAAATTAAATAAAGTGAGTGAAAATCGATTAAAAGAAAATAAATAAAAAGGAAAAAGACTTAGTCTTTTGATTCGTTCTTGAAAAATCTCTCTCGAACCCTCTCCTCTCAAAATTGAAAGTTGCATAAAAATAGATGGATTTGCATGGGAATGGATTTGTTTGGCTAGGAATTGGATTTGCATGGGAAGAATTGAAGGTTGCATGGATTGTAATTTGGATTGGCACCTCAAATTTGAAGCAATTAATATTTTTTGTGAGTTCGTGATTGAGGTAATTCTCCTCATTTTCTCTTGTTTTAAATTATTTTATTGAGTATTTTACATGCTTAATCATAAGGAATAATAAGGAACCAATCTTAGATTCAATTCATGCTTTCAATTGAGTAGAGTAAAATATTTCAATTTTTTGGAAAAATGCCCAAATAGAGCCATGGTTATGGATTTTTTTTCCAAAATTCATGAAATGTGAAATTGACCATAAAATTGTGTTGTTGGGAATATTTTGAACCAGAGGGTATTTTTAGAAGCTTGAAATTTAAAATTTGAGGCTTTTCTTTAATGGTGGATTTGGGAATTCTATGATTTTCCCTTCGTAAATATTTTTTAGAAAACCAAAATTTGATTGATTTTGAATGAATTTTAATGTGGGGTATAATGTCTACTTATTTATTTTTTATTTACAAAATTATGAGACAATTTTTCTTTTATCCCAAAAAAATTGCATTGAAATTCATTTCATGCTCAAATTATAAATTGGTGTGATAAGCCTAGGATTTGAGGTGTAGATTGTAGGAAAGGGTTGGATCCCAAAAAATTCTAAGGTACAAAGGGGCTCAAGGATATTTTGTTGGGGATTTTTCTTAACAAGTGATAACCAATGACATTGGGAAAATAAAATTAGCCAAGATGAGGATTACTATGGAATAGCTAGCGCACTAGTACATGCCTGGTATGAGTGCAGAAGGAATTCCCACTCAAGGAGTGTTGGGAATTGCAAGTTGAGTTTCTCGTGGGGCAAGTTGATCATACTCAAATTCACTTAGGCATCTCTTTGTGCTATTGGAATGAAACTCCTTCCCTAGATCCAATTGGTTCCTCATCCTTGATGTTATTGGAGTTGATGTCCAATGAGAGACCTATGTTTGACCATGTTGTGGTTGGAAGAGACTTAATTGCATGTGATTATGTTCATGTGATATGAGACCATGGTTGCACATATTTATGTATGTGCAATATTTTTATGATGTGTATTATCCCTTGTGATTATTGTTGGTGATGTGATTGACTTGAGCATGCGTGTTTATGTTTGATGATCATTATTTTGACCTTATATGTATTGAAGTTCTGCATGATTATTGGCCCTTGTGCATGGATTTTTTATCAAGTTTATTGGCACATTTTCAGTGATGATGTTTTATTTCATCTAACTCCATATGTATATGATGTTATATTGATTGATGTGTTTACAAGCTATAATCCTTATTTTACATGAGTGATTTGTTTATGCCCAAATGACTATCTCTAAGAATGGTGGGAGTGGACTTAAGGGTATTTTTGGAAATATGATATTGATGGTGTATGGTGTTTTCATTGATGACAACCTATTGTACAAAAGTGATGGTACATTAGTAAGCATATAGTTCGGAGAAGACCAAGTGTTTTTGGAGAAGTTTGCCTAAGTCCCAAATTGAATAGTATGTAATAGAGGAACAATTTTGTGGTCTGCATTGCTCTGCTTTGAATTATCTTGTCATTTGGTTTTGAGGTAATATTGGCACATTTTGAAGGAGTCTATATCCAAAGTTTTAGGGTTTTATGTCTTCCACAGCTAAAGACATTAATGACAGTGTATCAGGCTAAGTTGAGACAAAGTTACAGGTACAAAGTTCATGTTGGAATGCTCCGCATTCCACTATGGATGTTCATTATGTTGTGAAAATTTTAGGGGGTGTTTGAGGATGTAAAATGTGTGTGCACTCCAAATTTCAAGTGGTTTGGTGGCCCTATGTCAAGTTGTGAATGAATAATTGGTTCATTCAGTTGTTGCTTCTCTAGTTTTATTGTGCGGTGCTAGCTTAAGGGTTTTAGGGTCATGCAGTATTAAGTTGAGTATGAAGTGATAGGAGTGACTATAGGTCATGCTGACCTATTTTGGTGAAGAACACATTTTGGTTTCTTCCACAAAGCATGTATGATGGAATTTTGAGCCAAAAGATTATGGTGTACATGTTTCATCTAATTAGGCCAACCTAATTGATGGTATGATTTTTTTTGGAATATATGCATATATAGAAGGTCAATTCAATATTGAAATGATGAGGTAGAGTTGTGATAAGTGAAAAAGGTGATAGTGGTAAAGAATGAAGTGTGTAAAGTCAATTTTCTAAGCCTAACTGGAACAATATCTTCAACATATAGTAGATGCATTGTTAGTAGTTCAATCTCTGGTAGTGAGCCACTCTTTTTTATATCTTTTGTAAATTTGGAAGAAGTGATCTTCCTTGGGTAGTGAGCCATTCTAATTTTTGGTCCAATGAGCCTCCTATAATCTATTCTAATCAATTATGATATATTGTGAGCTAGTCCTCACAATGGTTTTTCCCTTCTAAAGGTTTTCCACATAAATTTGGTGTTCATGTGTTGATTGTTGTGGTGCATGATTTAATTGTTCATTTCTATTTTTGCATGTTTAATGAGATGCATTGTAATGCACTTTTACATTAATGAATTTTAGGGAATATTGATTCACTCCCTCTCAATATTTTGAGTGTTCAACGATTGGTATTAGAGCAAGGTTCCTTCAATTGGCTTCACAACTAAGGTAGATCTTAGAAGTTGAACACATGGCAACTAGAAAGTATATTATCCCTTCAGAAGAGATTATAATGGAAGGGTTTACTAAAGAATACTATGAAGTTGATATGAAAGGAGAATTCAGATCTTCTCTTGATGATTTGGATAAAGAAAAATGTGAGAATAAAGATCTAAAAGAAAATCTTAAAGAAAAATGTGAGAATAAAGCTCTAAAAGAAAATCTTAAGGAAGCAAATGAGTGCATCAAGAAGTTGAGGAATCAAGTCAAGAAAGTTAAAGAGAAATTGAAGGAAATAAATGGGAAACTTAAGGAATCAAATGAGACAATCACTAGTCTAAAAGTGCGGGTTGAAGAAGGAAAAAGAGTTGAAGACTGCTTGAATTCCAAGCTGAAAGACAATTCTACAGAATGCTCAAAGCTTGAAGAAGAGATTGTCTCTAAAGAAAGCTCTATAGAAAACAAAGAGTCAAGAGGAAAAATTCAAGAAGAGCTCCACCTTTCTTGATGATATGCTTTCTCATAAAAGGATTCTAAGGATAAGAAAGGGTTAGGGTTTGA
The DNA here is from genome assembly GCA_007258455.2 of Sequoia sempervirens. Taxonomy (NCBI): domain Eukaryota; kingdom Viridiplantae; phylum Streptophyta; class Pinopsida; order Cupressales; family Cupressaceae; genus Sequoia; species Sequoia sempervirens. The sequence continues at coordinate 155,224,650 of VDFB02047230.1, forward strand.
GAAAGGAGAAATATCAAAGGAAAATTAGACTCCAAACAATGTTGACAAGAAGAGTAATGAACAAATGAAGACTAGAGATAAGAAGAGCAATATAAAACATGTCTAGAACCAAAAGAAATATTTTGAGAGACCTCCTATCAGACAACCAAGTCCACAAAGGTATTCATCTTTTAAAGGTTGATATTACTCTTGTAATAAATTTTGACATAGAGCTGTAGAATGTAGAAGTAGGATGAACCAAAAATTTTAATCATTTTTTAGTCTATTGGGTGAATATTTTGTTATCAACTAACAGATAAAAAAATAGTTATATCAGCCACAATATAGTGAGATTAAATCTCTCCTCTTAGAAAGGGGAGGCTCCCTTCTTATTGCTAACTATAAACAACTAGTAATTAACTAAGCTTATTTACACTAAGATTAACCATTGGGTGTTTCCATATCATCCTATTCTCTTTTTCCAAAATAGATGTTGTGAATGTAAAATTCCTCGAGCTCCCTTTAGGTGGTTTTGTTCTGCTAAGTACCAACCTACGCCTCATATGTTTAAAGTGTCATCCTTCACTTCTCAATCGAGCCACTTTTTGCTAAACTCTATCGGTTGTTGCCACATGTCTGCTGAGCACTCCTCATAACAAAATTCTTCCTTCGCTCTTCTATTGGCTCCCACCATGCTTCCACATGTCATCACTGTGGGCTATTCATAGTTTGCTACCCTTCATTTTTCCATCGGGCCCTGTCTGTGTGCAACATAGCTTTCATTTGCATGCACTTTTTGGTGGACCCCACAGTCGGCGCTGATAGTAAGGAATACTACCACATGTCTTCCTAGTGCAATATTTTATCGAAGAAGGGGAGGAATGAACCACGGGATGTGACCTACCGCTATGTGTCCTTTCAGCAGGAGTTATACCGAAGAGAGGGGTAGAGTGAACAACAAGCTGGGACGTGTTGTCGCATATTCTAACGGCCTGAATAGATAAATGACACTTGTTTGTGCAGGGCTTCTTTGAGACCACTGTCATCATTTGTAGGGGATGCATCTGGCTGGGGAGTGACTACGTGCTATGGTCTAAATCTTTTATGTTACTACGATCGAAGGAAATCATTGCCGCTACCATCATTGCTCAAGATATAGAATCTTTTGTTATTGTCCTACCAGGTGGTGGGATTGCTCGCTATATATACTACTTCTTGCTTTAGACAAGTAGTTCAAAAGATGTAGAAAAAGTAGAGAAAGACACCATGCCTCTTTTTCTATGCTTTTAGATAATTGTATGATACTTTCAAATTGTGTCATTATTCATCCTTTCTATTTTCCTTATGATATTTGATAAAACATTGATACTATGCCATTATTGTTTTGAATTGTACATTTTTAGAACCTCTATGATTTTAATACAAGTTTGCTGATTTAGATAATGTCTTTGACTCCTCTTTTTAGTAAATGAGTGTGAAAATTATTTTATTTCATTAGATGAATTTTTTGGATCTTTATCTTTGATTTCTATTAATTCTAGAACATAGCAGATTACTGATCAGACCCTTAAATCAAATCGCCAAAGATAGATTTACCGTACCTATATCTACCCCTTGGCACATCGCCTTAGTTAGATCTTTATTTTTTATATCTGCTTCCTTTTCCTATTCCAAAACCCTAATTACAAAAGAAGTTGTCTTCTTTAAAAACCCAAAGGTCACTCAATTAGGTGTAATTGGTCCCCCCATTAACTGAGTTTCCCATAAAGGCTATTACCTTGCCAATTTTTGGCATCAACAGATGTTTTATTTTACAAACTTACAATGATAATACCATAATGTTTACAAAATGTAACAAGCCACAAAATACTATTTGAAGCAATAATAACCAATATCCAATGTAGTTAGAAAAAAGAATAATTAGAATGATACCAACAAGTGTCAATAGTAAGAAAACCCACAAAAGCACAAAGTCTTCTCTTGCTTCTTATGTTGATTTGAAAGGAAAAAGTGTGGTATAAGATGTAGTCCAAAGTCTCCAATGTATGTCACAATAGGATCAAATAAAAGTATATGATAAATCGCAACACAAAGTCTTCAAGTTATTCCCAAATTACACACATAAACATAAATTCTAAATATGATATTACAGCTCAAAGACTTCAAAAACAGATTTAGATAACCTCTTGGAACATATGATTCCACACCATGATTCAATCATGTGCAAAAGCATGCAGTAGGAAAGATGTAAGAACAATCCCAATACATAATAAGCTTGATCCAAGACAAAAATTGGACACCAATTTTCTTATTTTCATTGATTGGCTACCAATTACAAATGTCTTCAGGATATCCTACTTTAGGTATGAATTTTATGTTTTCTTTGTTGATGAGTGGGCCTAGGTATTTGGAATGAAAAGCCTCTAAATAGAATTTGTGTAGATCTTCACCCACACAATCTCAAAGGGTTTTGTAAAATTCACAAGGGAAACCATCAATTCTTGGAGCTTTGTCATTAGCCATAGTGTTCACTGCCTCCTTGAGGTCTTCAATGGTGAGCAGTTTTTGACAGAAGGATTTGAGTAGGGGAAATTTTGTTTGGCACAATCTTGAGACACTCCTAGAGAGAATTGGCACATTCCATAGTCTAATCTTGGGAAATGAACTCCTTCTCATAGTGCCTAAAAAATTCCTAAAGAATGTCAGGTAGTTCAGTGAGCACATGATTACCTTATTTGATTCACTTGATGCCAAGCAAGGTATGCCTAGCTCGAAGAGCCAAAAAAAACTCGTACAAGGAACAGTCCCCAATTTTGAGCCAGTGAAGTTTGGCTTAGATTTGAAAATCACACATGTGGTTGGAAAGAAACTAGTAGAGTTTGGGAAGTATAAAAAAGTGGCATACAATACAAAAGATGGTAATCAAGCAAAAAGGTGTGATTTGGTTATTTAGAAGATGTCAGTGTGTCAGTTTATGTCTACATTTCATGATAGTATAGTGTATGAGTATGCGAGGCATACCCATAAAACTTGATGGTTGAACTTTCAATTCAAGCTATGCAAGGACACCTTTCTAGTTGGTAGCATAGTTTCAGTGGTCGACTTTATAGAGAACCACACTCTACAACCACAACATGAGGTGTAGTCACAATATTACAACTCCACATAGGTTTCTATATTTGTGCACATAGCATTCATTCATGTAGTTGATAGTACATAGGACCAAAGGAAGGTATTGAGGGAGTACCACTTTTATATTAGTGATGATCTCACACATTTTCCAGAGTTCATGCAACATTGCTTCTAGTTGTTCTATAGTGATTTGGCTCAAAGGGGCATAGCATATAATATGGTTGGATAACTGTGCAACACAGTTCAAGAACTCACAAATTTTCTATTGGTTGGACAAGATGCATGTCATTATAGGTGTTCAACATATGTGGAAATTTTGTGAGGTTGGGCATGGAAAAGGGGAACATGATGGTGCCAGAGCATGTGTCAAAAGAGAATTAGCACGAGAAGAGTTAAAGTATAAAGACAATACAAAGTTGAAAAATGCAAAATCAATCGTTGAGTGGTGTAATGCTTCGATGGGTCTAGGTAATGAAGATAAGTCTTCAGCTCATAGATATTTTTGGTTGATAGATAATACTAACATTGCACCATATGAGGATTTTTGTACATTGACAGGATTGAGTGAGCTACACTCTTTCCTTAGCTCAGATGCAGGAGTATCCATACACAGAAGATGGCATGCTTTTTTTCATCATGTACAATGCAAGCCTGGGATGAGTGCAAAGGAGTGGGTTGACGAATGGTGGTTAAGTTATCTTAGCCCACTTCACATGTATCACCCTCCGACGACATTGGAACTGACACAAATGGAATTATCGGTTAACTTTGACCACATATCAAATCTAGTTCAACTAGGTAATATATCTACTTGCATAGTTTTTGAAATTACTATTGTTATCATACTTTGTAGCGTATTTGTAATGTTGACTAATTTCATCTAATTTGTTGCACATATCAATGTAGGGAATGTTTATGTAGTTATTGTAGATGAAGAAAATGAAGAGGGAAAATATTACTACTTGTGTCATTGTGTTGAGGCCAAAAATAAATTGGAGGCCCTAGTTATAGATGGAGAAAACATTAAATACCCTACAGGATCAGTGGTTGTTACTGGAACATGGCTTAGAAGGTACCCACATAAGAGTGTTAATGTTTGGCTATTTCAAAACTTTGACACACATCAAAAAATTCTTCATTACTCAAACCTTGTCATGACATATAATGTTCATTTAATCAAATATGGGGGTAGACCTTTGAACAAGACCTTGTGGAAGGTGCGTGAGTCTGACCATGATGCAATACTTGACACAATAAAGAGTAGAGCAGATCCAGATGGTTCGTTGAATTAATTTATAAGTATGCACATTGGTTCTTATTAATTTTTAAGTATGCAAATTAATTTGTATGATTCCAATGATATCATCTAATGTTTATATCATGTATATAGGTGATTGATGAAGTTATCAGACTTGCAAATTTATCACACTTTACGTTTAGAATTGTGGCAAAGGATACAAAGTTCAATGGCATTTTATTTTTTCTCAAAAATATGCAAAAAAAATGGATGTAAGATATTCTCAATAGATTAGTAAACTAAGTGGAAGATTAAATTGTGTTATTTTTATAATAGGTTACAAGTTTCCAAAAGGTTGGGAAGTAATAGTTTAGTTACGCTCTATTCATGTTGATCCTCATTTCTTCAAGGACCCTCTAAAGTTTAATCATGATAGATGGGAGAGATGGGAGGTATGTTTGATATTCATATAAAAATGACTTTTTAAGATATTCAATGGAGTAGATTGACTAGTGATAGGTTATAAGATATTGCATAATTTAGCACACAAGTTTTAGATTATTGGCATATCACATGTTTATTTGAATTGATTATGTGATTATTAATATTTACAATCTCTTTTCTTTGTTTAGGTGGGAGCTAGTAAACCCAAATGAAGTTATAAAGTATATGCCAAATCCAACACTAGTAGGTGGTACTAAATTATTCATTTTAAGTTAACCTCATCATGACCACCTATGATGTAGACATTATAAAAGTGTGTGTCAAGCTTAGCAAGGGAATTTAAAATTATTCATTTGAAGTTAACCTCATCATGATTGCCTATGATGCAGACATTATAAGAGCATCTAGAATGTATGAGTGACATTGTAAAAGATCTATGAGAACAAAGTACCTAAGACAACTTTGAATCCTATTTTTGGTTATTGTAAGAGAATCTTATAAGATGAGTTTGTGTGCATGAAAATGGGGCACATTGATTGAATATTTTATTTAAGTTGGGTGTTGAAATTCACATAGTTTTTTTTTTCTCATGATTTCGTATTACCGCTTGATAGTTTTGAGAAAGTATTGTGCCTACAAGTACAAGCACTTGGGTATCATATTGGTGTATGAATCATATTAGACAATTGTAGCACAAACATAAGAATTAGGACTGCCAAATAAATCTCATTTTCTTGTAAACATCATATTATTAATATAGTGAGTGTAATAACCATTGATGGTTAGCAATCATTCTTTTTCTTCTTTTACTCTCTCCCTATCATAACTAGCACCACTTGACTAACTTATTATAAAATCTTCATTTATTAAAACCATGACCAATGACATAGTATAGTTTAACTACACATGATCTATATGAGTTCAAGAGGTGTATTTAACCCACTAAGCATCAATCCCAATAAGATCATTCACTGTAAACAAAGATAAAAAAATCCATTAAAAGTAACATTCTAAATCATGAAAGCTTGCCAAACCTCTAATCTAAGACATTGAAACTTATCCTATTGGGGGAGTGGTGTCACATTGATGTGGAATGGCGACCCTTTCCCAATCCCTTGGATAATGAGCTTGTTTAAATTAGTTTTATTGAAGAAAACTAATGAAACCATTGATAGATGTGTATGAAAACATGATTTAAAGCTAAATGAATATTATGCAAGCTATTTTAACATGATTTATGTTGAGATGATCAATATGGGTGTATGAAAATCTACTCTAAATGTATGCAAGCTTCAAAAGATTAAAATCCTAACTAGAAAATAAGCTAAATGTGTGCATCTATGTTATCATGGAAGCTATTAATAGAAACTAAGCTAATATGTAAGTAAATAAAGCTAAAATGATGTTAAATGTGAGTGCAAGTGCAAATGATTTTAACAAAATAAGTTTTTTGTTAAAATATGGATCCATTTGTCTACAAATAGTGATTTATTTATAGGAAAACTAATGAGAAATGGAGGGTTGAGATCAAAAAGGTTAATCAATGGTTAAGGATGGAGGAAATTGGAGGCATGGATCATGGATTCTCATCAATGGATGAGAATGCAAAATGAGATTTAATCAAGGGCCTACATTCATCCAATCAAACACACTTTCAAAAATTGCACAAGAAATCTTGTAAGTTAACTTGCACATGACGTAACACTCCCACCACGAAACCCTAGAGGACAACACGCTACAACAAAAAAAAATGGAACAATTTTTTTTTTTTGAAATGTAACATACAAAAGGTTGTAGATGGTACCATAACTTGTATTATGACCTAAGTCCTCTAAGGTTTCATGACTACGCTACTAGAATCCCATTAACCAACGAACAAGAATGATAATTCATCTCATTAAACCAATTATTATGTAACAATATAAAGTGCAATTAATCCATCATATATAAATGATCTACCAATAAGAATCATTCATATAATATTAACATTATAACAACATTCATTACTATTAACTAACATACATAAGATACAAAATTTGCATTATCCGTTACAAAAGAGAGTTCAACAATCAATTACAATATTACATCATTACATCAATGCTTCCCTGAGATCAATAGGGAAGATATACTTTTGAGTACAATGCATGATCCCATTGATTTCAATTCAATACAAGTACATGTAAGATAGTTCACATGAATTGAAACAAGTTTAGGAGTCCACATCACCAAGAGTAGTTGCCACATGAAGGATCAACATTAGGGAAACCCAATGGATGAATAAGCACAATCCACTAGACCATGTGGAACCCAAAGTTCTAGCCCCCGTGCTAGGAGATAACACAAGGTCCCACAGCAACAAAAAACAAGGCAACCACACACATAGATGCAAGGATAAACAAGACTTGTAATTGACACTACAATAATATTAACATCACAAGAGAACGTACATTGCTTCTAGAGGATATCACATACCAAAGGGAGAGAAAAAACAAGGGAATACTTGCAGCTAGGAGACCTAATAAAAACAACAGTATAAATCCATCACATACATAGAACGAAAAGCCACAAAATATATAACCAATGAAAGGCATGTCCATCTCACTCTTAAAAACAACTGTAATAACAAGTAAAGAGTGCATGGCTAAACCCACAACAACACATCGTAAGCACCACATCAACCAATTCAAGGCTCAACATAACAATTTAACATATTTTACCAAGAAGATTGCCAATAACCACATTACACAAAGGACTTCAATTTAATCAATCAATCACAGTAAAATTATAAACTTAAACCCTAATGTTTACTTATATTACTTATTTTAAAAAAGTATGGAACTACCTATTCACATTTGATAAGAGCATCAAATTAATTAATACTAATTAATAAGTAGATCTTATATACATAAAGAGTTTTTCTTTCTTTATTAGATTCCATAATTCCCAATAAACATTACTATCCAAATTGTTAAAGATATCTATTTCTTTTACATTAAAAATTTAAGAAATGATTTAACAAATTATAGAAATAGTTTGTTTATTAACCTAATAACTTTCATCAAGATTAGATTTTAACCATCTTCTCAGTCACTAACTTGAGACATTCCAAATTTGCCTAACTTGGTTGGGTGAATAATAACACTTTTCAGGTAGACTCCTCCTGAACAATACACCATAATACAATTAATAATGGTATCTATCTAATACTATCTTTGTTCTATGTTTTAATGTAGAAAATCCTATCCTCTATCAAGAAACAATAATAATGACCTTCCTAACAAGAATCATATAGTGTCATGAAGTCTTCTCCTTCCTAATGATGTTTTCCTTATGATAAGGTTAGTTGGAGTATAAGCAATCAATATAAGAAATATTTTCTAAATTATCTCATCAAAGCAATCCTAATCAATAAAGATAAAGTTTAACCAAAAGTCCCAATAAAATATACTTAATGTTAAGCCAACTAGAGAGTCTTCATTTTCAACTCTTCTAGTATACAAATCAAAATAAGGATCATCCTACTCTAATCCTTCTAAGGTAAAGTAACAAAATAGCTTCAATATTGAAGGCATAACTTCAAAATCCTTAAATTATTAAATGCAAAGTGTTTCAAATTGAATTAGGTAGGCAACACCCAAAATTGATAGTGGCACATTACTCAATATTACATATTGACATACTTTTCACTTAAGCTATCACAATGGATTAAATTGAGTAAGTCCAAAAATTGGATGTGGTATATTACTCGATATTACACATTAATATGCGTTTAATGGAACTGAACATGGAGTTTTCTATAAGATCCAGAACAATCACAATTGATTAAATTGAGTAAGTTCCAAATTTGGATGTGTTATATTACTCAATATTACACATCAACATGTCTGCCAAGGAACTAACTTAGAGTTTAATGTGAAGTGCAGAATACTTAGTCTAAACTTTGAATGTGGAACATTACTCAATACTATACGTAAACATAACTTACAAAGAGATTTGAACCTAGAATTTCCTATAAAAGGCCCAATTATTTATCCCATGGGCTCTATACATTTAAATATTTCCTAAACTTGAATATTGTAAACTACTCGATATTAACATATCTTTTAAGGATTTATACTAGGAATTTGCTATAAAAGCCTCAACTATTTACCAGTTGATGTTATCACAATTGAGCAAGGAAAGCACGCTACATTTTCTTGTGGGACGGTTGTCTGAGATAGCTCAAGTTTGAGCTGACCACTCTCACATGAATTCTCATTTATATTTTAATCTTGCACTATCTTATCAAAACAAAGGGATTGTGACACCAATGGCCACAACTACATGCATCAGTGAAGGAAAACCAGAGGCCACGTTATTTGCGTCACCATTCTTTGGGCTGGAACAGGTACGAGAAGAGCCGGGAGATCCTGAGAGCTCTCTCTCAAATTTGTAAAGGCAAAGGGACATGCAACTTGGACTTGTAAAAAGGACTTAAAAAAAACTTTTAGGCAAATGCAATTGGCAGATGTAAAGCCAAGCTCCACAACCGTAGCTAGTGTTCTCCCAGCCTGTGCCAAAATGGGCACTTTGGAACAGGGTAAGAATATCCATCATAACACAATGGAATGGGAATTTGGTCAGATATTAAAGCTACAAGAGCATCAGTAAATAGGTAAGCAAATTGTGGAAACATAGATAAGGGACGTGCATTGTTTGATAGAGTGCCTCAAGGAGTTATCATCTCTTGGAATGCAATGATTCCTGGTCCTGCACAAGGGGATGGAACAAGGTATTTAAAAACTTTCAAGCAAAAGTAATGGCGGGTGAAAATCAACACCATAACAAGGACTAAAATGAGTGTAGGATTACTCATAATGTAATTGCAAAAAAAAGGCTTTATAAACATTTAAGCAATTGCGATTGGCAGATGAAGACATCCCAATAGGGAGTGCAGAGACTATAGAATAAGCACTAAGTGGTTTATTAAAAATGCTTAACAAACTTTCAGGCAAATGCTATAGGCAAGTATGACGCTACTTCTACAAGGCATCTGCCAAGGAAGCTAAAGGTAACAGATTTTCGTATTGAGCTTTGGGATTGCATAGGAAACAATACAAAGCATGTTAGCCAAACTGTGAATGGAGGGTGCAAGAAAATAACCCCAGGCGAAACTCACGCCGAAAACATCAATGTAAGGAATCTATATACCCTATGCAGAGGGAGAAAGTATGCTCTGTGAAATTGTCCTAATTAATGCAATTTTTGATATGGCAACAATATTTATTTTCAGGCATAGATATCTACTTCGCATGACAAAAGTCTTAACTCCTAAAATGTAACGATTGCACATAAACTTTCTAGCACTGCTTATGGCTCTGAGTGCCACGGAACTATTATACTTGTTGGAATATCTAATTTAGAGTTGCAATAGGAAAATGCATTAAATGCCCCATCCGATGAAATCAAATTTGGTCTTTCCCCCTTGTCGTGTCTGACCACCTTGCTGGACAGCAACAAATTAATTGTGGTGGTTGAATTTGAATTGAAGCCAATTTTTGGAAAGGAAACAAAAGACAAAGGAGAATAGAATGTTACATTTTGTAGAAGTAGAAAAGGCGAGGAGATAGAAAGGTTTTTGCAGCAGCAACAAAAGGGAATATTGATGTCAGGAACCATGAAGTGAAAGTTCGGGGAGGAACACTATAGTAGCGAGAGGACATTGACGGTGCTCGGTGCTCTGGAATGTTTCCAGCACACAACGTGTACACAAAAGGAAGATGCTACAAAAACTAGCACAGTTTTTTGTATGAAGCATGTACAACTTTGCTCTAAGTTTTTGTCAATAAAGTTTTGAATGTAATCCTTTTGATGAAATAGAAAATTGAATATAAATATTTCTATCTACTTGTGTTTGTTTCCCTTTATTTGTGCATGTCTTCATTCTTTTCCCACTATAGTTGGGTTTGTTTTCCCAACAGTTAATTTACCCTAAGTTTTGGGCATTCAATTTTTGAAGCCCTAGCTTAGTTCCTAGGTGCAGTTACAGAACTTTAGTTTCTGGGTATTTGGGAAAGCCCTAGTTTTCTAGGCAGTGAAGAAAAGCCTAGATTTTATCTGGGTATTTGTAGTTCTTCCCCCATTTAGCAAAATGGTTGGAGGAGACAATAGGAGTTGGCAGCAGCCACCTATATTTGATGGAAAAAATTATGATGTCTGGGCAAAGAAAATGAAAACCATTTTAGTAGCAAATGATTTGTGGGAATTAGTAGCAAATGGGTTCACAGATGTGACTAACCCAAATGCATTTGCAGCATTGAGCAATGCTCAAAAGAACCAGATTGAAGGAGACAAGGAAAAATGATGCCAAAGCCCTTAGTCTGATTGAGGCAGCCTTGACAGAGGCTATCTTTCCTCGAATAGCAACAGCTAGTTATGCAAAAGAAGCATGGGAAATACTTCAAACCACCTGCAAAGGGTCTGAAAAAGTTAGGTCAGTGAAACTCCAGTTGCAAAGGAGAGAATTTGAGACCATGCAGATGAAGGACAGCGAGTCCATTTTAGATTTTCATACAAGGGTTTCCACCTTGATTAACCAATTGAGGATAAATGGAGAAACCATGGAAGAGCAAAAGATTGTGGAGAAGATTCTCAGAAGTTTACCCACAAAATTTGACCTGGTGGTTATTGCCATAGAAGAGGCAAAGGACCTCTCAACATTATCAGTTGATGAGTTAATGGGTTCACTTCAAACCCATGAGCAGCACCTAAATAGGTCTGCAAATTCTTCCCAGGAGCAAGCCTTCAAAGCACAAGAAAATTTGAGAGGCAAGGGAAGAGGAAGAAATGGCAGAGGAAGAGGTCAAAGAGGTAGAGGCATAAGCAAATCTGGAAGAGGAGGCTCAAACAGTTAGGAGGAGGCAAGCACCTCCCAATCAGACTTCCAAAACACAAAGAAAAATAGCAGCTCAAATCAAAGATCTGATAAGAGCAATGTGCAGTGTTACTACTGTCACAAGTATGGTCACTATGCAAGTGAATGCAGGAAGAAACAACGTGACCAAGGGAGTCAAAATGAAAACATAGCAAATAAGAACAAGGCTAAAAATGAAAAACAGTCTCAAGTGTTCATTGCATGCAATCTTGTAGAACAAGGCAGTGCTAAAGTTTGGTACTTGGAAAACGGCTATAGCAACCACATGAGTGGTAACATAAATTTATTTGCCTCCATTGATCACAACATCAAGTTTGAAATCAAAATGGGCAACAATGAGGAAGTTCTAGTTATGGGCAGAGGCATAGTGTGCCTACAAACCAAACATGGTGAAGAAAGACAACTTCATGATGTCTTTTATGCCCCAGGAATGAAACACAATCTCTTGAGCATTGGACAGATGGTCCAAAATGGATATAGAGTGCTAATGGAGAAAGCAAAATGCATCATCTATGACAGAGATGGAAGTAAGAAAGTTATGGTAGTGGTTCGAATGACAAAAAACTGAATGTTTCCCCTCAAAATTCAAATCTCAGCACAGTCAACAGGCTTGCAACAGTCAGCCTTCAAAACAGTCATCCAAGACCCATCCAAGCTTTGGAATTTGAGGTATGGGCATCTAAGTTATTCTAGTTTAAATCTTTTAGCTAAAAAGGATATGGTTAGGGGCCTACCAGCAATTGTAGAGCTCGATGGAAAGTGTGAAGCATGCATCCTAGGTAAACAACATAGGCAACCTTTTCAATCAGGGCATTCTAGGAGAGTTAGAGCACCATTAGAGTTGGTGCATTCAGATTTGTGTGGTCCCATGAAGACCCCAACCCTAGGAGGAAATGTTTATTTTATGACACTCATAGATGACTATAGTAGAAAAATCTGGGTGTATCTTTTGAAGAACAAATCAGATGCATTTGAGAAATTCAAAGAGTTTAAGGCCTTGGATGAAAAGCAAAGCGACCATTATATCAAAGTCCTCAGAACGGACAGAGGGGGAGAGTATATCTCTCAAGAGTTTATGAATTTTTGCAAGTCTTATGGTATTCAGAGACAACTCACAACTTGGTGTAGTCCACAACAAAATGGAGTGGTTGAAAGGAAGAATAGAACCATCACGGAGATGGCAGCAAGCATGTTGAAGGCAAAAGGTTTGTCCAATGAGTATTGGGGTGATGTTGTAGCAACAACAGTCTACATTTTAAATAGGTGCCCCACAAAGGTCATTCGTGATAGAATCCCACAAGAAGCGTGGATGAAATGCAAATGGAGTTTTGACCATTTGAGAATATTTGGATGTGTGGCATATGCACTCGTGCCAAAAGAGAAAAGGCAGAAATTTGATGACAAAGGTGAAAAATGCATTTTCATAGGCTATAGTGAAGAATCCAAAGCCTACAGGTTGTATAATCCCATCACCAAGAAAGTGGTAATCAGTAGGGACGTTGAATTCATTGAAAATGAGTCATGGGATGGAACAGTTGATAGCAATACATGTATTTTTGTTTCAATACCTCTTGAGGATGAAGAAGCTGCAGAAGGGAGATGCTCCAAAACTTTACAGCAAAGTAATAGTTTAGAAAACAACAGCAGTAGCTCCAGAAACTTTCAATAGGGAAGTTGCTCCGGAAACTTCCAGCATGGCAGATGCTCTAGAAGTTCACAACAACAGTCTTCTTCATCAATCCAACAATCAAGTAGCTCCGAAAATTCTGATCCTACGCTTGCATCTTTGATGCCGTGGAAGACAAGAAGCGCGAGGGAAATTTATGACAGCGAAAGGTATGATGACTTTGATGAGAATTCGGATTTTTCTATGTTTTCTTATAGTGATCCAATGTATTTTGAAGAAGTCGTGAAAGAAGAAAAATGGTGTAACACCATGGATGAAGAAATGGACGCTATAGTGAGAAACAAAACATGGTAGCTCACTGATTTACCCAAAGAGAAATCGGTCATTGGAGTTAAGTGGGTCTATAAGACCAAATGCACTGTTGATGGTAAGATTGAAAGACATAAAGCAAGGCTAGTTGTTAAGGGATACAAACAACAGCCTGGAAGAAACTATGATGAAACATATGCACCAATTGCAAGGCTGGAAACAGTGCGGGTAGTCTTAGCAATTGCAGCTCAACACAAATGGAAAGTATTACAAATGGATGTGAAATCAGCCTTCTTGAATGGAGTGCTAAAAGAAGAGGTGCACGTGGAGCAGCCACCTGGCTACGAAGTCCCAGGGAAAGAAGACAAGGTCTACAAGCTCCAAAAAGCTCTTTACGGGCTTAAACAAACACCACGGGCATGGTACAACAGAATTGATTCATATCTTCTGAGCAATGGCTTTAGCAAAAGTGGTAGTGAGCCCACACTCTACATCAAGGCAACCAATGGTGAGATTCTTATCGCTGTTCTATATGTAGATGATTTAATTTTCACAGGAAATAGTAATCTTTTTATTGCTGATTTCAAAGAGGTAATGAAAAATGAGTTTGAAATGACAAATCTAGGTTTGCTAAAATATTTCCTAGGCATAGAGGTCCAACAAACAGATCATGTCATCTTTATTTCACAAACAAGTTATGCTAAACAAATCTTGAAAAGATTTAGAATGTTGAACAACAAACTAGCCCCAACCCCAACAGCTATAGGTTTGAAATTAAGCAAAGAGGACATCAATAATAATGTTAACCCAACCCTCTACAAGAGCATGGTTGGAAGCCTCATGTATTTGACAACAACAAGACCAGATTTGATGTACGCGGTAAGCCTAATTTCTAGGTTCATGGAGCAACCTAAGGACACACACTGGCAAGCAGGAAAAATAATTCTAAGGTATGTCAATGGCACGAAAGGCTATGTCATTATGTACACCGCCTCAAATGAGTTTCAGTTGGTTGGGTACACAGACAGTGATTGGGCAGGAAATGTAGATGACAGGAAGAGCACTTCGGGAGATTTGTTCCACATGGGTTTAGAAGCAATATCATGGGCATCAAAGAAGCAACCCATAGTTTCACTCTCCACAGCCGAAGCAGAATACATAGCAGCAAATGCAGTAGCTGTCAGGCTATTTGGCTTAGAAGAATCCTTGCAGATTTGAATGAGCAACAAGAAGATGGTACAACCATATTTTGTGACAACGTATCTTCTATTGCATTAACGAAGAACCCCGTCTTTCATGGGCGAAGCAAGCATATCGAAATTCGATATCATTTCATAAGAGAGTTGGTTGAGCATAGAGAGATTCAACTTCATTATTGCAGATCTGAGCAGCAACTCGCTGATATTTTTACAAAGGCATTATCAAAAGAATCCTTTGAATGCCTAAGGAATAGGCTTGGTATGCAAGAATGCTTTGAAACTTTGGTTCTGGAAAGCTCAGAAAAGTGCATATGCTCTGGAACTTTGGTTCTAGAAAACACAGAAAAATGCAGCACAGAAAAGCGCATATGCTCCGGAACTTTGGTTCTGGAAGACACAGAAAAGCGCAGGTACTCTGGAACTTCAGAAGACAGTTCCAGAATGCAAAACAAATGCACACAGGCTTGCTCCGGAAACTTTGCATCGGTGCTTCAGAACTTTTGATCTGTTGCTTCAGAAGTTTTAAATGATGATAGAAAAAATATTTCGAAATTAAGAAGTGTTGGAATATCTAATTTAGAGTTGCAAGAGAAAATGCATTAGATGCCCCATCCGATGAAATCAAATTTGGTCTATTCCCTCCTTATGTTAATAAACCACCTTCTTTGAATGCTAACAGAATTAATTGTGGTGGTTGAATTTGAATTGGGCACCAGATTTTGGAAAGGTAACAAGAGACAAAAGAAGAATATAATGTTTTATTTTGTAGACAGAGAATGAGAAGGAGACAGAGATAGAAAGTTTTGCAGTAGCAACAGAAAGATAGAATGTTCAGCAGAACTACAAAAGTGAAAGTTCAGGAGAACTTGCAGTAGCAGAGGACATTGAAAGTGCTCTAGTGCTCCAGAATGTTTCCAGCATGCAGCAGCAGCACACAAAAGGAAGATGCTATAGAACTAGCATAGTTTTTGTATGAAGCATGTACAGAGCTCTCGCTCTGAGTTTTTGTCAATAAATTTTTGAATGTAATCCTTTTGATGAAATAGAAAATCGAATATATATTACTTTATGTCTCCTTTTGTTTTTCTCCTTTATTGTTGTGTGTTTTCATTCTTTGCCCACTATAGTTGGGTTTCTTTTCCCAACATATACCACTCTTTAAGAACATTTTTTACAATAGAGATGTGTAGAAATGGGCTTAAATAATTATTAGAATCTGAGAAGCACATTATTCCATCAAATGTATAGAATGTAGGATGGATGCAAAACATTAGATGGTAATATACCTAAGCGTATGAAATAAATTATAGAAAGGAAGTCACTTTCGTGTTCTTTGATTTATGTAGATGAAGTATCATATCTTACAAGTGAAAATGGTCATCTATAATAGTTATACCTTGTTCAAATTTAAGAATCAATTGATGTTTGTCTCTCGATCTTGTATGGATTCTTTGATATCCTCCTTCCTCCCATTTCCTTCATCCTCCCTCTTTATAGTGCTGAAATCTCCTTGAAACGTATCACTCCTCCATTTCTGCTCCCCATTTCCAGCATAGGATAAAGTTTTTTAGATACTCCCCCCAACTTTTTTTTCCAAAACCAAAAACATTTTGAAGGAGAAGGAGAATGTCGGTTACACCTGATAACTAACTAACTAACTAATTAAAGTGAATTTTTAATTTATTAAATTAATAGTTAAAACTGTTCAAAGCATTCTGTTAAAATATAATTTGGGTAAATATAAGTAATACCCAAATCTCCCACAGTAAAACCATTTACTGCCATTTAATTAATTATATAGTCCAATTTATAATATTTATTTATTTACCTTATTATTTTTACCTTTATATTTGTGTCATATTAATCTATTATATTATATTATTTCATTAAGTTCTAAATTTATCTTATACCGTGGCTTTTAATAAATACATTTATATTAATTGACAAAGTGTCCTTTTGACCTAATAATTTATTTTAATGCAACAAATAATCCCCAAGCATAACTCAAACGATTTAAATTGAATAAACCAAATACCATACAGACAATACTGACCAATCAAACTAGCATTATTGATAGGGTGAATTATGGGGGGGACGACACATGAAGTTTTGTAAGTTAACTTGCACATAAAGTCTTGTGAGTTTTTTATAAGGAAGAATATTCCTTTCTTTTCAAATGAGTGAAGAAAGAGAATATTCTTTAGGATATTCTCATGGGTGAGGGAAATATATATTTAGTTAATTAAAACCAAATTTTAATGTGCAAAAGGGGGAAAGAATATTCCTTTTACAGGAATGTGCAAAGGAGGAATATTCTCTTGCAAGTGGGGGGAATTAGATTTATTAGTAATTGATAATTAAAACAATGTTAATTATGCAATTTTTAGAAGAATTACATGATATTCATTAAATAAATGATTTAATGAAAAGGGGAAAAGGTGATGACATTTAATTAAATAACTTAGCGTCATTTAATTAAATAATATGACTTTAGGGATTAACTTAAATAATTCATTTAATTTAATTTAATAAGATGAAATGCTAGCATGAAAGGGGGTTAATTATCTTGATTAGGTCAATTAAATTAATAGATGAAAATAAGACAATTAATTAAATAGCTAGGCTAATTTAATCAATTAAGCGAAAAGAGGATGGGTTTTAGGACGAAATGATGTTAGTTAGCCAATGTGATCCATTGAGACGTTTTTAAGTGTCTACATTTCACCCCTCTTTGAAGCAATGTACTCGTTGCATTGGTTCAAAGACTGATGTTGATTTTGATGCTGATGATGATGTAGAATTGGATATCAATGATCTCTTTGAGATGTTGATAACCAAGCTAAAGTTGATTGATCTGATTGATTGATTGATAATATTGTTGAGGATTCACAACAATGCAAGGATTGTGTTGAATAACATGAGGATTGGTAGGGAAAGCATATCCCAATGATGATTGATTGGATAATTTGATCAAGATTTGCTAGCAAGGCTAGGAACAAAGTCCATTAGATGATTTGAAATTGATATGATTGAAAGATGGTTGGTTTCCCCCTTGAGAGATCAATCGGGGAATAAAGTGTTCCAATCGGACTTGTGATAGATGAAAATCAGACTTATGCTTGAGATGCTTGAGATTCCAGGTTGCTTTTGAATCAAAGAGCTGCAACTTTTTCAGATTGTTGAGATGAAGATGATATAGATGCCCCATTGTGCCCTAGTGGAAGAGGGATTGCGAGTGTGCTATCTCAGATATTGATCTAGATAGATTTCAAGATGTATAGACAGTCATCGGCTATGGGTAGCCTCATTTATATTTTGATGTGGATCACATAGATTCGATGCTTGGATAGAACTGTTAGTAGGGATAGAAGAATAAGATGAATGGATTGACCATTGATTATGAGATTGATTCAAAAGTCCAACAAGTCCATGAGTCATCAAAAATTTATTAGAGATGGTGATGAGAGGTGATGATGATGATGCTCACATCTTAGGATTCGGATTTTCTATCATTCCTTATTTTTGATATAGCACATAGACACGATGCATCATGGTACTAAAAACTAGGATGGCATAGTATCTAGTGTAATAGAATTTGACTTTGCAAACAAATAGGATAGTTCTTGTTCACACCCTTGACATATGGAAACCTTGTCGGAATGTAGATTAGAAGCTTAGAATATATCATACCAAAACATACACAATAGTCAACAATGTACTCTAAACAACCTCCCTATACACAACTAAGTAAGTATGCGCCAAGATTATTTTACAAAAATACCCACAAGCATAGTAAATGAAAGATAATGATAAATGCCCCATTCCTTCTCTCTAAATCATTTTAGATAAAAATCATCGAGAAGTCCCTGGAATGAGTCAACAAGATAAATCAAAGGAAAAGATTAAAAATGAACAAACAGTCAATGTTATTCATATCTATTACCAAAGGGAATGTGTTGTTGAGGATAAGTATCCAAAAGTGATATCCAAAATGATGCCCATTTTTGAAATGATATATCCTAGGAAATGCATTATATAGGATGATGATGGGTTGATAATTTGTTTGATAGGATTTTGATACAAAGTTTGGCTAACATGTTTGCTAAAATGATCAAGAGTTTGAATTTGCATTTAAAGTTTGTAGTTTTGATTTTGATTTTGTGTTTGAAGGTTCTACTTTTGCTAATTGTTGTACTTGTTTTCCATTTGTTTTACCAAAGGGTGAGTGTGATGATCAATTTATTATGAGTGAAGGTTTATTGCATGTGAAAGAAAAATGGGATGGGTGGTTTTGGATTTTTTGGAACATTTCAATGTTTTTGGTATTTTTGAAATGTTTTGAGGTTGTTTTTGGTATTTTTGAAAGTTTATGTGAATGTTTATGTTTTCAGTTATTTGAGGTTGTTTAGGGTTTTCCAATGTTTTCCAATGTTTTTGTAATTTTTCTAAGTTTCCAAATGTTTTAGGATTTTTTCAATATTTGGATGTTTAGCTGTTTTTCAAGTTTTGACCAAGAACCTAACTTAAAAGACCTATCCTAGGGGCCTCGGGGGCTGATCAAAGATGATCCTTGCCTATGTTATAGACACAAAGACTACGTAGTTTGACTGACTCAACTTATTAACGATGAGATATTAACAGTTGATGGACTGCCAGTTTATTATGACAAACTCCTAAAGGATTGACCTAGGGTGTCTGGGGGGAACATCAATGATGGCCTTACCTATGTTCAAGCTCAGAGACTCGTAGTTTGACTAGGTACTATTTTTGAATTTTTGATGTTTGACCTTTTTAGGGATTTTGATGTGTTTTGGATGTTTTGTATTTTTCCTTTACATTTTTTGAATGTTTTTGGATTTTAGCTCTAAAGGATTTTGAATGTTTTTGGATTTTAGCTATGTAGGATTTGGATGGTTTTGGATTTTAGCCATATAGGATTTGGATGTTTTTGGATTTTAGCTGATTTTGCAAGTGTTTTTGGATTTTGATGAGATTTAATGATTTTTTTTGAGATTTTTGATGAGATTTAAGGTAAACAATACCTAGATCATGATGTTGATGTTGCATTGTGAGATAAAAGACATGAATCGAGAGTTAATTGAAAACAAGAGTGCAAGAACCTACCCCTAGTATTTAGAAATTCTTCATAATGTAATGGATAACCAAGATAGGTAATATATATGTGAAGAGTTTGACAAAGTTTTATAATGCTAGATATGGGCTATGGGACTTCATGAGATAAAATGGTAAAGAGCCTATCAAGGGTTTTCCATGAATAGAGTTGAAGTATATGTTGAATCTTTGTCAAGATCAAGATAAAGTGGAATATCTAGATAAATCTCGATTGGAGGGATGGAAGAAACATTGGATTTTATCATGGCAAGGATAAGATACTTTTGTCTAAGAAGGATCATATTGATACTCTATTCTACTCATGACTCATGTTTGCTAGGTTTTCATCATAGTACTTGCCCAAAGTGCCACCGTATTGGTTTTCACTAGAGGATAATTTTTATTTTTACTAAATTTTCTTTATTTTATTTTTTTTTGATTTTTTGAAGATTTTACCCTCATATTGAACCGCCTGGTGGTACTAATGTAGATGCCACTGTCATAATGTGCCAACCATATCTTGCTTGAAGAAGCTACTTTGTTAAGATACGTGCACTTGAATGCAACCTTGAACAACTCTGATCCACCTTGTGGATACCAGAATTAGCTTTTTCTATGTGTGCACATCATGATATGGTGCCTTTATAATCCTTATGATGAAGGGTAGCCACCAACACATAGTCAATGCAAGAATTAGATATCATGAATGGAGTGGATGGTGACATGTATGAAGGAATATGCGATGGATTGGTTGATAGTTTGGAACCTTTGACTCTCCAAACTCGGGAAGATGAGCAATGATTGGTGGGAATAGAGGTTTTTCATGGAATTAGGACCAACCATTGGATATACTTTGTTCCTTGCTTGAGAAGCCTGCTTTTTTTTTTAGGACTCTTTTGATGGATATATTTTCCCTTTTGATTTTTCCCCATAGTTTCTTTGACTAATGGATTTTGGAGGGATGTTTTTCTTTATTTTTCTTTCGCATCCATTTGTATTTTTTTTGTCCCTTTTGTGTTAATACTTCATTTTATTTGATGATCTTCACCTTACTTTGATAGGAATTCTTCTTTTTATGTTGGTCCCAATTTTTGTATGAGATGATGGGTGAATGCCAACTCATGATATGGCTATTTGTAGCATTGACAATATTTTCATCATAAGGATTCTTCGGGTCCCATATGTTGATGTTTGTTGTAGACAAGATTTCCCCAAACATTGTAAAGGTATTATCAATACCTAGTCCTTTGCCCTGATAATGTATCCTATCATCCATAGCCATTGAATATGACTTGTCGTGAACACATGATATTACTATGAGTTCTTGTTGTTTAGGAATATGAACTATTTTCTTTGATTCTATGACAACTTTATCTGTTGATACTACTTCAAAATATGTTTATACTAACTCAAAAGATGTTGATGATGCACAATCACTATAAGAATCAAGAGTCTCAACCATTGCTTGCTTTTGTGTAGGAATACCAAGAGTGGGAGACTCTTGTTTTGGATGAAAAATGTCTAGATATTTTTGTTAGAAAGAAACATCCCGAGGGTGATATCGAAGACATTTTTGGAGTTTAAAATGGTTTGAAATCTATCCCTTAGCTCTTGGTGAAACTCTAGGGATAGGGGTTCTTGAACCTAACTTGATTCAGAGTAACTTTCATTATCCTCAAGAGCCTCCTCTTGACATGATCCTCAGGTGGATGATGGATCATCAATAAAAGACTCTTCACAATAATCGATAGGTATGAGTGCAACAAAGGATATTTCTCTCATTTGGAACTTCTTCAACATGCCCAATAATTGAGTCATATGTGGTAGAGATATCACAATTTGATATCAACTTGA
The DNA here is from genome assembly GCA_007258455.2 of Sequoia sempervirens. NCBI lineage: Eukaryota > Viridiplantae > Streptophyta > Pinopsida > Cupressales > Cupressaceae > Sequoia > Sequoia sempervirens. The sequence goes on from VDFB02047230.1 coordinate 155,246,456, forward strand.
TGTCATTATGATATAAAATATTGTTAAACACTATTGATGGGTTTGGAATTTTTTTAAAATAGTATATTGATGTGTGTCTAATTCCTCATGTTGTGATGAATAAATATGTCCCATTGTGGTATCACATGTATGGTTTATGTTTTTTGAGGTTGATGCCTTTCCTGACTCTTTTTCTTTTGTATGATTAGGCATAGGGTTTGTGTAAGTTTTTCATATTTTGATTCCCATATTTTTGATCAACATGAATTTCTCCTTGTTCAATAAAATCTTCTATTAGATGTCTGAGTCTAAAACAATTTTGTGTGTTATGACCTTTGTATCAGTGAAATTCACAAAAATGATCATTTCTATAGCTATGAGGTTTGACTTGTGGCTCTTGATAGTTTGAGAAATATTGGAGTATGATAAGATTAGACTATATCAACCTTTTCAACACATCCTCCATAGGTTTCCCCAAGTGAGTGAATTGCCGTTCATGGGTACTATTCACATTTTTGTCCATGTTGAGTGTTTGCAGCGTTGATTGTTGTTTGATTATTTAACGGTGATGTGTATGGTTGTTGTGTATTCATGGTTTGGGTGTTTTCTTTCCTAGGATCAATTAAGACCACCTTTGCATCAACAACACCATCACTAGTAACATTCTAGTTCTTGGCCCAATAGTGGGGCTTGTCATTAAAACTAGTGGATGGGTAGTTGTCTTTATACACTTGTGTGTTTCCCTATGATATTAGGGCTTCTCAATGTTAAGGGATCTAGGGACAAGATCATCATAAGAGGT
>VDFB02047230.1:155247336-155361022 GCA_007258455.2 Sequoia sempervirens
CTATTAGTTTAAAAATAATTTTCACATTTTTCCTTTCATATTATTTAAATTATATGATGACGAATTATCATGATCTAAAATATTGATAGAAAAAATTCAAACAATCAAATCCAAAAATTTCATTTCTTCCAAACACAAAAGTTAAACATTTTATATGTGAAATTTGTAGTTATTTTATAGAAGAATGTATGATAAGGAATGGGAATCTGGGAGAGAGTTGGAGAGCCAAGAAGATACTAATTGGGAAGAAGTCCTCTCTCAACCGAAGAAAAAAGGAGAGATGTAAACAACATAATACTTTGAGTGGAGTTGTTACTAGAACTAGAGCTAAGGTGGATTGTGGTGCTACAAAGTATAGCCAAGGAAGAAGATCAGGCAAATGGCCTAGAGAGCATGATAGCTTAGGACATAGCGGATGGTGTTCAAAAGGCCATTCCGAAGATTCTCCAATCCCTTGGTAAGATATGAAGATTATGTCATGGAATATAAGAGGGCTTAATAGCCTTTATAAGAGGGATGTTTTGCACAATTTTGTTAGGGATCATAAATCAGATATTCTTCTCATAAAAGAAACTAAAATGTCAAAAGATAAGGTGGAGAAGATTAAAATGTTTCAAAACTATGGAATCCAAGGAAATAGTTCAGATGGTGCTTCAGAGGGAATTGCTACTTTTTGGAACTAGAACTTTATCAAAGGGGAACATTTTTTGGAGAGAATTACTTATGTGGCTACTAGATTCACACATATCAGAGATAATTTTAGCTGGATTTAGTTGAATATCTATGCCCCTAATGGGAAAGGGGCCAGAAAATATTTTTGGAATGAGCTTACTACATTCTATAGGACTTTTGATAATGATTCTTGGGTTGTTGTGGGAGACTTTAACACACCCCTTCTGAATGAAGAGAAATTTGGAGGTTCTCAGGTTAACTTGGAAAGTAAATCGGACCTCTTGGATTTCATCAATAACAAGGCGATGATTGATCTTGATTTGCAAGGAGCTTCCTACACTTGGTTGAATCGAAGAAATGGTAAGGACCTAATTCAAGTAAGATTGGATAGTCTAACTTTATTTTTTGATCAGTGATTTATAAAATATTATTGTTCTCTTAAAGCCCTCTCTAGGGTGGGCTTTGATCACTTTCCTACAAGTTTTGTGGTGGACCCTATAAAGGAAAAGAGGAATAACCCCTTTGGATTTGAAAGAATGTGGCTTTCCCATCCCCAAATTTTGAGGAAATCAGGAAATGGTGGAATATTGATGTCTCGGGCATTGCTATGTTCAGAATGGCCAAGAAACTGAGGGAAGTCAAACATAAATTAAGAATTTGGAAAAAAGAGTCCTTTGGAAATATCTTTGGTATAAATTCTGAACTTCAAATGGAGTTAGTGGAGATCCAGGATAAAATTCAGAGGGAAGGATACATAGATGATAATAGGGTAAAAGAAAATGAGTTGCTGGTGAAAATGCATGATATTATAGCCAAAGAGGAGGAGTTATGGAGGAAGAGATCTAGATCTTGTGGATTTTAGTTGGAGATACAAACACTAGGTACTTTCATTTGTTTGCCTCAAAACACAGGGCTGCCAACAAAATTTCTCACATAGAAGTTAATGGCAATAGGTTTGAGGAGGAAGATATCAAAAAGCAAGTTGTCCTCTTCTTTAACAACCTTCTCTTGGAAAATGGGGAAGTCAACCATATTGAGAAATATTTTCTATTAGAGGCCATTCCCAAGGTTGTTGGGATGGAAGATAATGCTAAGCTAGCTGCTATCACCGCCAGGGAGGAAATTATGAAAACAGTTTTTTCTTTTGAAGGAAACAAGGCCCCTGGCCCTGATGGGTTTCCTATGTTCTTTTTCCAATGGTTTTGGGAGATTTTTGAAGAGGATGTTGTGAATGCTATTAAATAATTCTTTGGGTCTAGAATTCTTATTAAGGAATTAAATGCTACTTTTGTGGTCCTTTCTCCCAAGAAACCTAGGGCTATGGATTTTGAGGCTTTTAGGCCTATTAGTCTTTGCAACTCTTTCTATAAAATAATATCTAAGGTTTTGATGTCAAGGCTCCTCACTCTCCTTCCTTCGTTGATCTCCCTTCAATAGAATGATTTTGTTCCAGGAAGGAAAATTCTTGACTCTATAGTCACTATTCATGAGAATATCCATTCACTAGTGGAATCTAAAATGGAAGGGTTTCTTCTTAAGCTGTATATCTCTAGTTCCTATGACCGAGTTGATTGGGAGTTTTTATTCAAAATTCTAAGGGTGTTTGGTTTTAGCAGCAAAGTTATTTAGATGGTGAATTAGTTGGTTACCACTATCTCTACATCCATTATTGTCAATGGTTCTCCTTCGAGATTCTTTCAGAATTCAAGAGGCCTAAGATAGGGTGATCCTATCTCACCTATCCTATTCACAATCATGGCTAAGAGCTTGGGAAGAAATCTTAAAAGATTGATTGAACAAAGGTCTCTTGTTGGTCTTCTAGACCTTCTTCTACTAATTTTATTTTTTCTCACCAATAGTTTGTTGATGAAAAAATGTTGATTGGGAGATCTACTGTGACAGAGGCTAAGACTCTGAAAAAAATCTTGGACATGTATGAGAAGGTGACTGGGTAGATGGTCAACAGATAGAAGAGATTTTTTTACTTTTTTAATATTCCTGAGCATAGATAGAGCTTTGTTTACTTTTTTAATACTCATGTTTGCTAGAATCCTTGGTTGTAGAGTGGAATCCTTACCCTCTACCTATCTCGGCTTACCTCTAAGCCATAAACCTCTGGAATCCTTTTGGTTTTTGTTGGATGATAGGTTTAGTAAGAAGTTAGCAGGGTGGAAAGGAGCTCTTATGAGTCAAGCAAGAAAAATTTAACTCCTCAAAACTTACCTTCAGAATCTCTCTGTTTATGCTTTAAGCCTTTCAAAATTCCTGCTAAATATGCGGAGGCCATTGAGAAGATCCAAAAAATATTCCTTTGGTCTGGTATTGACGAGAAAAAGAGGATGCCTCTAATAGGGTGGGATTTCATTTGCAGGATGGAATCCTTGGGGGGTTAGGCTTTAGAAAAATTAGAATAATTAATAAGACTCTTCTTGCTAAACAAATTTGGAGATCCTTTTTGTTTGATGGAGAATGGAAAGATATATTAAAAAATAAGTATATGACCAATTGTGAGTCTCTCAAAGCCTTGTTGGATTCTCCTATGTTGCCCTACGGTTCAACTTGTTGGAATGACATGATTGTTGGCAGGAATATTTTGGAATCAGGGGTTGGATGGCACATTAGAAGCAAGTAAAATTCAGCCAAGTCTGAGATTAAATAGATTACAGAGTCCTAATTGGCTGAGGACACAGATGGAGGATAGCTGCCTGGATGGTTTGATTTGACTTGATCACTGATTGAGGATATTCATCTGACCACCAGATACTGATATTTCACAACCCCACTGATTTTACTGAGACTGATCACCATTTGAAGAATGATTCTTTGAACATATCTTGGGTGTTCCCTTATCTATTGAAGATTCCTTCTCAATAATGGAAATCCCTTATCTCAAAATCCTTTTCATTCGAAGGTTATGGGCTTTTATTTTCCCCTTTGTAGCATGGGGAGTGTGGAAAGAACGTAATAACAAACTCTTCAAGGATAAGGAGATGTCGAAGACTAATATTTTTGAAAAAAAAAAAAAAGGCTAATAAAAGAAAACTTCAATGTTATTCCCCAAAAAGCTTTTAATCTTGAGGCGGTGGTGTGCACTCCCTATGATCTAATGATAGCCAAGGAATGGAATATCAAAACAGATGTGTCTAAGGCATCCAAGCTAGCTAAGAAAGATAGGGAGGGTGTGTGTTGGACCTTTCCACCAAACGGTTGGATTAAAGCCAACTTTGATGGCGCTGCGAAGGGCAATTCAGGGATGGAAGGAAGTGGTGGCATGTTAAGGGATTCAAATGGTAACTTTTTGGAAGTTGTGGCCATTTCCCTAGGTTCTCAATCCAACCAGGTGGAGGAGGCTATATGAGTCTTTCAAGTTTTAAAATTAGCACAAAATTTGAATATAAAATATTTATGGCTTGAAGGGGACTCAAAAAATATCATTGGCTGCATCCTAGGTAGGACCCCCCCTCTTGGTCTATTAAGAATTGGATTGAAGATGCTAAATCTATCTTAGATAAGTTTGAAAAAGTTAAAATCTCTCACGTCTATAGGGAAGCTAAGAGCGTGGCGGATTATTTTGTGAATGAGGGGGTTAAGCGGGGAGGGTGAACACATGGAAAAATTTCAAGGACTTGAGATATGAAGTAAGGGCCTTATTAGATTATGATGTTATGCATGGGAAAGAAGAAAATATTTCTAATGATGAGAGGGAAGAGGGCTAAGTACAACAAAATCAAGAGATTTGATGGGGCTATGTTAAATAACTTAGCTGGCAAGAAAAAGTGGCACACTTTGTGGGTTCATTGGAATGGATGCATAAATTTGTAGCATGATTTCAACTCTAGTAGAGATTGCAGTGAGGTGCATACGAATATGGGGGGGATAGGAAAATAATCGAGCCAAAAAGCTATGAAATGCACATGAGGAATGCTAAGGTATGGAAATAGGTTGAGTGAGGTGGGTTGGCTCCATTCCTGGAAAAAATTCAAGGGCCTAATCCTAAGGCAACTGACTACTTTGAGAAGAATTGGAAAAATGGAGAAATTATCCTCTTTGGGAGAAAGGTGAAACTAGATGAGAAAATCATATGAGAGGTGACTAGAATGTTGACTAAGGGCATGAAATTATTTCGTGACAAAAGGTTTTTAGATGAGGCGGTAATCAAATTCCCAAATAAAGAAAAGGAGAAATTGAAAGTAGTCAAAGTCTCCAATAGCTATTTCGAAATTGACTCCATCAAGGTGCTTTGGAGAAAAGTGATATGTATCATTATGGAGTACATCACCTTGGACGAGAGATTCACCAGGGTTTATGGTTATCATTTTTCTCTCAACCACTTCTTCCATAAGGTATAGATTTCTTTTCCTCATTATTTGTTTTGTCCATTTAGCAATAGCCTTAAGGGCCACAAGAAAAATCCTAAGAGAAACCCTATTTTACATTCTAGGCTTATTAGGTTAATCTATGAACATTTTCAAAGCTAGTCGGCCTTATCCAAACCAGTTGCCACCTCAGTGTCTGAGGACTATGATACAGACAGTAGCGGTTCAAGGAATCATTCTAAGCCTAACCTAGAGAGAATTGTAAAAGCCCCTCTGTCCCTTGTCCTTTCTGGAAAGAAAACCCAGCTTCGTAAACCCCAGCTCACAAAAGATAACCCTGAGAACTACCCTAGCTGCACGGCCCCTATAAAAAATCCCGCTCTCAAGGGTTCCCCTACCAAAAATTTGGTTTCCTACTCTGCAGACTCTGTGGAGGACAAAACTGAGGACCCTGAAGCTAGCAGAGACTTTGTTTCTACCCTCCCTACCTCTGACAGAGATGATGGAACTAGATTCCTGTTGACATGTGTTTTGACATAGCAACAAGCAAACAAAATATTGCTACACTGTTTCTCCTGAAAGAGAAAGACAACACATGGATGTCTTAGCTCCCAAGGTCTTTATAGTTGGTTCTCAACTGTGCTGATGTCCTTCAGTGGTCAATGTAATAGTAATGTTCAAGGGGCCTGCTGGTGTGAGCTTCTGGATTGTTTTAAGACCAAACATGAATTTAAACCTACTCTAACTGGGGTTTTTAAAGAAACATAAAAAAGATAGATCAAGGTTTTGATACTGAAAAGAATGATACTTCATCTAACTTAACTAGACTTATTACCTTTCAAGGAATTGCTAACTAAAAATTGAAGAACAAAATTGACTTGTGATTAACACATAGTCGCATTCATTCACAGTGCTGATTTCAATCACAGTGCTAATTTCAACAACTGATTATAAGTTACCATTTAAACAAAACACAAAATAAGATTTCATTCCTTGAAAGCTTTCAAAATCAAATGATTAATTCAAGATAAATACCATTATGGAACTCAATATGAAGTAGATATGAATCTGGCTGCTTCTACGATTAGTGAAACAGATAAGCAACATTTACAAATGTGGCACAATCACCAGTGTATAGAAAACCTGTGTCTTCAGACTGCTTCCAACTATACTAAGGAAACTGGAAAGATGCAATTCCATCCTATGTTGAATCTAATCCCTAACTAAGAAGACAAAACAAGCTCCCTTTACAAAGAAACAAGATGCAGTTTTCATCCCCTCTACCCTTCAGAAATTTCCTATTCTTCAAGATTTATCTCTAAACCTATCTATTCTATTGCTGCTAACCTCTTCTTTTACTTCTAACAATTTCTAACAGTGGAAGTTCTCTATTACCACCTTCTAACCTTTACAAAGAAACATGAATGCCTCTTATACAAAATGTACTGAAAAGAATGTGTTGTCCCCCTGCATTAGGGTTTACAAAATATCTGCTTCTAGGAGAGTCGACTCTCAAATCTTTTGAGGAGAGTCAAAGTTGCATTTAATGTGGAGTCTTGTTGCCTATACTGATGAAAGATAGTTTCGGGAAAGATCTATAGATATTTTGTAGCTGCAACATTCATTCCTCTGTCTTCGTGTCCATTTTTGAGCTCTAGTGGAGTTGCCTTGAGTGCTCAAAAATATCATCATTAATGTCGATCTACCTCTACCAGTGGTCGCCACAACTATCCCTGAGTCATAGTTTCTTTTTTTTCTTCGGCCTCTTTCATGCTTAAGACCTTTCCGCACATTGACGGTCTTCTGGAAGCACCATTGGGCCACCCCCTCAGATCTGGATATTATCACCCGAGTTGATCCATCAGCTCATGATATCAGAATGAATACATGTCATTCGCATTCTGCAGATTTTCTTCATAGGAATAGTCAATCGATCAAAGGGGCCAATGAGTCACTCTTTCAGTTTCCTTTGATTGGTCGGACATACGCCATGCAAGCTTATCAGGCGGTCAAAGGTGGTCCAAATGACATCGCATGTTGCTGAGACACCACCGGTGTCTCCCCAATGCGATTTCATTCCTTTTGGCAACTATCGGTGTGACATGGGTTATCGGTGAGACGTTTTGGTGAGCCTCAAAAGTCATGTATTGAGCTCATTCTTATGTCAGGAAGACAATCTTGTTTCGGGGAGACCTTACCCCGAACTCCTCTTGTCTTACCGAGCCCCTCTTTGTTGTCGGCAAGACATCTTACTATTGGCCAGAGGCTACAGCAAGTTACCCTTAGTTATACTGATGCCTCCTTCATTGGGAAATCCATCGCTGTTGGCAAGACCTTCAGCAAACTCCTTTTTATCCTCATCGAGCTTACTATTATCGGCAAGACCCTTCTCCTTCGGTGAAACTTTTCGCCGAAGGCAACACCTCTTGGCGACATTGTCCTACTGTTGTCGAGACTTTTTGTATCGGCAAGACCTTTCACCGATTTCTTTCACTCTCGCCGGGCTCAATACATTTCGGTGAGACATCCACCATTTGGCGAGACCTCTTTCCGATCTTTTTGTCGCCAAGACCTCCCTTTAGTCACATCGATATGCATCCTTTCATCTAACATGTGTCACTGTAACATCCCCTTATCGGGGAGACGTCCTGTAGTCACCTTTTGTTTCGCCAAGGAATCTCCATAGGTTCACTTTTTTTTTGTTACCGTGACAATTTGATTCTCTCACCGAAGACCACCAATAGAATCCCCTTGTGCTGCATCGGTGTGACCTTTCATAGTCGTCGTGACTTCTCTCCAAAGAAAAGTCTCTCACTGAGATGAATATCTTTATTGGTGGTCGGTGAGACTTGAAGCTTTCGGCAAGACTTCACCCCAAAGTCAAAATCTCCCGCCGAAATACTTTCTCCCTGCTGTCAGTCAGTGAGACATGAAGATCTCACCGGGACCTTTCTTCGAAGGAAACCCCTCATGCCGATACGAGACTCCTAGCCATTGGGACCATGACTGATGTCTTGCCGATAGGAATCTACATGTGAACTCCACTCGCCGTGACACCTCTGGGGTCTTGCCGATAGACAACACAGACGCCCATCGACAGGATGCACTGGTAGTTGGCAAGAGATCTGCAAAGTCTGTCCGACTTTCTTCTTAGAGGAAAACTATGACCAACTAGACAAAGAATTCTTTCCAACTGAGTTCCCTTGACAAATATCATCCTGTGTGTGATTTAATCCTGCAAAAGAAAGGCCTGCATTAGCACTTAGGGGAAAATAAAACACATTACAATAAAATACACCATTATTTATCATGTTTTTAATTCTATCAAAAAGAAACACAACAACGGCGGAGGTGGAACCAAAATGGGATCGGGATGAGGGACAAAAATGGGAAAATCTCAGCGGAACCTGGATCGGGACAAAATAGGACCTAGAAACGACATCCCTCGCCTTCAAAACTGGTGAGGGCAGGGCCAAAAGAAAATCGGAACTAGGCCCGAAGTCGGGATGGGAATGAGCCATGGAAATAATCAACATTTCCAAGTTCATACCCCATCCCGGATCTGCGCCCGCAAAAGAAACCAAAACGCAAAGGACGGAAACAAACGCCAGCGGGGTCAGAACAAAAACTGATTCTGAGCGGAGCACAACGGGGGCGGGGGCAAAACAAAATCTAAAATTGAAACTTCTTCAAAGTTTCAGTTTTGAATTCCATCTCGATCCTACCTTTGAAAATATACAAAGACGAGAAAAGGAAAAGGGGAAAGGAAGGAAAAACAAGACCCTGCGACCAAACGATCAGGACTGGGGCAGGACAAAATGGATAAAGCGGAACTGAGACCGGAACCAAACCCGAACCAGAAACTTTTTCAAGTTTCAGGTTTGGATTCCATTTCAGGCCTGCCACTGACGTCATCCAAAAAGACAAAGAAAGGACAAGGAAAAGAAAGAGAAAAAGGAGGGAAAACCCCACAATGAAACAAAAGAAGAAAAGGAAAGAAAAAGAATAAAACATGTGGAATCGGGATCAAAACGGAACTCGAACCAGAAACTTTTTCAAGTTTCAAGGTTTGGTTCTTGTTCCGATTTTGAGTAAGCCAGAACAAAAATGAAAAGGCGCAAGGCAGAAAAACCAAAGCAGCAGAATCGGGATCAGGGAAGGAAAAGAAAACATAACTTGGAAGGAATTCCAAGTTCAAAATCTGTTCTGGTTCTGGGCCCGCTGAAAACAAAAAGAAAAAGATGAGCAGGGTCGAAAACACCTAAGGCACAGGACACAAAAACTGATAGACCAACGAAGAGAGAGAAAAGGCAGAGTCGGACCCGGGATGGAACCCAGACGAGGAACTTTGAAGAAAGTTTAACATTCTGATTCGGACTCGGACCCGACTCTGAGAAAGAACAAAAGATGAAGACAAAGAACTGTCGAAACTGGAACCGAGGACGGAATAAGACCAGAACTTGGAAGAAATTTCTAAGTCCGGTATTGGTCCCAGTTCCACCTCCGAGAGAACGTTAAAAAGAAAACGCCTAAGGCAGAAAACCAAAGGCCAAAGGGAAAAGACAAAAGGGGACCCATTTTTTTTAGAACAAAATAGGGTGGTTATGCAAGGCATAACAATTCCCTAGGTCCCTCAACCTAGATGATATCAACCTCAATCTAGACCGGGATCAGTCTAGAGATATCCTAGCCTTTGCTAGAAGTGGCGTTGGTAATATTTTTAGGGTTATGAAATGGGCCTATCAAGAAATCAATGATCTTAATCTTAGAAATAGGGTTCCAAATAGTAAGTTGTAGGAACTAGAACTGAAACTGTCATCTCTAAACACCGAGGAAGGAATACAAAAAGAGAACAATATGGGGACTGAAGCTGATGACATTGAGGGAAAGTATACGACTTTGGAAGCTGAAATTGTTATAATAAAAAACAATATGAAAATTGTTGTGGAACAAAACCATAGAATGGCAAGGCACAACACCATTATCTAAATAGTAAGTTGTAGGAACTGGAACTAAAACTGTCATCTCTAAACATTGAGGAAGGAATACAAAAAGAGAACAATATGGGGGCTGAAGATGATGACATTGAGGGCAAGTATACGACTTTGGAAGCTGAAATTGTTATAATAAAAATCAATATGAAAATTGTTGTGGAACAAAACCATAGAATGGCAAGGCACAATGCCATTCTTATTAATGCTATGTCGGAAAAGCTAGAAAAGTCTCAATAGGGCTCACTGGTTGTTGACCTGGAAGAGGATAAGGATAAAAGCAAGGATGAGGACCTGGGAATATCGAAGGGGACCCGTCCCAACCTTAAGAGGAAAGTGTCTCCTACTCCCCAGATGGTCCAAATCTTAAAGAGGGGGGTCCAAGAGATGAACGACATGGAAGCTGAGACAACAAAAATTTTAAAGTCCCTAGTTGTTCTTGGTTTTTTGTCTTGTCTTTTTAGGGGTCTTTTTTGTGGCCTTTGTTGGCCTTTTCTTGGTGGTTGTTGCTTTGTTATGATGATATTCTCACCATCAGCTCTCTATTTCTGGATACTTTGATGCTTTATTTCTTTTGTTTGTAAACATTGTGGTTTTGGGTCCCTATAAAACCTATTTTTTCCTCTTTCAAAATTAATTGACATATATTAATAATTTCAAAGATATGAATAAGATTCTCACAATTTTTTATTTTTATTTTGAGAGTTAAATTAATTTTATTTTACTAAGTTTTTAAAATTTATCATAAATTGATTAAATCCGAATCTCATTTTAATTTTTTTAATATAATAATAATAATTAACTTTTTAATTTTTAATATTTTCTCCCTATTTTAGTTATTTTGACAATTTTATTATATTTTTTTAATTTCAAAAATATATAATAGACTAGAACATAGATGGAAAAATTATTAAATATCTTCCAAATATTTATACTGGTAAAATGAGTCCTCTCACTTCATAATTATTATTAATATTGTTATTTTTACAAATGTAGAAGTGGTATAGTCATCATTTACAACTCCTATGATTTCTACACAAACATTAATTTTAATATTATGATGTTCACAAATGAGTTGTTCATATAGTCGGCTATACATCCAATGATAGGTTTTGATGGCACCATTGCATAAATGTCCCAATGTAAAATCATAAGTGATGACCAAGTAAATACCATCTTGAAAATACTGTAGCCTCTTCCCTTATTAAATTATAGACATGAAAATTTAGTCATAACATATATATATATATATATATATATACTACTGATTATAATTTATTATCACATGCATTTTCTCTTTTGTGGGAGTAATTTTATGTTGGTATCCACAATAATTATTATTATAATTTGTGCAGTTTTTATTTAATGGTCAAATGGTATATTTCTTAAGTACGAAGTCTCAGTCGATACTGTCCCATATAATACCTAATGAATTAGAAAATTTTAATTTTTTGGTTTGTGTTACTTATTGTATGGGTATGGGCATGTGATCAAATGATATGTTGTTCCAATATTTGTTGTTGATGTTGATTGAACCAATCTCAATGATAGACAAGTGAGCCACCTAAAAACCATAACAAACTAATAAAATATGTATTCAAACGTTTATCGTGTTATTTTGATAATCTGTTCTCATGGTTGGAATCAACTTATGTTCACTAAAAGTCCTTATCATGAGAAATTTATTTCAATAGTTTTAGTAGTTGGTCTTATGTTAATCAAGCTTTAGGTGATTTTGTTGCATTGTCAACCTAGAGAATGACATTAAGTCTTTACTTAGTGGATCATCATAGTCATCTATCTTCTTCTTAGGCATTAGAAATGAACCATCAAGCTTATCTTTCCACACACCATCTTAATACATGTTTAGATCAACAAACACCCTGTTTTATTACATGGCAATTTACTACCAAAACTAATCACTCTGAAAACCCATCTCCAATGACCCCTTTTCATTTGTGTCATCTTTTTTAGAGATTAACACAAGTATTCTTGCACCCAACCTTGTGTAGAAATGAACACTGTTACTTTTTAGAACCCAAATCATTGTCTTGGCAATTGCTCCCCCTAGGCACTAGCCCATGGCCAGTTGGACCTGGGTGGTATATTTATTTGTTATATATTCATCTACAAAATTAGTTGTTTGATGTAGATGGAAAAAAAAAGGAAAATAGTCACCGAACCATTCAACTCAACATAAGCTACATGAGGTTAGACATCTTAAAAAAAATTATCAAGTAAATCCATACTATCAAGGGATAAACTGACAGAGGAGTTACAAGCTGCAAAATATGATATTATAATAAAATCTAAAATTATACAAAACATTCATCAAATATGAAATAAATAAGATGAATATTACACTATGGGCAACACATAGAATAAATTGTCAAGTGAGAGATTTGCAATTTGAACGGAGGACTCAATTTATTATATCACCATATGTTTGCTGCAAAGATGTCACTTTAGAATGTCAGAGACCAAAGAAGACCAAATAGTACTATATGCCATTTAGCAATCCAATAGTGATGGTTTTTATTCATGAAAAAAATATGAGTTGATGAGAGTATTGGCGTGTGGCAACATTTTTGGATAGTAGGGATTCGATGGATCAAAATAGTAGGCATTTTAGTGATATCCCAATCTGTCTTGTCTATTAATTTGGAGGGGAAGTATTTGTAAGGTTTCAAATTAAGGGAAGGTGGATTTTTTTTAATAATGGGTTTAGTGGACTATATAATGCATTTGAATAGTAGGATCCATAATTATGGTCCAAACCTAATGCTAAATCTATGGTTCACATGAGTTTTAGCAAAGCTCTGGGAAAGTGTCAACAAATACCCATGCCATGAGTTTACTCTAGTAATGTTTTTACAAATTTTGTACATATCTTTATTTATTTTCCATTCATTTCATATTTATATTTTTCCTTTCTCCCATACAAGCTCATTTTGTAATAATACTATTAAAAATATGGGAAGAGACAAATGAAGTTGTAAATAATCCAACACAAAATAATATGTGCTTCTTTTTTTCATTCAATACATATTACATATATATAGGAGGATGTCTCCTCTATTCTAGGATATTAGCTCAACCAAAATATCTTCCAAGCCTATTATAATAACAATACGCTAATAATATTGTTATGCTAACTATATGCTAATTATAATATATGAGTTGTTTATAACAACTCATTTACATCCTCACACTAATATAATAAGTAAATTATAAATATTGCATTTACACATAATAATTACTACCACAATGTGAAGCACTAATGATATTTCCTAATATTCCCCCCCTTAGTGTGAACATGGTAGAAAAACATTCACACACTCCTCTACAATATGCTCACCCCTATGGCATGTCCAACTATGTGACTCATGACCTTGATCCAGAAGAAAGGCTCTCTCCTTCCATGGTTTTAAACAGGCTTACCACAAACCTTGACATGACATGAACCTGGATCAACTATCCACCTCGTGTGGTTTTCTAGATCCTCCCCCAAATCCTTTCAAGATCCTTGAACTGACATACATATCATAAATATGAAAAACTCACACTGAAAAGTTTTCACATTATATTCCATAAGAACATAGTGTTCTTAATTATAGTCACTACTATCAATCACTGCCACTCAATCTCGAATAGCATAGACAACTGCCATTGCCCCTCAAAGTTACCCTTGACTTTAGTTGTTTTAGCACATAATGGGAATGGAATAGTGGTTAGTTTTCTTGCCCACAATGTGAAATTCCATTTATTCACAAACAAGGAACACTTAAAAGTGAATCATATCATATTGCATAATACTATCCAGATCTTGTTTTATGCATCACGTTGCACATGATCACCATTTCCAATGAATGTATTCACTGACTGATTATCTTCCAACAAAGTATGATAGTCAGAGGATCTTTGTAGTTATCTGTCATTCTATACAATTTCTCTTGCAACATCCACCACACAAAGCAATAGGTACACACCCCATCAATAAATCTACAAGTCCCATAACAAGAACATTGCAAATACGTACACACCACAGTGCACACAACATTAAACACACCAAAAAATTCCACCATAGCTCTATGCGGCCCTGTCGTTGGTTATTGATGAGAGGTTTCTAATTGACCTCCAACCTCCTATGCCTCTGTCTTCCAATAGATTTGCTAATTAGTTAGAAATTTTGAATTTGAAGCTCAATTTTAGAAATGCCCCTTAATATGCATGTTGCATACAAACGATAATGCATCCAGTTACAATTGAGGCAATTTTTATCTTTTATAATTTTTATTTTGACACAAAAAATTTAATGACTCATGAAATGAACCCTATTCTAAAATAATGATACACCTTGGATTTGAAAACATTCTATATTTTTAATAGACTTTTAGACTATGACAGAAATAACAATCTGCCATTATAAAACTTCCCTTCATTAAAAGCTATCATAAGATTTAGACTCTAAAAACTACTCTAAATGATCAACTCAACTCAAAGATTTAATTTATAATATATAAATAAAAGCTAATTAAATTAATGGCTTGACACCTATGCATTGAAGATGGACTAATGGAAAATCCTATAGAAATATTGAAGGGATAGGCATACAAGAATCCACTAGTCTAAAAAAAGAAATCATAGCTTAGATGTTTGTGGCTTATCAAACCAACTCACCACACTTTTGTAATGAAAAAATGAGGATATGTGATCATGAAATCTCAAGAATGTTGTCTCCCACTATCATGGGGTTTTCAATGAATTATACCAAATCTTCACAAGCATTCTAGTCACACCAAATTTGCTTTGATTGCTCAAATTGGTGTATGCTCTTTCTCTAGAGCTCACTTAATGCCAAACATAGGTGAATGGCTTAACATTCTCCTTTTTTATCAAAATAGGGTCGATAATAAGCTCAAAGGATCCCTTTAACATGTTGAGAAGAGGCAACTAATGATTCAATCAGCTTGATTAGACTTTGTTGTCTGTGAATGAGATGCCAATTGAATGTAAAGCATGCCATACAACCAAATCATTAAACTCTTTCAAAAATATGAATTATCTATCTTGGTGGATGTCTTTCACTAATACATTGCTCCAATATTATTTTTATTATAGTTTATGGAATTTAAAAATGAGTTATAACATAAAAAATTATAGCCATGTAGAATTAGTTTTTTATCTTCAAACCATTTTTGGGTTGATTAGTTTTTTATGTTGTTAAAAGACAACTGACATCCATTATATGCTTTTTATGTTTTTCTATTTCTATGTTGAACCAAACCATTGTTGTTTCTTTCTCTAAAATTATTTTGGTATTGGAACTCCTATAAAGATCTATGTTTCATTTCATATGGTTAAATTAATTTTATTTTTCTATTCGTCATCCAAATTTTATCTAATATGCATTATCCATATTTTTTTTACAATTATTTTGAGATGGTTCAATATTATCGATTTAGTTTTTTTTAATGTACGTACCAACAATATATTATTTTCCATGGATCAAACTAGATAGCATCCATTTTCTCAACATGCTTTCTTCAATTTCATATCAATGCTTTCACAAGATGACATAACTAAAGATTTATTCTCCTCTAATGATGACTATTACCCAGATTTTGCTCCTAATACATAATTGAATAATGAAGAAGTGGTCATTGAAAAGATAGTTTCAATTAGTGAAGTAGAAGTCATAGAGAATAAGTTTCATGTACCTTCTCAAGAAAAAAGTAGAGTTCATTGGAGCATTACAAACACAATGGAAGTGAATTGAGAGAGAAACACAATCAAGTGGTGGTGTAATGAGAAAATCATTAAATTTCAATGAAAAGTGGAAAATTATTCAAGAATATTTCTTTGCTCATGGTGTTCATCACACAACCAACAAATTTCAATATTGTTGGAAGCATATTCAACTTGATTACAAAAAAATTAGAGACTATGAACATAATATTCCATATGGGCATGATAGTTACTAGAATATGAAAATTTGAGATAGGGTTGATAAGAAACTTCCTACAAAGTTCATTCTTGAACTTTATAATGCAATGGGGACCACATTTGGTAAATATCAAGCCATCAATTTGTGAAATATCACTATTGACTCTTTTGATACAAGCTATGCATGTGATGAGAACAATCTTCAAAATGAAGATGAACCATTGCATGAACATGAAACAAAAAATATGGAAATTCATGACCAATCTAAATGTGGTAGTGAAAGGGACAAGCAATGCACGAGGAAAAAATGAAAATCAATTTCCAATCCAATAGGCATGAAGGATGTTATTGTTGACAACAATAGGTTTTTAATTTCTACTTTACAAATAGATGAGGAGGGACACATGAAATGCCATGAACAATGCATGAACAACGATGATTTGTATGAAAAAAGGTTATTAAAACTTGAAGAGTAGAAAATTAATTTCCAAATGAGCATTGTTTCAACACTAAACAATATTGGTCAAAAAATGTTAAAAATAAACCAATCATTTGCAAAAGAAGATTGATTTTGTATTTTTTAGCAACTTACAACTATAAAATAAAAAATAATATGTATAAAACTACTTTTCAAAAATGGTCAAAGTATTGGTTAAGTTTACTTTCAATGCTTATTAATCAAATTTCTACAAAAATATTAAATCCACCAATTTTTAGTATCATTATAGCCTATATAATAATAGAATAATCTATTGCAAATGAAAATATTTGACTACAATATATCATTTTTTGATTCAATATCTTAGTATGGCTTACCTTTTGATTTGTTGCATTAAAAATTCCATTTGATGTAAAATCATTATGCAAGTTTTGATTTGTGTCTCCTTTGTCTAGCAAAATCAAGCTCAAATTTATAGGTCAAGTGCCTTTTGTGTTCACTTTTTGCTCTTCTAAAACCCAAATTTATCTATTAGTTTTCAGTTTGTTATAATTCATGATAGAACATTTTATTTTCATAGTTAACTCTAGTTGCACATCATTGTATATCATCTAAAAATCAATTTCAAACCCCTAAAACAATTCAAATCCAAGGTTGATTGACTCACCTTTTAGGTTAAAATTTGATCTGATACCCTTGTTGATCTGAATTCTAATGTTTTATAAGTGAAAATTAGCTAATCCTAGTTAAAACCTAGGATCACTTTTCCTACATTACACCTTCTACAGGTTATGCAAAGGTGGAGAGAGGTTAAATGGAATTTCAATTTCTATTGGTTCATCAATTGTGAGAGATTACATTGTTGGTGATGGTGGATATCGATTGCTATCATGGTCGCACTTTTTAGTGGAGTTGCAACAAATAATCAAAGGTTATTCAATTTTAAAATATCTTCAACTTGTATTGTTGTTGAACGCACCTTTGGAAAGCTAAAAGGTGTCTAGAGACAAATTTTAAATTCAAAAAAATTTCATCCAAATTTGCAATACCAAACATGAGAATAATATAACAAACATGAAGCAATACCAAGGGATTCTGCTATAGGGTTAGCTCAAATGTCCTCAATGGAATTTGTCAATGGTAATGAAAATGTTGTGCATCTCAACAGTTGAAAGCTAGATTTTGATCAAGACTCTTTGAAATCTGCTTACCCATTTGTCTAATTTTTGTCACCTTTATTGTGGTTCATTTTACAAGAACTCATGATTAGTTTTATGATATATTAGTTGCCAAAAATAATACATTTACTTAAATTAGTTTTTATGCTTACTTTTGCACTATTATTTTCATTCTTTCTTATTGTGGCCTATGATAGATTTATGGTTTCTTCATTTACAAATGTATTCCTTTGTTTCTCATGAGTTATTATGTGCATGTAAGCAATTTTTAAAAAATGTTTTAAGCACTAACAAAGTGATCTTCAATATTCAAAAAATTATCTAACAAAGTCATTCAATTTATCTATAAGTGTGTGACTATGCAAAAACTTGCAAAATCATTTGCTTTTTAACATCCCCATTCCATAGGAAAAAATGAAGCATAGAGGATTTTGAGTAGATGTTCTAATTGCAATAGCTTGGTAGAAAGTGTAAAATTGAATGCAACCTCTGCTAGCATCCTTTTTTTCTGCACAAATTGAGAGCATTATAATAGATTTGAAAAGGATCTTTGGTAGAATTCAGAGTTGTATGCATAATGTAGAGACTTAGGCAAGGTGTATGTATTAAATAACAATGCCTCAAAGGAATAATGGTCACATGATATGCAATCCTTGTAGAATTTGCACATCATAGTTTACGAAACGGTCTTCATTTGTTGTCAAAACATTGAGAATGTAAGCTTAATTTTCATTGTGGCATATGCCAAGGAAGAGTTTTTGATTTTCTTTACTTTTACCGTGCAAAGTAGTAGCAGTGTCTTGATAGTCATGTTCATTAATCATTGATAAAGGTTATGTTAAAATATCCACAAACAAAAAATTGGTGTATGACAACTCAATTATCATTCTTATTTAGTTGGTAATATGGAAAGGAATTCTAATTAATACATTTGATTGTGAAACAATCATTAATTTTACTCTTTTAACTTTGAATTTGTATTTTCTTATACGTTTTCATACAATTAATAAAACATTTGATTAATCAACTAGCATCTATCTTGAGCTATAGCACACACCTCAAAATGTTTAAGTTAGAAATTGAATTCCTACAACTTCAATCCAAATAACATGAAGTCAATGAAAATTCAATGTTGTGGCTGAATTCATTTTTTATTGCGTGAGTTTCTTCATGAAAATTTTGTCTATGCTTAACTATAATGGTAGACAGTCACACTTATGATGATCCATCTTTTTGTTGGAATTAATTTTTTGAAAATTTTTGTGCAATAAAATTAATTTAAAATTCTTTATGTCAAAATTAACAACAAATGATAATTAAATATAAAAATATACAATTGAATTATGTTTACATTCTAATACAAAGAAAAAACGATGTAAAAAAAATACATTTCAAAAATATAATTTATAAGAAATATTTAAAAATAAACAACAAAATTAAATATCCATAACACCACTAACTCCACAAAGTACTCCAAAAATAATAATAATTATTATTATTATTGACAAAAATAAACTAACCATATGGAGGCCTGCCCTTACATTTAAAATACTTAACTTATTTATTAAGGATGCGTTTTTCCCATTCCAAGAAGACTTCATTATTTTATACGGACACTTACCTAATCCGCGTCAATAGTTTTAATAAGTGTGAAAAGGACGAAACGATGAGATTTTCGCGTGTTGGGCCACATCATTTTTGGCGTAAACTTCACGCTATTGAAACAGCCTCGGAAATTTCCTCTTTTGAAAAAGACAAGAAAAGATTCCATCACGCGGTTTCCTACACACCATTTTGAATGCCCCCAACCATTGACTTTCTTAAATCAAGGTTTTATCATCTGTTTTCCCTGTAACCCTTCATTTGTCGGAAATCGAAACCCCTCTTTCTTTCTTCTCTAGTTCTTCTGTTCAGTCTAATTAAATGGAAATGGCTTCCTCTTCCACATCCAGGCAAAATCTTACTCAACTAGAAAACGCCTTTGATGGGCTTGCACCTTCTTCTGCACCAAAATCTACAGAGCCCTGGGACATATTTATTAATCATCGTGGATGTGATGTGAAACACACATTAGCCACTGCCATCTACGATATACTTCATTCCATGGGATTGCATGCTTTTCTAGATAAGGATGCCCTTGAGGCTGGCGATTCTTTTCCTGCAGAGATACAACACGCCATAACTAGTGCTACCCTTCACATCGCAATTTTTTCTCCCAACTATGCCCAATCCGCATGGTGTTTGGCTGAACTATCTTTAATGCTCAAAACTGGTAAAAGAGTCATTCCCATTTTCTATCATGTTGAGCCCTCAGATCTCAGATGGATTGATCAAGGAAAAGGACAATATGCCCATGCATTCTCAGAGCATGAAAAGAAGGGCAGATACACACCAGAAATGCTTGGTGTGTGGAAAAAGGCACTCAACGACAGTTCATTCCTACACGGCTACCAGCTCAACAATAATGAGTAAGTATTATTTTCTCTATTTCTTCGATAGTCAAGACTTACATCTCACCCATAGTTCTCGTCTAATGCCATACGTACTTAAATAATATAGTGTGTTATGTTTTGATTTTTATTTTTGGTTCAAAATGTTTAGGGATGAGGCCATAGTTTTGAAGAATATTGTGAATTGTGCATTTAAAATCATGAAGAAAGCTCCATTATGGGTAGCCCAACATCCAATTGGATTGGATGAGCTGGTACAAGGCTTCGAATCAGTTGCAGGAGAAGAGAAAGTGAAAGTCACGGGGATCGTGGGCATGGGAGGTGTGGTAAAACCACATTGGCCAAAGAGCTCTACAACAGGTACTCTCCCTCCTTTGAAAGATGCAGCTTTGTTTTCGATGTGCGAGACGCAGCATCCAGAAATGCTCTCCCTGACAAGCAGAAAGAGCTTCTGAAAAGCCTCGTTGTCCATTCGACGGTCAACCATGTAGATCAAGGCAAGGTCTTTCTTGAAAATCATTTGAGCTCTCATCGGGCACTCATCGTTTTGGATGACGTGGATCACATCGACCACTTGAATGCTTTATTGCCAAATAAAGACAGCCTTGGATCCCGAAGTATGGTCATTGTAACAACACGGGAATTGGGTGTCCTCATATCATGGGGCCTCTCCTGCATTTATAGAATGCCAGGACTTAACACCTCACATGCCCAGCAGTTATTCTGCTGGAATGCTTTCTTGCAGCCCTTTCCACCCGCTGAATTTGAAACTCTGGTTCAAGACTTCTTAAAGGCTTGCAATGGTTTGCCTCTGTCACTCAAAGTATTAGGTGCACAATTATACGACAGAAAGTCAACAGATTACTGGAAATCCCAATTAAATAAAATCTTAAGAATATTGCCTGGTGAAATCAAACAAAGGCTACAAGTTAGCTACGATGCGCTCGATGAAGAAGAGAGAGAGATGTTCTTGGATGTAGCTTGTTTTCTCATTGGAGAAAGGGGAGACAAGGCTATAGCAGTGTGGGATGGATTGGGTTGGAGTGGTCTGCATGGTTTTGAAACACTCATGAATAAGTGTCTTGTAGAGCTGGACGAGAGTATAACCTACGTTATCGAGGACCTACCGATCGTGGTGGAAAACAGAATAAGGATGCATGATCACCTTAGGGATATGGGAAGAGAGATTGCAAGTAGACAGTCACCAAATCGGCTTTGGTGTCCAAAGCAGATTGATGACATGAAGAAACATTTCAACGTGAGATTAATATATATAAGCTGCCCCATTCTGCATTTTTGTTAGATTCGATTAATTAGATGAATAGAGGACTGATTTCTTATATTGCCTGTTTTCTTTAATTAATGATGAGTGATATGCGTTAAAAACTAGTTCGTCTTTTTGTCTGTCTCTGCTTTCAGTGAGTTTGGTTGAAACATTCTGTATGTCTGATTTTCTTATTCAGAAAAGAAATTCGATTCGAGGGATACTACCTGCAGAAACTTTTGTGGCGTTCAGAGAGTACACGCGTCAGTTGATGGGAAACTCAAGCAGACGATCTAAACGCCTTAGATTCTCATATGGATTACAAATTCTTTCCGTAAGAGGAAAGGAGTCTACGGAAGAATTAGCATCATTATCAGAAGACCTTGTGTGGCTTTGCTGGGAGGACTTTCCCCTAAGAAATCTTCCATCATGGCTTACATTAAAAAATCTAAGTGTTTTAGAGCTCTGGGAAGCTGATGAGTTGGAAGAATTGTGGCAGGACAATGCAGATGTGAGTATTTTGGTTTCGTGGTTCAAGAAGAAGTATTATTTAAAGTTCATGCTTTTCTCAAATGAATTGAATATAATAACGGTTGTGATTTGCAGCTTCCTTTGCAATTGAGAGAGCTTATTTTATGGGATTGCGCGAAATTGCAACGGCTTCCAAGCTCAATAATACATCTTCAAAACCTGAAAAGGCTCATCGTTTCCATTAGGGAGTACTATTCTCCACCGATGGGCTATGGCATCCAATCACTACCTGATGATTTTGGCAATTTAACAAGCTTGAACTTTATAGAAATGCATAATCTCTGGGAGTTGAGCATGTTGCCTGATTCTTTCAGTCAGCTGATACACCTGGAATCTCTAGATTTGTCAGATTGTACAATGCTATCATCACTACCTGATGGTTTTGGCAATTTAACAAGCTTGAAGTTTTTACATCTGTCCCATTGCGAGCGGTTGAGCATGTTGCCTGATTCTTTCAGTCAGCTGATACACTTGGAATTTCGAGATTTGACAGGTTGTACAATGCTATCATCACTACCTGATGGTTTTGGCAATTTAACAAAGCTATCATCACTACCTGATGGTAAGTTTGAGGATTATGAGTCTGTTTATTGGCGAGCAGTTGAGCATGTTGCCTGATTCTTTCAGTGAGCTGATACAACTGGAATTTCTACGTATATCAATTTGTAAAATTGTATCACTACCTAATGGTTTTGGCAATTTAACAAGCTTGACGGAGATACTTCTCACCAATTGTGAAATGCTATCTTCACTACCGGAGACGCTACCAGTGTCGCTTAAATTTCTAGACATAAGCCATTGCAATTTGCTGAAGAACATCAGGTGTATTAGTGATCTGATAAACCTTGAGAGTCTGTCTATAGTTGACTGTGTGCAGATAGAAGAACTCCCTAGCTTTGCAGATTTGGCTTCGCTGAACACATTTATTATGAAGAATTGCCCCAAAGTTGAGAAAATAGAAGGTTTGGAACACGCCAAGTCATTGAAGCATCTGGATGTGGACATGCTGGAAGGTATACAGAGTTTAGAGAAGTGGAACGATTGGAAGTACTAGCGCTGGTATGTGACACAATATCAGCTCTGGAACCTTGTATTTAGTCTCTAAAGGGGAAGGTAAAGCAAGCATAATGTGGGGTAAAAGAGAAAGAGTTGCGGAGGTCTTTTACTAATTATTGGAACTTCTAGAATAGTTGGCAGTTACACAAATGCATTGCCTTATAAAAAGCAAGTATTTTTGGTAACTGCAAATATAATTGTCCTGTTTGGGTAATGTTTTCTTTGTTATCTGAAGATAGTATGCCTAATATTTTTATTTATTAATTTTATTTTATTTTGTCTTTCATATTTTTGTTTGATGTTATAATTTAAGTTTATATAAAGTTTGATTCAAATTTTATGTTTGTTTGTAATAATTTTTTCACAAATATAATGATCAATATATATGATTATTATAGGTATTATAAATATTATTTTTATATGTAATTGTAACAGATATGATTTTTATAGTTTTATATGATTTTGTAACATATATATTTGATCATTTGTATATGTGATTAACATGTTTAATATATATATTTTTATCCTCTAAACTGATTTTAATTAAAATGTCTTTTCTGAAAATCTTTTGCAACAAATTGAAATAATTTTTATTCAAGTACTGATTTAGAAGTGTTTATCTCAATTCGATTATTATCAAATGTTTTTTAAATTCAAATGGATTTAATGAAAATGATATTGAAAATTTTGCAAGATCCATTCCAAATAGTTACAAGAAGAGGTCATGCAATGTAGGGAAATGTCAAAAAAATTCCATGCCTCTTATGACAAAATAATTGCATTTTACAAATTTTTAAGGAAATTATATTATGGCCAAAATGCAAGGAAGGAAATGCCCCTCATATTATCAAAGTTTTTCAAATCTACTTGAACCATATTTAGTATCATACTATTGTTTTACTTTCTAAAAAAATTAAAATTATTTTTCTTATTCATAAACATATACAAGTACAACCATACATAATTTATTAAACATTTTACAAGTTAAAATTTTATATGAACAATATCAATTATTCTCACATTCAGGTGGTGGATGGAGAGGAAACCTTATTTTTTTCATTTTTTAAGGTCATTTTCTTTTACTAGATTCACCTTCTTCATGGATGGAAGGAGGAAGAGGATCCACAAGGATCCTAGCATCATTGTTATTATAATCATGTAATGGTTGTTCACATGGGAGGACAACATTCAAGTCAGGAGGGGAATCAAAGATCACTGTACCATCATCTCGAAGTCTCTAATATTCAAATGAAGGCTTGTTGTCATGAGGAGGAGCTTGATATCCTAATCCTCTTATGTTTTCATCTTCTTCTTTTTTGTTCTAAAAGTTGGTGAATGTCATGTTCAGTGGTTGTATCACATCCTTGTTTACTAAAGATAGTAAAACCCTTTCCATATGTTTCTTCAATATTTATTGGTGTGTTTGTAACTTTGTTATCATAAGATGGTTGAGGATGTGGTTGTGTAGAGGAACTAGGTCCACCAATGGGAGAGAACTTAGGTCCTTTGTTTATTTCAGGATGTAAGTATCCAAATGTGTTAGGAGGTGAAACAGTTGGAAGGTCTTATGACTGCATGGATGGGTAAAAGGTTGTATTGTTTTCAAGGTGGTCAAGGCATGAACTTAAGAACTTGTGCATGCTATCATAATCTTCTCCAATTATTTCAACATGAGGACACTCATTTGGAGTTGAAGGAGCATGAGGAAGCTCAAGGTCATTAGGATCACAACCAAAGGCACAATTGGAAATGTCCACTAAGGATTTCAATGAATTCCAAAAATTATTAAAGGAAAAATCCATGATGGCAATGAGTAAAAGTAAATTAGAATGCAAGAAAGTGTGTAAAATAGAAAATATGGAAAAGATGACAGAAAGTAATAATAGTAAACTGTAATGTAGAAAATACCCAGAAAATGCTTGAAAATGCAGTGCAAAATGTGCAACTAGATTGATTTGCCTAGGGTGGCGAATGAGTCTAGGGATGAGTTTTTTTTATATTTTTCAAAAAATTTAAAGTGATTTTGATGTGTTTTAGATGCAAAATGAATACGCAAATGCAAAATTTTAGTTTTTGTAATGTTTTGGGATGCAAAAATGAAATCTATATGAGATAATCACTAATGTAAGTTTATAAACCCTAGGATGCAAAAACACTGCAAATACTAATGCAAAGATTAATGTTATGAGTCCTAGGATATAAATGCAAATGCTAATCAAAAGGATAATGTGTTCAATATCCAGGTTCACCAAAATGAACCATCAATTTTAGGAAGGGTTCTATGGACTTCTCTTGCACTCTTAGGGTTTTTCACCTAAAAGGAGAGAGATAGAATCCTAAAATTGAGGTGGTTCACTCAAATTAAGGTATGTACGATGTAATTATGACTGAATGCAATGATTTAAATGTAAATAATTGATAAAATTGGCTGATTATAAATGCAAAGCTAATGATATATGCAATATTTGAAAACATAGTGTGATATGCAAAAATGAACTGGGCCAAATAAAACATAAGAATGGTGTAATTGATGATGACAAGCCTAGAAAAGCATGAAAGCTTGTTACAATACTTTACAACACTTTAAAATA
The DNA here is from genome assembly GCA_007258455.2 of Sequoia sempervirens. NCBI lineage: Eukaryota > Viridiplantae > Streptophyta > Pinopsida > Cupressales > Cupressaceae > Sequoia > Sequoia sempervirens. Next base: position 155,272,771 of record VDFB02047230.1, read on the forward strand.
GGACTTGATAAGGGATAAAAAGGTGATTTTAGATGAATTATAATGAGAATAGTCTAGAGGAGTGTAGAAATGTGTTACAACACTTCACAACACCTTCATAAGACATCATAATTTGAATATTAAGGACTTATTATGAATGCATAAGTTACATTGCAACATTAAATCAAAGCAAAATAGGTCAAGCATCACAAGAAAAAGACCTAAAAGACCATGAAAATTTCCAAGATCCATTTTTCTATGGTACAACATCAACGAGGCACCCTATAGAGGTGTTTTGAGTGAAATTTTATGTGCTCATAGCTCGAACATGTTTAGCATCAATGACACCATCACTAATTATATTTTTATTTTTGTCCCAAAGCCTTGGCTTTCCATTAGATTGTTTATCATTGTTATCTTTATAAATTTTGACTAAGCATTTGGCTATAAGGGCATTTTAAATGGTGACCCCTTTTTCTATTATATCATTGAAGGTAGAGGTGCAATGTACCTACAAGTGGAATGACATATCCAAGTTCAAGTTCTAAATGAATATGTTAATGATTTGTTTCTCAGGCATAGGCCTAGGGAAGCAGCTAGTGAGTCCTCTCCACCATTATAAATATCTCACAAAGATCTTTCCATTATGTTGTTTGGAATTTCAAGCATCAAGCACATGGTGACCTTATGTTCATTAATATTATACTAAGAAATGAGCAACACATTTTTCAGATAGGTTTGCAAATTTTGAGACAAAAGCATGAGGAAGGTGCATAAACCATCCAAGGCTTGTCCACCTAAGCTACAAGGAAACAAGTAGAGAAAGTATTGATCATCGTATGCTACCTCTTGGTATACCATGAATAAATCCTTTACATGGTCTCGATGTTTTCCTTCCCCTTTGTATTTATCAAATTTTAGAATTTTGAAAGTATTGGGGAAATGCACCATTATCATTGATCTATTAAAAGGATAGGGAAAAAAATTATTCAAATTTTTGTTTTCTTGTTGTCCTTGCTTGTAAGTTCTTTAAGGAAAATTTTATTTCCTCTTATTCTTGATCAAACTATGTTGGAGTGGGGGGAACTTTCCTAGCTATGTTGGAGGGTACACATTGATGTGTAAGATATTGGATGTTAGTTTTGGGGTAACATATTGCTGGATAGGTGGGATAGTATATTGTTGGATAGGTAGTATGACATTTAGAAAAGAGAAAATTTATGAAGTGGAATGCGTTTGAGATGTATGGAGGGGGGTATGAGGTGATAAGTGCATGAGATTTTTGTATAAGGTTAGAAGAATAATTTTGTGGAATATGTTGGAGTGAAGAAGACACTGAGAGGGGTTGTGAATCAGTGCCTTAGACAAATTTTAACTTTTTCCTCTAAAAAGAATCAAATAATTTATGCTCTTAATATTTCAAGGATAAATACATTCATGAATTGAATGCAATCATTAAAGAACTGAAATAAAAAAATATATTAAAGAAAATCAAAGATCATCACAATCATGAAACAGTATCACATCAAAACAATGAGACCATGAGACAAATATTTGACGAGTGGAAAACCCTCTAGGGATAAAAAACCACTCCAAAAATGATGCCTCATTGGCTTAATCTGAAAAATTTTTGTTTACAATGCCTCACTGGAAAAAGTGGCCTCACTAACCAAAGAACCTCACTGGTTACAAGAATTCCTCACTAGAAATAAAACAATGCCTCACTGGAAATGTATCTCACAGGCAATGCTATCTCATTGATAGGCTTTTCAATGCCTCACTGGGTATAATTTACTATACATTTCTCAATAAAATCATTAACTACAGAGGATCACTTTGTTTCTCTTCAAATCATATTTCATTTTTCAATCTAATACATTTAATATCTTAAAGATTCATTCGCTAGAATCTCAAAAATATTAAATATATTAGTTATACAATCTGTTTTGCATCATGTTTGCAAAACCCCAATCACAAAATTTTGTTTACACATTCAACATGATAACTCTGTTAAAAGCACCGAACATCAAATAGTGATAAATCATTGTTTATATAAACATTCCATGGTGTTCAAGATACTACCAACTATCATACATTACAATCATCAAATAACCCTTTGAAACTAACCTCATAATTGTGTGCACCTATCGAGTCATTGTGGTGTCTTTTAACATCTTTTAAACGGCCTCTTAATCTACCTCCAACTGCATACCTGGAACTCATTTTAACAATTAATTGAATGGTTAATACACCTTTTCTTAAAATTGAGTAAACAAATTAATTGCTTGCCATACCCAAACTAGGGTTAAGAGGAAATGTATCATAAACCCACAAAGTAGTCCCATAAAATTGAAACACCATACAAATTGTCCTTCAAAACTTTTTACACTTGACTCAAAAGAATGACACACATTATATGGTGTATACAACATAAGACCATACTTTATGCAAGAAAAGCCTATGACCTAGAAACCTTAATGAACAAAGAATGATCTGTTAAAGAATAATACGAATTTAATGAATGTAATATCAACAACAATCCCATAACAAAAAAATAATTTATCCTTCTTCAGAACTCGACTAGGGTTTCAAAAAAAATAAACCCAACATCATTTAAACAGGGATAAACCAAACCCAAAACCTTCTTTTCAAAAATTTAAGCAAAACAAGTATTAAGTGAACAAAAAAACCTATTAACAACTCTGTGAATGCATCCTTTCGACTTGTAAAGAAAAATTGTTATTGCCACATCATATTTTGTCCACATAGTCATCAGATGTTACCAAATCCCGATCGCCGTAGCTAAGAATCAAACCCTAACTAAATGCCCATGCCCTAGGAACTAAATAATATGAACTTTGGGTATATGGTTGTACTTTTATATCATATGCCACTTAACATTATAAACCTGATGAGATTTATTTCTCTTTCCATTTCCAATTCCTTTGGAAAATATTAATTCCCAAGACTTTTAACACTTTGTCCTCCAAACATAAGACCCATGACGGTCTTAGATAAAGCAATAAGTGTAAACAGAACCTTGGACAATAATATGACAAGTACCAACATGCCAAACCTTGAAAAAATAGTAATAAAGACAATGTGACTCACGAAGATTTATGCCTTACACATAACAAAAACACAAACTTCTCCCCCTTTTTGACATCCAAGACAAAGGATTTGAACCAATGTCTACAAATCAATATGAGTAGCATGAAATAAAGAGCACACCACAAAATATATTCCACTATCACTATATAAAAGTAGAAACCAATAACCATATCAATAGGAATGAAGAACACACATGGTAGGAGAGAATAGGAATAATTCCCCCTATCATGCATATCTATATGACCTTCATAGATTGCTAAGCACTTCATATAGAGCACTATCATAGGCAAAAATTCACTATCCATTGTCCAACACCAACCAATACCAACTCCATTTACAATCACAGAGGTATAGCATAGATCACTGTCCATATAATACATTACCATCATGTATTGTGTAGTCATAATACATAACTAATTATTAAAGACTATATATTGTCTCTATTAGTATACCAACTATGATTATTTGAGAATATGATCTAAATTGTTACAAGAAACTATTAGATCAACGTGTAACTCTCAAATACCACTGCCTAGCAGAGGTTGAAAAACATATTGTTTCATATAAGCTTTCTATCAATCAAGATGGGAAAAATGCATCAAAGGATCATGTCACTTCAAATATAAATGTGTGTATCCATAAAGATCAGAATACTTTGTAAACACAAAAGACTCCTACACTACTTCCCATATACCTATGCTCTGCATCATACTAACCCTATTCTACATCTCATTAAAGTTATGCTATCTGCTATTTCAGACCAAGTGGTCTTGAAAGATCTTCATAGTTCATTGTTCTATGTCTTAAACCTTGAAGTGACACCACTTGACTCACCATTTGTATTTACCACTAGGAATTTATGCTTCAAGTATGGTATTTTTGTCTAGCTATACCAATAATTTCTTAGATCACTATATTCACTTATGATTTACCATTGCACTTCATTTACTGAAGATGGGACATGAAGAACAAGATTCTTTGATAACAAATTTTGACATCAATCAACACACCACAAACATTTTTTATGTGAGCATCATAGATGATCACCACTACTATGGTCTAATTAACCTCTTTAAGATACTCTTTTGAATCACCATCAACTTGTTGTGCTACAAGACCTCTGTCAGGTTCACTGTCAGGGAAATAGTTGACATGTTAGGATAGCCCTTAGAGTAGTAAAATCACGGTTATTTTTCATCATAATGTTATCTCCACCATTGTCATGCAAACTACAAACTGTCAGCAATATGAAAACTTCATCACAATAGTATAAATTACTACTGTCAAAATGTGTTCCATTACTATCAAAGCATGCATCTGCATCTTTTGCATCTCAACCACTATTACCAAGCATCATAGATCAAAGTATCTGAAGAAACACAACATCAACACCAAATGCCAATGTTGCAAATAAACACTTTATCATACAAGCATTAAGAAAAATTAGGTCTTTAACCTCTCTCATAGCAAAATATTCTTATTTATGTTTGTCCTCTATCCAAGTCTAGTCATAGTCAGAAACATAACCAAATTATAATTATCATTCACATGTCAACATCATTCACTATTGTCTGAGCAACAAACAATGTAAGGTGAGTGGTAAGAGCTTCAACTGATCAACTTTCATGCTAACTTTCAAACAAACAAAGGCCTTCAAAACAAACTCAAAAATTATCACTATTATTGTCATTGTCAACAAGCATTCTACAATAATAGATTTGATAATAATGATTTTAACAAATCAGTTTTCTACAATGCTCAAAGCTCATCATAAACTCTTGAACACATGTTCATCTTCCCCTAAGAGATAGCTTTAATATATTACTTGATATGTCCAATCAATTTTTTTTTTTACCTCATTTGATCAATATAATTATTGTCTTTACTATCCAAAGACATATCTACTAAATAAGACATTAATCATTTGCTCCTCTTTACATTCAAATCATGAAACAAGCCAACTATCAAATTTCTCTTTAAAAAGCATCAAACCATAACACTAAGCATCAATTTTGAATGAGCATTGTCCTAAATAATATTGTTTTGATTCTTTATTTTAAATTAGAGCTTACCACTACTTTTGTTTTGTTGTATTATTGCTTCCTTACTACTATTTCTGATGCATTCATTACAATTCAAGTATAGAGAACATTGGGAGAAATTTCAAAGGTGAGATACCATTGCTAGACACCACAAAATCACACAAATGCTTAACAATTGTTCATGAAGATTGTATTGCACAAACCACATTACCTATTCCAAATCTATCCTATCAAAAACATAATGGCATCCTTAATACCTCGAGATCTAGTTGTGACATGAAGAAAATTTGCATGATGATCATGAAGGAATATCAGAACATGAAGGGTATTTACATATCTAAACATTGTCCATAATGAAACTATTAGTCATGCACTATTCCAACATGAAGGCACCAAATTACTACAATAGGAAAAACCATAGAGAGAGTAACACTTACAAATAGATCTAGCTAAACTTCCATACACTATCAATTGAATGGGAAAAAATATCTCAATCCAAACACCATTACTTTTTTTTTTTGGTCATAAAGGTTTACTAATACTATATATCATAAGATGTGCATCATCAACACCAACACTACAATGATACAAACACCAAATGTATACCATATCAAACAAGCCATGAGACCTTCAATGATGACTGCTTTGAGATATTTTTTAAGTACATACACATGATGAGAAACTTCTAGCATGAATTATGAAGCAACTCCACTTTTGATCTAAATCACAAAGAAGTCTTATGTTAATTTCATAAAAGCCCTTAAATGAAGGAAAACTATCATGAATGAAAAAGTATTTATTCCTTGTCATAAGATGTGTCATGTTATATTCTCAGCCTCATGCATGTTATTGTCTACTGCCATAAAGGTTTCTAAAATTGTGTTCCAGTTATTGCATATGAAGGTCCTATCAGAGCTTCACCACCAAGAGTATTGTCCATGTTCCTAAATTGCTACACACTTATGATTTTCTTCTAGGGGAGAAATTAAGGCATTGAGCATCTCCCCCTATCTTCATGGCTCACTTTGAAGCAAAAATGATGTCTCTTGTGTAGTGTGCACAAGATCAAGTTTAATATTCTCTTTCATTTGTTTCCTTCTCCAAACATTCTTAACACCTATCTTCTTATGATGATTGACTGATTTTCTTAGATGATCATGTCTTTCATACAACCAACAATTTCTTGCTAGGTGACCAACATTATTATAGTTATAACAAACACTATTATAGCCTTGATTTAACAAACTGTCAGAACTCTTTTGCTTATTCCATCCAAGACCATTTCTTGAGTGATTTCTACAATCTCTAGCTCTATGACCATAGACATGACAAAAATAACAATAACCATGAAATTGAGAATAATTGTACCTTATTGAGTGATGATGTTTGATAGGTGGAGGCTGTGAGATTTTATTTATTCTTCTTCTCCCAACAGCAACAAATTTCTCTTTTGATTTCTTATTGTCATCACTTTTTGAACTTGTAGCAGTATAACTTAAGTCTATTTTCCTCCTTGGAGTATTTCTAACCTTAAAACTCTATCCTTTGTCATTTGCATATAAAAAAATATTTTAGTTTTTGACTCTTCTCCACTTGAAGAGGTATGTCCTTTTTCGTATCCTAGACCAAAAGGATTATTGGAATGTTTTTGCTTACATAACATATCATCCAGTGCATTAATACTTTTCTCAAACTTCTTATACTTTTCTAATTGAATCTTATGATCTTCAAGATCTTTCTTTAAAGAAACAACTTCTCCTTCAAGCTTATGACACTCAAGAGTTTTGGAATCCAAGTCACATTTTCTAACTTCCACTATCCTCTTAGTCTCCTCAATCTCTATTTTTAGATTTAAGATTATGTTATCTGAATCATTAGAACAATTTAACATAGAATTCTTTTTTACACTCTTTTTCAAAGAATCAAGTTCATCCTTAAATTTTTTTACACATTTCTTCTTTAGCTTTCAACTTGAATCCCTTTTCTTCTTCAATTATTTTTCTTTCTTCCATTTGAACCTTGAGTTTCTTGTTTTCTCTTTCAAGTTTTCTAATCATCTTTAGAGCAAAGACAACCTCTCCTTCAAAATAAAATACTCCTTCAAGGTTACTATCACACTCTTCTATATCTAATTCATTCATATTCACCATGAATTCATCAAAATCTATATTAGACATCATTTCTTCTATAGGTTGTTGATTCTCCTTAGGCATTTCTACTTTTGCAGGCTAATTTTTCTTTCTTATTCCTATTCCTTCTACTTTTTTCCATATCAGACACAACACTCCAATACCAAGGAACCTTAAGCCAATTATGCTTTTTAAATCTAGGGTTTGGCTCTGATACCACTTGTTGGAGTGAAGAATACACTGAGAGGGTGGGTGAATCAGTGCCTTAGAAAATTTTTAACTTTTTCCTTTAAAAAGAATCAAATAATTTATGCTCTTAATATTTCAATGATAAATACATTCATGAATTGAATGTAATCATTAAAGAATTGAAATAAGAAATATTAAATCAAATCAAAGATCATCATAATCATGAAATATTATCACATCAAAACAATGAGACCATGAGACAAAGATTTGACGAGTGTAAAACCCTCTAGGGATAAAAAACCACTCTAGAAATGATGCCTCACTGGAAAAAGTGGCCTCACTGACCAAAGAACCTCTCTAGTTACAATAATTCCTCACTAGAAATAAAATAATGCCTCACTAGAAATGTGTCTCACTGAAAATGCTATCTCACTGATAGGCTTCTCAATGCCTTACTGGCTACACTTTACTATACATTTCTTAATAAAATCATTAACTACACAAGATCACTGTGTTTCTCTTCAAATATAATACATTTAATATCTTAAAGATTCATTCATTGAAATATAAAAAATATCAACTATATCAATTATACAATTTGTTTTGCATCATGTTTGCAAAAATTCAATCATAGAATTTTGTTTACACATTTAGCATGATAACTCTATTAAAAGCACTGAACATCAAGCAGTGATAAATCACTATTTATATAAACATTCCATGGTGTTCAGGATATTGCTAACTATCATACATTACAATCATCAAAGAACCCTTTGAAACTAACCTCATAACTTCCTGCACCTGTCGAGCCATTGTGGTGTCTTTTAACTTCTTTTAAACTAACTCTTAATATGCCTTCAACTATATACCTAAAACTTATATTTTAACAATTAACTAAATGGTTAATACATCTATTATGCCCTCAACACACACGCCCCGTTCAAAATGAGGACCCTCTCTTTCTTTCGCCTTTCTAGTTCATTTTGTCAACACCTCATTTTATGTGCCCCCATTTGGTGTCCTAGATGGTCTGCGTGCCTCCAAAGTCTCACCTCTAGTTGAACATGTTTCATCCCCTCCAAATTGGCTAAGTCCTAGGTCCTTATGGGGTTCCTCTAACAGTTTTCCTTTATTAGCGGCCTTGAGGTTCACCGGACCTGTCGTGGCGGGTTTCCCTTGCTAGATTTATAGGTTGCATTTGCTATTTTGAAACCTCCAAGGGACTGCATCCTCTGTGCTCTAGAGCCCACCATCATAATCACCCACCTCATTACTATGGGTTCAACTGATTGTCCTTCACTTGCACCAGGCCCGCTTTTCCGGATCTCTTTGCCTAAAACTTTGTTCTACATTTTCTCTTCTTGAATAGTGATCCTTTATCGAAGTTCCACCTGCTGGACCCCGGGACCCACTCTTTCGGTGATTCCTCCACTTGATGTTTAAAACATTCTTCGGCTCACGTCCTTTCGGCCTCCGAGTTCTGGAACTCATGCCACCATTTTCAAAATTTGAAATCACCAACTCTTAAGCCTGTTGTACATGCATTAATGGGGTGCATTAAATCTAGTTTGGGGTATAAATATTTGGGTTGACCTATCATTTTCATATGTTAGGATTATCCAGAGCAATTGAAAAAGACCCAGAGCTTTCGTCAATTGTCGCCTTTGAGCCCACTTCCTTCACTCATCATTCCTTCACAAATTCAGCAACTCCATTCCTTAGATTCTTGTGGTAGGTTCTCCATGTACCCTTCCTTTATGATTTTTGGTTTTTTTTAAATAATGGATGAAACAAGATAAAATTGCATTCATTGGGTAGAGGAGGGCTAGTTCCAGAAAACCCATCAAATCATCATGTCATTGAATCTGAAACTTTTGTGCCTCGGCGTCATTTCTCCCATAGAGCATTGGAGCCCTTTGGGCCCGAGCCTCCCTATTGCCATCAATTAAACTTCAAACCAAAACAACTTTAAAATTGTGATATTCCTTCTCAGGTCTAAGACCTCGAAGCACCTTTATCAATTTTCCTTTTGGACTTGTTGAAAATTGAACTACTTGCCTCCATCTATGCTTCTCGGGCTTGCTCTTGTGAGATTCTATCCCTAGGATGTCGTCTACCTTTTTTTGTTTCCCAAACATCATCCTAACTCCATCCTTCTGAGCCTTAGGATCTTTCCCTCCATTTGCCACTTGAAATTAGAAGTTGAAATGGTCACTTCCTTAGCGCCCTCTAGGTCCCAGTTCGCGGACTTCCATCCAAAAACCTTCGTTACGACATTGCTATTTTCCATGGCTATCAGATGGATTCTTTCCACCCTATGGGTCTGGAGCATCCCAAAGTCGCATGAAAAAGAAACAAAAACCTAAGTGTGGGTATGTGCAGGATCATCATGGAAAAAATAGGCCCTTAAGTTGTAAAAAATTTAGAAAAATCAGAGCTAGGCAACTTGACGTAAAAATTTGAATAAGTTATCTATATTATTTCAAAAATATATAAGAATAGAATATGTAGCAAATTGAATGTAGTTTCTAAACTACTAGGTTTTTTTAAAAAGAAAAAAAAATCTATTTGGTGAAAATTTGAAATTTCAATGCAGTAGTACTTAAATTTTAGGGAAAAAATAAGTAGGTGTCTCTCTCACCACCCTAACCGTGCAATAAAATGATAATATTTTTTAATAATATTTTAGATATAAGTAGAGGACTCATGCCCCGATGTGATGCATATTTTTTTGTAATTTTTTTCTAAGTAAATAATTAATTATGAATTTTTTATTACAACTTTTAGAAAATATAAAAACTCGTATGTCTGACCACCTTAACTTGGTCAAAACTTCATGAAATTCAATTTTTACTTTTTTAATCCTATAGTATGTGAAACATAGAATGTGATGCATGTTTTGGATTCAAAAAATGTGATACCATTTGAAAGCGATAAAAAAATTTCAATCAGCCTATAAATCAAGACTTTAGTCATAATTTGAATAAAAATGAATAATAATTACTTATTAAATTCAAAGTAAAACATAATTTATAATGGTGGAAAGTTGAGAATCTCCTTTAAAAACCCTTTTCGTTTCATCAATTTTGGGTAAAAAAAAGTCGTTAGCCACATGCCCATTATATTGCCACTTTTTGGCCCATCATGATCCTGCACATACCCGTTGCTTTGCCTTCACCGTGTTCATCCCACCAGATTTCCACCATTAGGACTTTGTCCCTTCTCAACCGTCGCGAAAGGAAAATATAGCCCATCCTCCCAGCCTTTGGTGCCTAATACTCCAATCGCCAGTAGAGTTCTTAGCAAAGAAAATATGGAAGCAAAGTCTAAGTCTGGGTCTAGTCCGTCAAGCTGCTCGCACTAGACTTCGGCTCATCGCTTTCCGTTCTAAATTTTCATCCTCAAATAGCTTCCCGACCCTTCTGATCCAAACACTTAAGTGATAAAAATTTAGGCCAACTGTCCTTTAGCCTTGCAGGTCTTGGACCCTAGAACTCCACCCTCGAAAAGTTGTTTCATCCAAGTTGTCTCAAACAACAAACTCCTAATGGCTTTCCCTCCTCATGACTCTGAGTGCCCCAATGATGATCCAAATGATTCCCAATCTGGAAACAAATTTTGACCCACGTGCTCAAATTGGACCCTCTTTCCCATGGACATTTGAAATCATCTCAATCTCAAGATGTGAGAAAACATGTGGATTGTCCTGCCTTGTTTTCCCTTCAAAACAACAATCTTGCTAGGGAAGTCTAGCCCCTAGGGCCTAGATTTACCAAATTCCTTCTAGAAAATTGCTAATGACATTCTAAAGTAAATTTTTGATTGGTTGGATGATATATTATCTAATTTGACTCCTCCATAGGGATTTTAGCCAACATTTGTGTTTTCATGCTTCATTGTGCTCATCATGCCTTTGTTTCTAGGATATATGGAATCGGGTGTAGGACCCTCGAGAGAAGCCATAGAAAAGGAAAAAGGAAAGAAAATAGGAAGAGCTCCTTGTGGAAAAGAGGATAGGGATCAAATGAAGTACCAGTTCCAAGGGGAGCCATTGCATTCAAAGGTCATGACGGATTGGAAGGAGATTATAGATACCAACATTGGGCATATCAATATTGATGAATTTAAACATAGGGTCAGAGTCAACCTGACCACAAAAAATGCAAGGTTAATCAGAGTAAGTGGAATTGCAAAGGCTGTAGGATTCCCTCCTACTCTTATCACTCCTAAACTAGTGATGGCTTGCAGACAATCATACTAGCCTAAGACCTGGACAATAGTAGATAGAGATGGGAACATTCTAGCTGACATATCTCCCCAAGCAATAATGAAGACCTTCCACATTCCCACCTTCAGGGAGATGGAGATCCCTACCATCAAAGATTACAAGGAAATGTGGGATGAAGATCCCAATGGATGCAAGAAGATCATAAACCAATATTGGTTAAAAGAGAAAGGGGGCAGCACTACAAAAGTTCCCCAAGAACTCTTTTGTAGCGATTTCCATGAAGACTATCATGACCTAGTAACCCTGCTAAGCCGAGTGATGGGTGTGCCTACCACTGCATACTTTGAATAAGGGATGGTATATTTTGTTGAAAAGATCCTTTGTAGTGAAGAAACTACATTCTACTGGGGTGAGATAATCAGTGACTGCTTCCATGAGCAGTTCATGAATTTTAAAAGGACCTCCAAGTTTTATATGACATCTTACCAAGTTTACTCGTTGGTTGAACGAAGGTAGTACAGTGGATTGTTCAAGGAATCAGATGAAGAATCTAGTTGGGAATTGAAAGTTTATGATAGATACCCTCAGTTGTAGTTTGGAAACTTCAAGAGTGATTAGTGCAGGGTTAATGAAGCTTTCAAAGGTCATATTGTTAGGTTACTTGGGGGTGATTTCGAAAGGTGGGTCTCTCACAATACTCAATATTTCCTTAAGCAGTATGCCTTTCTATTCATCTATTAGCCTAAGTTCACATACATCTGCACTCAAGGCCTCATAGAAAGGATGAATAAGCTACCTCGGTATCCTAATGACTGGATTATATTGCTGAAACTCTCTCGGTGGCTACAACATGTACACACCCTTCTTAGCAATAGAAATTTGGTGGGGATCCCTTATCTCCTTTCTTTTGGCCAAGGGATGTATAAGCTGTATACCTCTCAATGTGCAGAAAATTAAAAAAAGGAGTTAGTGGAATACTACTTCAGACTTCATATCGCTCATCTGCGAATAGACCCTGACGGGCATACAAGAAAGGCACTTGGACCCGAGTACACCCATCTGGACCATGTTGAAGATTTCTAGGAAAACTATAAAGATGATAAGGAGGTGCACATGAGGAATTACATGTGAAGGATTGCCTACTTTGTGAAAAGGGTGAACTTCTTCCCTGTGCCCGATCAGGTTGAAGAAGATGAGAGCACAATTATGGATCTTAGGTACAATGCAGTCGCTAACTTGCCACTACCATTGATAGACTAGGATGAGCAAGAGGTCAATGACCTTGATATCATAACTAAGCCAATCGAAGGTCGTACAAGAGAATGGGTCAATGGGTAGGCTGCCCGATTGAAGGAACAAGGGGTCATCCTAACCTATCAAGGGCTTTAAAGTGATCCTAGTGCAACAGATGATGGAGCTACTACAACCTCAAGAGGAGAAACATCCAACTCTCCTCCACTCGCTTGCTCCAGGAAAAGAAAAGAGACTGAGGAGCAACAACCTAACCTGAATGTGTATGTCAGGAAGGCCTTGGAAGGTGAACCTTCCAAGAAACACAAAAGGTCAGGCAATACCCATGTAGTGCCTATTATTTAGGAGGACCCACTCCATGAAGAAGATGAAATGGAAACAGATCAACCCAAGCCTCCAATAGAGCCCCTGGAGATGAAGGCCACAATGGAAATATCAACAGAATGGGAAAGGAGAGAAATTGAAGCAACAAAAGCATTGGAAGAGGATGTGAACGAATATCACAAGCACCCAAAGTACCAACATTTTCAAATTGATGAGGTGGTCTGTGAAGAGGAGGAAGAAAAATCCTTTGAAAGAGAAGAAGAAGAAGATGTCCGTGCAATATATATTATAGAAAATTTTGATGCCAACCTTGAGGAAGAGCTAGCCTAACAATTAAAGGATGTTGGGGAGGAAATTGAAAGACCACCTCCCAAGGAAGAAGGGTGAGAAGATGACAAGATGGAAGAAAGTATGGAACTTCCAATAGGTGAATAGCAAGAAGAAGGCCCTAGGTGCGATCAAGAGGTATCTTTATTAGGAGAGCAGGAAGAGCAGGAAAAGAAAGGGTATGGAGATGTACCACCTCAGTGCATGGAAGAGGAGAATAGAGAAAAAGATAAACCTGAGGAGGAGACTCAAACTAACAAGAGCCTTGAAATAGAACAACCTGAGGAGCGCGAGCATAAAGATGAACATGATGAAGAAAATGAAGAAGAGAAAGAATAGGATGTTGAAAAGGAAGAAAGTCCCAAAGAATGCCTACCCACCAAGTACCCTATCAAATGTCTGGTATTCCTCTGAGACTCGGATGAAGAAGAAGACACTAGGGTGGAAAAGGAAACCTCCAAGGATAAGAAAATTGAAGTCATAAGGGACGAAGAGGAGGGTGGATGGGAGTTACCCAAAGGAAAATTTTAGATTCCAGAATGGCTAGAAAAGCAACTTGAGAAGAAATCTCCTACCCCAAGTAATCCAAGAGCAAGACTGAAGGGTATCTTAGCTCAGGTAAAAATCAATACCAAGAAAGAGAAGAAGCCCAAAATCAAATCCAAGGTGACAATGGATGCTTCTAGATCCTGAACTGTGAAAGTAGCTACACCAGTGGTGGGAAAAGAGGGGGAAAACTATAATTTCTCCACTATTGATTTAGGAACAGCTACTCAAGATCAGAAAGTGGAGCACCTTCAAGAGTCTATCACCACAGTAGTGCATTTAATACAACAAGATAAGATCTCAAAGGAAGAGCTCAAGGCACAAGTGGTTGATCTGACAACCTACATCAAGCAGTGGTCGTCAACAAAGGAAATGCCTACCATGTCTTTGCCTCACCGTAGTCATTGTCAAAAGAACAAATAGACAAGCTCAAAAAGAGAAAGAACTTGGATAAGACCATAGAGAGCTGGTTCTAGTAGGTCTTATACATACAAACCATGGGAATTAGTCATGCTATTAGGATAGCAAACAATTTCTTAGATCCATAGAGGTCTCTTGATGTATGAGGAAACTTTGCATGGACTTGTTGACAAGATATGATTCCACTAACTCAAAGATTGAGGCTATTCTCAAACTACCAAGTGAAACTTGGGAAAAGGAGCTTGCACTCAAAAAAGATGATCATTGGCTGGTGGGTGTGTGGAAATGAGATTTCGAGAACCAAAAAGAAAGGCTAGAGAAAGTGCTCAATAAAGTGGATCTAGATATTGAATGGGCTAAGGAAGTTAGAGCATATTGCATTCAGTACTTAAAGCTAATGACAGGTAATGAGATGCATGTCATGCAAATTGATCTACAGAAGATAAAGCCCCATTTCTAGAAGAAGATGGAGGACGGGATGTTGGATGAAATCACCACTAATTTCATGAGGTTTTCCTCCTAATCCTTCACCCAGTTAGAGTTATTCAGAGACCACACTACCAACTATGATGAGGACTAGGAAAAACTCACTGACAGATCCAAGGAATGGAGTTACCAAGTGTTGTGATCTGAGATCATGGAGGTTTATAACCTCCAACTGTTGATTTTGAAATTCATAGAATATGTCGCTTTGAAGAAGTAGGAGGGAAACCCTATTATTGGTGAGGAGTTCCTTACAAAATAGTTGCAACAAAGGGAAATAAAAAAAAAAGACAAAATGCTACAGTGTTGCCACTAGAAGACAAAATAGGGATGAGGACAAAAATGTATTTTTAAATGTAATATATTGTAGGGTAGGTGAAACCCTAATTTATAATGAATCTTGGCCACACAATGAAAATTAATGTTGTCCATTCATTCTACTTTTTGGACACTATAAATAGGGGGTCTCCTCTCATTTTCAAGAGGGAGTTGAGTTGTTGTAATGACATGTTGCTGAAATTTTAATAGAAATTCATTGACTTGGTGAACTCTTGTTTTTCTTGACATGTTTCATGATTCATTTCTAATAGTTAGTTGATCTAGTTAGATTTATATTGTTGTTTATTTAGTTATAAATTGTTTTGATAGATTTGGTAATGTTGATCTATGGTTATGAATATTTATGTTGTGTAGATGCCTTCCTAGTCCATACTTTTTGCTATTTGTTGTTGGTAGATGGTTGTGCAAAGTTAGTCTAGACTTAAATTTAAGGTTGCCTCAAACTTTTATCTTTCTTCATGCAAGTACATGGTGAATGAATGGTGAAATTTTTCTAGACCTTAGAAGATAGCACAAATTTCATGGAACTGCGAATTTTTTGGTTAAGTGAAATTTTTTTTGAAGGAAGTTGTCCACAGTAGAACCTCGATGATCATTGTTCATGGTTAGTTGCAGATCTGGGAACCTCTTTTATTCCCCTCCCCTTTTCCTTTTTTTTAGAAATAAGCTATGGTAAGGTTCATTGCACATTGTAAAGCCAAATCTTAAGAAAATATTAGAGTTTCAGACTACTATTCAAACTTGCAAAAAAGTGCATATCAACTTCCATCCCAAGGAACTTCAATTCTCAAGATCCACTTCATTCTATCTAGTTTTGTAAGTCTGCCCTCTGATTACCAGCAAAATCACATCAATTATCAACTAAGAAATTTCATGCAAGTCATGACCTGACACTAGAGAGACCTTGGGGTGATTTTCATCAACTTGTTGTTGGAAGTCTCCTTTCAAGAGACACAGTGCATCTACGTACTACCTATGTATAGAAAGTGTGCAAAAACACCACATCAATAGAACTGGCACTAGGAGGATCGGGCTAAGCTAGATTGAATTGGATCATTCTCCCTTGAAAGGTTTTAGAGAATTCTAAGGTCAACACCAAAAAAAGGGGAACTTCAAGAGTTGCAGCCCCCCACAAGGGCTAAACAAACTAAGGGAGGAGACTTTGCCTCTTCCTCTTTCTCCATTGCTTCCACTTCCCTTCCACCTCCACCTTCCATCCTTTCCCCACTTAGCCACTTCAAACTGCCTTCGGACCTCATCCTTCTGGTAGCCAAGAAGTTGTCCCTCTCTCGACCCTCCAATTTTGGGGCGTAGTCCAAACAATTGCGGCCCAGGTATAGCCCCAGGCTACCATTCTACAACAAGTGCAGCCCCAAATTGTTGTTCCTCAATGACAAGTACTGCCTTCGCCTCCCCTCATGGCTTGGTTAGCACAAAATATCTCTTTGTTGCATTTCAATGCCTATCATGATATGCCCAAAAATATTGAAAGCTTCTACATGAATTTTAATCCTCGTGATCCACAAAGGATGGCTGAGGAGCACATTAGGATATTTCAGATGATGTTGAAAGAAATGCAGATTAATCAAAAGGATCTGGTGTGTAGACTTTTTTTGTACTCATTGGGAGAAGAGGCTTTCTATTGGTACCTAATACCTCAACCTGTCAGCTGAGTCTATCACATCTTGGGACTTGTTGATGAACACCTTCCTATAGAAATAAAAGATTCATATCAGCCCTTCAAAGTTGTACCATCGATTTATGGCTATTCACAGAGAAGTTAATGAGTTGATAAGCTCCTTCAATGACTGATTCCACTGGGTGTATTCGAGATTGCAAATTCCTTATGCACTTAATGATTTTGTCATTCTTCCTGTCTACTATAATGCCCTGGACAACCTCACCTCGGTGTTTGTGAAAAGAATAAATAAACCACCTTCCAAACTAGTAGACGCTTATGCCGAAGCTGTTAAGGCTAGCACAAACTTGGGAAAAAATATTTCTAGCCCACTGCCTTCTTTGGGGTAGGTTTCTCATCCTATGAAGATTCAAGGGCTCAACTAATCCCTCCAACACCATACGCCTCTTATGAATCCTATGCCTTAGTTACCTATAATCCTTCATCCAAGGCAACCCATGAATTAGGCACCTCCCATTCCCCACTACTTGCAACCTCAACAACAATAGACTTACCTTCAGGTTCCCCAATAGCAATAGACATATCGTCAATAGCCTCAAGTACCATTGTACCTACAAGGGCCAGAATTCCCTCTAGCACTGCAAAACCCAATGCGGCAGCCAAGTAACATGGAAAAGGATTGACTCGATGAGTTAACATAAATGATTAAGAAAATGTCCATGGAGGTGACACATCTAAGAAACTAGAACAACTAGCTACATGCCTCTCAACAAAGTATCTAGGCCAATCTTAGTATAGACAATAGGGACAATCAAGATAACAGAGATGATTGCCATGCCAACACCTCTTCTAGACAAAATTACGACTGAGGATAGAGTTCTAATCATAATTTCGAGAGGAGACCTTCTCAGAGGAAGAATAGATTGTGGAATACAAGGCCTAACGATGGGGGTGTTCCTACTCCTCTTGATCAGCCTGCTAGCATGGAGAAGATGACTAGCGGGATCTATCTTTTTGAAGCAGCTCTATTAGGGTGGTGCCAAATTCACAAGACTAGCAGACACTCCAAGTTGGACTGTCCCAAATTCCTTACAGTAGCTAAAATATTTCAAGTAGAAGTTCAAAATGTTGTGGACAATGTTGGATGTTGTGACAGTCTTTTCTAAGCTGTACGATTCTTTTGTGCTTGTGGTCAATCAAGCCCCATTCCTAAGAAGTGAAAGCAATGTACCTAAGGATGCGACTTCCTTTCCAAAGGCTGAAGAAGTGAAAGAGGTAAGTAACGGTGAAGCCTTATCTTAGTTATTTGATTTAGTAGATAATGGTCCTTTAGATGATGGAGAACCCTATGAAGATTAAGTACACATGTTCCATCAGAGATATACCCCATATTATTTAAGGAATAGGCAAGCAGGGGGACCATTCACTACATCCACCCTACCTAATTACTTCACTACAACATAGGATCAAAATGCTAGCAACAATCTCAATTTTCCTCACGTGCCCACTCAATATTTTAGTAAGGATAGGTCATCAAATTACCATTATAATCAGTCACAAAATCAAGTTCAAGGACAACCCCAAAACCAGTCAATCCAAACACAAACTTAGTCTACTAGCTCGGCCATAGCTAGGGCCTTTGAATCTAAAATTGAGAAAATGGGTGAGTATGTTGTAGAGGAGTTTAAGAAAGTTAAAATCAGCCTGTCTGCCTTAGAGTTACTCAAGGTTCCCACTATAAGACACACATTATTTAGGGTGATTAATGTAACTCCATCTTCAAAAGCAACACATGAAAAACCAACCAAAAGGGTCACCTTTGAAGAACCTAGACAGGAACCCGAAACATGGGAAACCATAGGGAAAGGGAAGGATAATCCCTTAAATCAGCCCATGGGAGAACAACTCACAAAAGAATCCAATCAAAATAGGAGAGAAAACCTAAAGGATCAGTCTTCTGGGAAAACTAAGGATAGAACAAGCGATAAGAACAAGGCTCAAGTAGCCTAGATAGACACGCCTACAAACCTCTTCCAAGGAAAGTTTGAAACTCCACCTTTCCTCACCACCATTCAAATATTTAGGAAGAATTTTCACAACTTCTTGCTCGATTCAAGAGCATCTGCTAATGTTATTCCCCTAGCAGTGTGCAAAGCTCTTGGGATTACTCCCACACCTTCAAGAAGGAAAGTGACCCAGCTGGACAAAACATAGATCAACATAGTGGGAGAAATGAATAGGATCCCAATGTAGATTGTTGTGGATCCAAGGATATAGTAGGTCATTGATATTCAAGTAGTTGTTATCCTTGACACCTACGGTCTTATCCTTGAATGAGAATTCACTAGAACATTTAATGTGTATGTTGCAATGGATCATTCCCATATGTGGCTGCCATGGAAAGGGATTTCTAACCAAATTCATATAGACCAAGAGCCTCGTATGAAGTACATGATCACATAGTACAACAATAACAAGGAGGTGCTCTTTGTTGAGACAAAATTGGGGAATTACTATCCCTTTGCTTGTTAAGAAGAATTTGCTACAGACATACTCTTAGTGTAATGCAGTTGTCCAACTAACCTCACTCAAATTCCTCAAAGAACGTAGATGTTGGTAGAGTTAGATGATGAATTGGATGAAGACAAAAACTTGGGAATACTGAATGGTTTCCAAGAATTCATGGAAAAGTGTGTAAAGGATCAGCTAGCTTGGGTGCCTGAATGGATTTTTAGGATCTCTTACTACCAAATTGGTGCAGGATTCATAATGCCACCCACTCCAAGTTTGAATGTTTTTTGTGATGAACCGCAGTGGAACACGTCAAGGAATTAGCTACTCCTCAAAGAGGAATGGTGAAGGAGGTGCTAATAGAGCTTCATGTTGCCAATTGCATTGAATCAACACTTCATCCAAAGGTTGCGGAGACCAAGCTAAAAGCCAAAGGAAGCCTAGTTGGGTTGGGTGTCAAGTAGCTTTCCAAGTTCTCGATGCTTTAATTTGATGGATCTAAGTTGAATTAGGGCGTCAGTGTTGGATTCAAGCTCATCATCCCAATGGGTAAGACCTTTCTTGTGGCCCATAGGTTGTAGTTTTATTGCACTAATAACATAGCTAAGTATGAAGCCCTAGATCATGGTCTTCTTATGGCCCTAAAGAAAAATGTCAAAATGCTACAAGTCTTCGGTGACTCTGAGTTGGTGGTCAAAAAAGTTAGAAAGTTTTATTCCTTCCATGATAGAAGACTTGTTAATTATAGAAATAGGGTTTGGGATCTCTTGGAGGGTCTTGATTCTTTTAATAATCAGCTGATCTCTCACTCTCAGAATCACTTAGTGATGCTTTGGCTCAAGCAGCTAGCACATTACAACCACTATCTCTTTCTGGTCTTAAATGCTTCATAGTTGAGCTAACATCCACTCCATCTGTTTCAGATAATGTCACTTACTTTCAAGTCTTCAATGATGATAAGCACATCCTTGAGTTCATCATGAGCTCTGATGTCTTTGCAAACCAAATAATAGATGAAGCTAATCTGGAAGAAGTTAAACTAGACATAGAAGGGGTTATCAACCTCAAGAATAACACAATCCCTAGAGGCATGGTTTAGCTGGAGCATAAATTTGACTTGGACCAGATCAGAGACCAAGACCAGCAAGCCAAGAAGGAATCCATCAACAATCAATGTGATTTCCATAACCTCATAACAACTGAGGAAATAAAAAATTTCTTTATTGGCAAGGTGTGTACCATAGAAGAAAAGTAAGGGATCATTGATGCTCTTCATAAGTATCACAATGTGGTGGCTTGGAGCTATGAAAGCTAAAAACCTATGACACCTCCATCATAATGCACACCATCCATCTCAAGCCTGAGGTGAAACCCTTTCAGTAGTGACAATGTCCTATCAACGCACTACTGGAGCCAGTTATTTACAAAGAAGTGCAGAAGTTTCTTTCAACAAGGATTATCTTTCTAGTTCGGCACTCTACATGGGTGGGAAACTTGGTACTAGTTAGAAAAAAGAATGGAGAAATCAGATTGTGCATGAACTTTTGTAATTTGAACAGAGCATAGAAAAAGGACAATTACCCTATGCCTTCATTGGATGAAGTACTACAGATTGTTAATGGTTAGCAGATGATGTCCTTCCTAGATGGGTATTCAGAGTACAATCAAGTAATGGTGTAGTATGAATATTGTCATAAGACAAGGCTCACTACCAAGTGGGGCACTTTTTCCTACCGATGAATTCCATCTGGGCTCATTAATGCCGGTGCAACCTTCCAACGTTCTATGGAAATTGTATTCAAAGATCTAATTGTAAAGTGTATCATCATCTACATGGATGATCTGATGATGTTTTCAAAGAAGCAGAGTGATCATGTCTCCGATTTGTGCAAGTTTTTTCAAAGGTGCTAAGAGTTTTGGGTTTCCCTTAACCTGAAGAAGTGTATCTTTGGGGTTACTGAAGGGAAATTACTGGGGCATGTTATCTCAGAGCAAGACATCTCCATTGACTCGAAACACATTCAATCCTTGCTAAAGATTCAACTCCTAGTTAGCAAGAAAGAGCTCAAATATTTCTTTGGAAAGATTAACTTTGTGCGGAAGTTTATTATGGGTTTTGTTGAGATTGTCAAGCCCCTCAATGCCATGCTGAAACAAGATGCCAAGATTGAGTGGAATTTTGAAGCAATGCAGGCATTTGAAAAAATTAAATAGGAAATTGTTGAAGCACTTGTGTTGGTCAGTCCTGACTATTTGAAGCCTTTTTACATCTATTTGTTTGCTTCAAATCATTCATGTGCCAACATTCTAACCTAGAAAGATGATGAAGGGGACGAGCACCTGATTTCCTTCATGAGTGATCCTTTCAAAGATGCTAAACTATGCTACCACAACATATAAAAACAAGCATACACCCTTGTTAGAGGAGTGAAGAAGTTCAGGCATTGCATCCTACGTAATAAAGTGTTTGCCATAGTTCCTAACCCGACCATGAAGACATTGCTTATGCAAAATGAGTTAGGCGAACAAAGAGAAATGTGGGTCACACTACTACAAAAGTATGATATGGAAGTCCATCAAATGAAGCTAGTGAGAGGACAAGTGATTACCCAAAAAATTGTTGAGGTAACAGCTGATGCGGGGCCCGAACTCATAGTGCAGCAGTACTAGCTTGAAGATGTTTCCCCAAGGGAGTGGTATGAAGACATCGTTTATTATTTGTTGAATCATAAGTGTTCGCCCCACCTACAAGGAGTTTAGAAGCATGCTTTTAGCCTGAAAAGCAACAATTACATGCTGCAAGGGTCCATTTTATATAAAATAAATCATGAACATATCTATTGGCATATGTCTTTGAAGAAATTGACTTTGGCTACTTGTGTTTTCATTGCTTAGAGTCTACAGTTTGATCCACAGTATTGATCAGTTATGTTTATATCAATAGAGAATCTAAGTCATTGTATTCTACCAACAGAGAGTAAAGAACAAGACATATAGTTGGTAAGCTGATCCAACTACTTCACTAGATCACTATTTTGTGGTGTGGATCTCCAAGGAAGTTTTCTTAGCATGTATACTATTATAATAAAGAATTTTTGTGGTTTTTAATTAATCATAGCTCGAGTTAAGAGGTTCGGTGGCATGATTCATGATCTATTTTTTATTGTGGTCGACATGCTTGATGTGGTGGATCACAGATTTATGTGGAATAATTATTTTACCTATCTCTTATGTTTTGGAACCATGGTGTGGGTTCCTTCTATAAGTCTAGCTGACTTATGGAGATACACTTTGTTTCAAATTAGAGATTTGAGCTGACATGGCCAATATAAGCAAGAATATTGTATTTTGTTAAAAGGCCGACATGTATTCAATTTTTGGGTAAGTAGATATATACGGAAGATCGATAATTCACTTTTTGCAAGTGTGGTGGAAAAGATATGTATGTGTGTGCAAAAAAGAGAAGAACTGTTGATATTAGAAAATAATTTGATCAAATATTAATTGTGCTATAGAAGGGTTTTCAGTAGGAGAGCAGAGTAGAGCATAATAGAGTTGAGCAGAAGGTCCAAAGTATGATTGTGCACTTTAGTGGAACTGAATCCAGGAATTTGTAGATGCTATACTATCAGTTCAAATTTTGTTGTAATCTATATTATAATTGTATGGTAGTGAGCCTCTTTCTTTGAGTAGTGAGCTCTAGGAAGTGCACCTGAATGCCAGTGTATACCCCTCTTTTATTTTACTTTTAATAAAGTAAACTTTGTGGATTAATCTCTATTGTGGTTTTTCCCCTAACAAGGTTTGCACGTAAAAATATCTAGTGTTATGGTGTTCATTAATGTGACTGCATGTTTTCATCTATTATGTGTTGCTAATGATATAAAGTTCTGTTATTGTTGTTGATTGTCTTAAATCTGTTTTGCAAATCAAAATTATTGAACACTGATTCACCCCCCCTCTTAGTGTTCCTAGCATACAACAATTGGTATCATAGTAGTTTCCTATTTTGAAGCTTAGCAACTTGAGGTGAATCTTGAATTAC
Source organism: Sequoia sempervirens (assembly GCA_007258455.2). Classification (NCBI taxonomy): domain Eukaryota; kingdom Viridiplantae; phylum Streptophyta; class Pinopsida; order Cupressales; family Cupressaceae; genus Sequoia; species Sequoia sempervirens. The sequence goes on from VDFB02047230.1 coordinate 155,296,334, forward strand.
AATGGATGTTGGTGGTCTTCAACAAGAGTTGATGTTGGCACTTGATGATCTTGATCAATCTAAGGAAAAGGTCATAGAACTTAACGAAAATCTTGTAGATGTTGAAAAATTCATTCAATCATTAAAGGACAAGATAAATGACTCAAGGGAGAAGAGAAAGGAACTTTTTTATCAATTGAAGCAGAAAGAAAACAAAGGTTTGGATGATGTCCATTTGAATCAAACTCTAAAAGAGATTACAGAAGAATGTCAAAAGCTAGCCAAGGACAATGCAACTCTAAGACTTGAAATGGAATCTGTGGAAATGAATTTTACCAAAGAGATTGAGAAAAGAAAGAAGAATGAGAAGAATCTAGCCCAGTCCCTAGGAGAAGAATCTGAAGAATGCAACAAAATTAACAATAGATTTATTCAGTTGGAGATTGAACTGCAACAATCCAGAACAATGAACAAGAGCTTGAGAGACAAATAGTCATTCTTGGGAATGAGCTTGCTACTACAAATGAATTCAAGAAGAAGCTTAGGATAAGTTCTACCAAACATGAAGAAATAACCAAAGGTCAGAAGGGTATAAATGATAAGCGAGATCTTGGATATGAAAAGGGAGAATACTCTGGATCTGATCAAAAGAATCCTGAAAAGAAGAACAAAGGAAGAAGACATTTTGTAAGGAAACCTAATGCTCAAATATTTAATGGATATTTCTTTTCTTGTAATAAATTTGTACATATGGCTTCTCAGTGTAGAAGAAAGATAAACCCTAGTACTCTATCATTTTTTGGTCAATGTTTCAAATGCAAAAAATTTGGGCATAAGGCATTAGAATGTAGAAGTATGTCTATCAATACAATTAACATTAAATTATATACCTGTGGAAGATTTGGACATGTTGATAATCAATGCAGGTTAGGAGGAAATCAATGGAATGGATGGTATAGGAAGAAAAGTCTAGTATGTTTCAATTGTAACAATCTTGGTCACATTGCAAAATTACGCTAGAACAAAAACATGAATAAAAGAGGTCTGGTCTATCAAGGAAGAAATTCACAGAAAGAAAATAAAGGAAAAGCTAAAGCATCTGTAGAAGAGATAAGAGATCAGATGAAGAAGACATGGGTGAAGAAAAGTGAAATGGATGAAGGAAATAAAGTTGTACCGGAAGCTCCCTCTTGTAGCTCCTCTGGTAATTGATATTAGGCCAATGGCCTAGGGGGGATTTTTTCATGAAAATTTCTTGCCCCCCTATGAATTGTTGGGATTGAATCTCTAGATGTCATCAGTCACTATGTTATTCATTGATGGAAATATTTGCAATGATATGATGAATTGGAAGAAATGGTATAGGTTCAAAGTTGAATTCTTAGCTTGTTGTCTGAGTTTGCAGTGTAACCAGGACTGCTAGGGAAACACATTTAATGTGGAAAAAAGTAAAGTTGGTAAAGTTATAAAATGGAATTTTGAACCCTATTTCAGCACCAAGTATTGAAGGAGTATAGTTCGAGAATATTTTTCTAAAAAATTTCAAGGGCAAAAAAATCATTCTAGTGGCGAATCTCCAGGTATTCCTGTTAATCATTGATTTCACACCTACTTTGTAATCCGTAGAACTCTGTTTGGAATTAAACATGAAGAAAATCAAAGGTACCATAACCATAGATGAGTATAGTAGCCAAAAGATTAGAGATGAAAGAAATTTGTTTTCGCTCACTGATTTCAATAGGCTTGAAGGATCAAAGCACAAGAATTTGGATATATGGAATGACTATCCTCATCTTGTCAATGTGGAAGTGATTCAGTTTTTCCTGAAAAAATTAGATGATGATATTCTCACTTTGGATAAGCCATATCAAATTACCAAGGATGTAATCAGAAATTTAATGGGATTATGCAATGTTGGTGATGTACCAAAGAAGAAGTCGATTCACAATGTGGAGTTCGAAGCCCTAACCAAAATAAGGGGAGATCAAAGGGCTCTAATAATTTCACTGATTAAATACCCTTTAACAAGGTATGTGGCTTATGGAGTCTCATACAAAATTTATTTTAGAAACCAAGAAGGATCAACCTTGGTAGTTGTTGCATATATCACCCACAAAATGATAATTGAAAACAAATACTTTGATCTATGTAGTTTGATGAAGGATCAACTGATGGAGAATGTTCAATTAATGAAGGATATTGCCTACCAATTTAAGTTTGGTGCTTTGGAAATATGTATTATGATGTACTTTCTAAACTATTTTCCATTGAAGGACAATGTAGTGTGGAGAGAGAATATGCCGATTTGTAAAAAAATCTTTAATCATTACAACTCTTTTGAAAATTGTGAACAAGTGTATGAAAGTTTCTTTAGAAAGGTATTAGAGAGGTTTGGGGAAGGTTTTTTCCCTCTTCTGGTAAAAATAACTGAGGATAGATCATCTTCTGGAAAAGGAGAGAAAAAGAAGAAGAGAGAAAGAGATGCGGCTAGTGTCACTCCTCTGACACCCAAGTCTGCAAAGTTTGAAGAAAAAGGGAAAATTCAAGTGGTTGTGGATGTAAAAGATGAAGTTTCTAAACAATATGTTCCCAGAATTCAACTAAAACCAGATGAACCGGAAATAATAATAGTTGAAGACAGTGATGATGAAAGTGCTTTGTTTAAGACAAAGATATTGCAAATCATTTAGGGTGAGGATGGTATGCAAAAGATATCTGGTATATGGCTGAATGGTCCATCCTATGAGAAATATTTAATTGAAAACACTCTGGCAAGGTACTTAATTGATAACAATATTGAGTTGGAAAGTCTGTAGGATGTTCTCTGGGAAAAACTCATTGAATGTGTCAAGATATCTATGGAGTTTGTACCCCTAGAAAGGAAGGAAGAAGAAATAATTTCTCATGTAAAAATGCAGTTTAGATTGTCTCTTTCCAAATTGAAGAATAAAATGAGTGAGTTGAGACAGTGCATTGATTCTACAAATAAAGTCTTTAACTATTGTCTTAGGTGGCCTCATGTGGTAGGAAACTACAAGGATAAGCTTGAAAATATTCAAAGTGAGCTTGTTAACATTGGAAAATATTATAGTATGCTTCTGGATAAGAATGGAGATGTGAAGAATAAAGTTCATGATTTACAGATTGAGCATGCAAAATTTCATACTGCTAAAAATTCTCTCATTGATGTTTTCTAGAAAGTCAAAGATATAACTGAAGGGAGATTATAACAAATGATTGAGATTCCTAAACTAGGAAAGGAACTGGAAGCAACAATCACTATTCTTGAGTCTCTTATTCAAATAATCAATAGAACATTAGAGAAAAAAAACCTAATCATAGCCATTGGGATTGTAGTGGATTCCTAGAAGAAATTCCTTCCAGAATTGAAAGCTAAGTATAAAACAATTTTCTGAATGTTTGTAGCAGTTCTCAAATTTTGATAAATTTTTGCATCAGTATTTGGGAGAGAGAATGAAGTAAGAGAAAGTGTAGTGAAATATTTTAGAGGAGAGTATAAGAAGAGAAGTGTAGAAGTGGATGTTGTGGAGCTTTGTCATTGATGTCAAAGGGGGGAGAATGAAGTGAATTTTTTTTGACATCTAAAGGGGGAGTAGTAGTTTTGGCTTTGATATGTTTTTTGGTTTTGACACTTAGTCAATTTTTTAGTAAGTGTTGCCATCAATGCAAAAGGGGAAGATTTTTGGAATATGGCTTTGAAGAGGTCGACCTTGGCTACTTGTGTTGTCATTGATGGCAACTAGAGTCTACAATTTGATTTGTAGTATCAGTTGTGTTTATACTAGTAGAGAATCTAAGTCTCTATATTCTATTGACAGAGAAAGTAAAGAACATGACATATGGTTGGTAAGCTGATCCGACTACTTCATCGGATCACTATTTTGTGGTGTGGATCTCTAAGGAAGTTTTCTTAGCATGTACACTATTTTATTCAAGAAGTTTTGTGGTGTTGCATTAATCATAGCTCGAGTTAAGAGGTTTGGTGGAATGATTCATGATCTATTTTTCATTATGGATGGCATGCTTGATGTGGTGGATCATGGATGTATGTGGAATAATTATTTTTCTATCTCTTATGTTTTGGAATCATGGTGTGGGTCCCTTCTATAAGTCTAGCTAACTTATGGAGATACGCTTCATTTCTAATTAGAGATTTGGGTTGACATAGCCAATATAAGCAAGAATATTGAATTTTTTTAAAAGGTCGACATGTATTGAATTTTTGGGTTAGCAGATATATAAGGAAGATCTTTAATTCACTTTGTGAAAATGTGGTGGAAAAGATATGTATGTTTGTGTGAAAAAGAGAAAAATAGTTGATATTAGAAGATCATTTGATCGAATATTATTTGTGCTATACAAGGGTTTTTCAATAGGAGAGTAGAGTAAAGTAGAATAGAGTTGAGTAAAAGGTCCAAAGTCTGATTGTGCGCTTTAGTGGAATTTGTAGAAGTTGAAAAACCAACTTCATAGTCCCCAAGAATCACCTGCATGCAATCACGTATCACATTCAACAGATATTCAAAACAAAAAAGAAGAGATTTGTTTTGTAAACCCTAAGAGCCAATATGTGCAAGCAAAAACCAGAATAATGATAATTGAAAGTAATTTTTTTACAAATAATACAAAAGCCTTCAAAAAGGAAATCGTGCAAAAAAGCAAGACATGCACAACCCTAATCTTATCTTGATAAAAAAGATAGCTCAGCTAGATAAGGATTACAATTAACCTAGGAAATAAAATATGCCTAAGTAAGCTTATGAAAAAGTGTAATTAAATAATTAATTACACCAACACCCCCCCCATTAGTGCAACTTAGGGAGAAGCAAATTATTATGCAAGAGATGAGTCCTAAAAACAAGGCCTAATCAAGTACCCATTTACAAATGCAATGCAAACTAAATCAAACGGGGTAAAGGACAAAACCACATGGGAACAAAACTCCTCCCCAAAATAGAATGCAAACTAACTAAGTGATAACATATGGAGGACTCCATAAGACCCCCCAAGGACATCATCCATCACAAATATACATGAGAGATCTCCCCCATAGGAGAGGAAAGAAAAAACCACATATCCCTCCCAAAAAGAAGTAACCCCAATAAGACCGAAGAAACCTCATCTCCTAAAAGAAGTGAGAGGGAAGAGGCCGAATGAATGCATTGTTTGAGGTTGAAGTAGGTGTAACCCAAGATGTCTCCATAGAAATAGGTGTGACCTCAACAAATGAAGAATTCAAAGTAGGTGAAGACTGAATAGAAACCTCCAAATATGAATGATCAACAATGTCCTACTGCACTGAAATGGAAGAAACCACATCTGTAGTCATAGAAGTATCAACAAATGCAATAGGAGGTGAAATAGAAGGATCAAGAAATAGGTCTAAAGTGAGAACACCAATCTTCAAGAAGCTAAATGTCTCCTATGAATGATGATTCACACTAGAAGTGTGAGGAACAAGTATAGGAATAGAAGAACCATCAATAGAAAAATCGGTAAAGGAATACAACTGAGATGAGTGATCCACTATCCCAGTAGCAATAATTGCTCTATTGTCTAGGTCTCTGATGATAACCAAATCAGGTGTGAACTCCATAGATCTCCCAATGCCTCCATGTGTGATTTGATATATGGAAAGAAGGTTGTTTGTCAAGTGAGGGACACACAAGACATCCTGAAAGGAGTTGTCCCCAAAACTAATAGACCCCTTACCTATAACACTCATGTAAGTGTTGTTTTCCATCAAAATGGGAGACATAGTGCAAGGCTCAAAGGAAGTGAACATAGACTATGAAGATTCTATATGATGAGATGCTCCTAAATCTAGAAGCATCTCCCTGATCCAATACCTGAAGAAGCACAAAGAGCATATCTCTTCATATATATGATGAAGTATTTAAACCAGTTGTATCAACAACTGCAATAGGAAGTGAAATAGAAGGATCAAGAACTAGGTCTAAAGTGAGAACACCAATGTTCAAGAAGCCAAATGTCTCATGCAAATGATGATTCACACTAGAAGTGTGAGGAACAACTATAGGAACAGAAGCACCATCAATAGAAAGATCAGTAAAGGAATACAACCAAGATGAGTGATCCACTATCCTAGTAGCAATAACTACTCTACTCTCCAAGTCTCTAATGATAACCAAATTAGGTGTGAACTCCACAGATCTCCTAGTGCCTCCATGTGTGATCTGATAGATGGAAAGGTTGTTTGTCAAGTGAGGGACAAACAAGACATCCTAAAAGGAGTTGTCCCCAAAACTAATAGAACCCTTCCCTATAACACTCATGTAAGTCTTGTTTCCCATCAAAATGGGAGACATAGTGCAAGGCTCAAAGGAAGTGAACGTAGACTGTGAAGATGCCATATTATGAGATGCTCCTAAATCTAGAAGCATCTCTCTGATACAATACTTGAAGAAGCATAAAGAGCATGTCCCTTCATATTTGATGAAGTATGTAAACCAGTTGTTCCCATGTCATGCTATTCTGAAGAAGAAGAATAAGGAGAAGAAGATGATGCAGAAATCCTAGAAGGAAAATCAATCTAATGTTTCTGAAGAAGATGCTCCAGCTCATCAATGTCCTTCTTGTAACAATTATGTTTTGCATGTCCTTCCCTCTTGCAATATGCACATGTCATCTTCTGCTTCCTAGATAATTTCCCCTTGGAAGAGGAGGATGAAGTTGAGGATGCCTTTTGTTACTCATGAGGTTTGGAATCCTTTTGTTTCTATTTCTTTCCTTTTCCTATAGAAGCCTTTTGATCTCTGGGCTCCTATGATGCAATAAGTTCCTATGATGAAGAAGGTTTCATCATTCCCATGCTAGCTAAATTAGCTTGATCTCGAGTGAGAGATGAAGCAAATTCATCAAGAGATGGCATAGTGAATCTACTACCAAGAGAATCCCTAGTGACATAAAAGGTAGATACAAAAACTGAATAATCTGGTCCAAGCTTAGAAAGAATGGACAATATCAAATGAGAGTCTTCCTTCTAAACACTACACTATGACAACTACAATCTAAGAGACTTGAGTTTGGTGAAAAACTCTTTGATGTTGTCAAAATCCCTAGGATTTAAGCCAATAAGGTTATTCTCTAACTAAAACCCTCTCATAGTATCCTGCTTCCCAAACAAAGACTCCAAAGTAGTCTAGACCTCATGGGGTGTAGTGCAAGACTCAATTTGAAAAATAAGGTCATATGAAAGAGACATACATAATGTACCATAAGCTTCATCACATCTATTAAACCACTTTCTTTTTTTAGTAGCACCTGTAGGTTCAAGTTTTGTACCCATGGTTACCCTATACAACCCTTTGTGTTTCAAATGAGTCTCCATTTGTTTTTTCCAACCAAATAAGCCGAATGGAGTAAGGGGTGCAATATTATGTGTATCCATGACAAAAAACAACAATATATACTCTCAAATAAAAAACAATGCTCACTGATCTAAAAAAAGCCTAATTACACACTTCCCAAGAAAAGAACTAAAAAGGTAAAGATTGAGATCAAAAAATAATATTAGATACCTGGAAAAAAAATCTAAAAAAATAGGTCTTAGATATGTGTAGAGAACTGAACCAGCTTTCCAATTCCTTTTTTTTTTTGCAAAACAGAGTCAAGACGCAAAATTTATGCCTCATGGAGTGAAAAATAACAACTTCTGACTATGATAGGCAAAAAAGGAATCAAAATAGAAAAATAAAAAAATAAAACCTCCACTACTACAAAGAATGTCGAACCAGCTTTCTGAAAATATCTTATTTTCAAAAAAAGGCCTCTGTTTGCAAAAGTTATGCCAAAATGAAAAAAAGGCTCAAAAAAGGAACCTCTAGCACTAAACAAGTGCAAAAATATGACACCTTCACCTTTACCTGCCTGTTGCACATATGACTACTGACTATAGGGCTGGAAAAAAAAGTCACCAGGCTTATTGGTGCAACTCTTGGTCCTCCAAAGGACTATGACCTGGGGCTTAGAATCCTAGCGGGGGTTGAAAGGGAAGTACCCGGTCACCTATGTGACCTTGGTAGGAGCTTGGGCCAAATCAAGAAATCAGACACAGGGGCCTAGTCTCGGATGTGAGTGAGGCTTAGCGAAAAGAGCCCACTAGGGTTGAACTCCAAATGGTGGCAGGTTGAAGGATTCTTCCAGTGGCGAGTTGGTAGCCGGTGGCTCCTGGGTGATGTCCTAATGGCTATAGCTTTGACACTAGTGATGTTGAATTTTCAACAGATTTTTTCTTTTTTTTTTTGAAATCTCTACCTCGAACTATGTTCCTTGGGGCCATACATCCTTGGGGAAAAATATTTTTTCCTTTTCGGTCAACTATGGCCAAATTCAACAAAATTTATATGAAAATAAGGGTTTTTAGGTGCTATGTACTCAATGGCGAGGTTCATTTTGTCCAAAAATGCCCAAAAAATTAGGCGATCCCCAGATCAACAAAACATTAGCCTAGCTTGAAACCCTTGCACAGAAAATGATGCTGTGAGAGAATATCTTCAAATCACAAACATGCAACCATAGGTTTGGTGCTCTGATACTGTGTAGAAGTTAAAAAACCAACTTCACAGTCCCCAAGAATCACCTACATTTAATCACCTATCACATGCAATAGATATTCAAAACAAAAAAGAATAGATGTTCTGTAAACCCTCAGAGCCAATATGTGCAAACAAAAAATAGAATAATGATAATTGAAAGTAATTGTTTTACAAATAATACAAAATCCTTCAAAAAGGAAATCATACAAAAAATCAAGACATGCAAAACCCTAATCTTATCTTGAGAAAAAAGACAACTCAACTAGATAAGGATTACAATTAACCTAGGAAATAAAATATGCCTAAGTAAGCTTATGCAAAAATGTAATTAAATTATTAATTACACCAATAGAATTGAATGTAGGCATTTGTAGATGCTATACTCTCAATTGAAATTTTGTTGTAATCTATATTATAATTGTATGGCAATGAGCCTCTTTCTTTGAGCAGTGAGCTCTAGGCAATGCGCCTGAATGTAAGTGCATTCCCCTCTTTTATTTTAATTTTAACTGAGTAAAATTTGTGGATTAATCTCCACTGTGGTTTTTCCCCTAATTGGGTTTCCACGTAAAAATATCTGGTGTTATGGTGTTCATTAATGTGATTGCATGTTTTCATTTGTTATGTGCTACTAATGATATAAAGTTATGTTATTGTTGTTGATTGTCTTAAATCTATTTTGAAAATCAAAATTACTGAAAATTGATTCACCTCCCCTCTTAGTGTTCCTAGCATCCAACAATATCTACTTGAGATGCCTTGGCAAAGAAGAAGCAGATCAAGTCCTGAGGGAGTTGCATGACAAGTTCGATACTAGTCATGGTTCCAGACCATCCACCACACATCAAATACTAAGGGAAGGATTTTATTGGATGACAGTCTTCAAGGATGCTCATAGCCATGTTCACTCATGTCACATATGCCAGACCTCCATGACTAAGGAGAAGAATGTTGTTGTCTCATTGCAACCTATTCTAGAGGTGAGACTGTTTGCTCAATGGGGTCTCGATTTCATTGGTCAGGTAAGCCCTCCATCATTTGCAGGACATAGGTATATTCTTATGGCCTCTAATTATTGCACTAGATGGAAAGAAGGGATTGCATGTAGGTAATGTAAAACCAAGGTAGTTACTAATTCTTTGGAAAGGTTTATTTTAAATCACTTCAGTTGCCCTTTTGCATTAGTGTGTGACAATGGACCCGCGTTTGCTTCATTAAAATTTTCTAGTTGGGATTTTGATTATGGGATAGCCCTTAAGTTCTCATCCAATTACTACCCCCAGGGGAAATGGCCTTGTTGAATCCATGGAAAATAATTTGATAACCGTGATCAAGAAACTGCTAGATAGGAATCCCAAGGACTGGCATACCCGGCTCTGATTCACCCTTTGGGCAGAATGTACTTGTCACAAGGTTTCCCTTCGTGATTCCCCATTTCATCTAGTTTACAAATTAGAGCCTGTCTTTTTGATCCACCTAAAAAATCCCCACTCTCCATTTTATCAACAATTTCTATGAAGGAGGGGATCGTAGAGAAGCTTGGTTAGCTTAGCTCTTGCACTTAAAAGAAGTATGAGACCGAGCAATAGAAAAAATTTCCAAGCATCAGGGCGTAGTGAAATCTTGGTTCGATAGATGAGCCAATTTTAAGGGTTTTAGAATTTCCAATCTAGTCTTATGTTGGGACAAGGCCCATGAAAATAAATGGGGACATAATAAATTTGACAAGCTTTAGCTTGGCCACTTTCAAATACTTGAAATTTTTGGTTACAATGCTTTCCATTTAAAGAACCTTACTGGTGAGGATTTCCCATTGCTTGTCAATGGGTAGTATTTGAAGCATTACTTCCAATTCTGAGCTCGTGTAAAGCTATTCCTATAAATACTTGTATATAGGTTAGAGTAGGTTGTCTTTTGGTTTGCTTACATTTCACTGTCTTACGTCATCCCATTTTTCTCACCTCCCAACTATTTTACTTTGGTGAGAGGCTATTCATTCTTGATGTGGTAGCCATGCTTGTCAATGAATGGTTCACTTTGTTTTCTGTCCTTAGTGTTCTTTGGCTTAGTAGTCATTCTTGACTATTGGTCCCTGATAGCTACCTAGGAATGCCTTCCTCATTTGAACTTTTTTCTAGAACTTGATCCTTGGGTGAATCTTTTTACATTCATCTCAGACCTTGCATGAAACACATGTTAATTATTTCCAAAGGGTTGTATAATGGCTGCTATGATAACTTAGTGAGTGAAAAATTTTAAGTCCTTTGCAGTGAGCACTATAGCTCTCAAACCCATCATAGGCTTCAGTGCTTACACGGTTGAGCAAAATATAAAGTGTGAAAAGAAATATCAAAAGAAAGGTAGAAAAGAAAATCCCAAAATCAAGCAACCATATAGGTGCGCAGATAACTCTACTGGGACTATGGACGCCCGACTAGCAGTAGAGCAATATTCATGGGGTCAGAGCGACAACTCTGTTGGGGCTATGGATGCCTGACTCAGAGTAGGGCAATGTCCAGGTTACTTTTGGTGTTGGATGATTTATGTAGCTCACTTTTTTTGATTAACTAATTCTTGTCATAGTTCCCGACGAAAGGAATGAATTCACCACACACACACATTTGAGATGTTTTGTAGATTGACCCAACTAAGGACCCTGTTCTCCCAGTTTACTCTTGGAAGTCAGCCCCTGGTCTACAAAACCAGAGATTTTGGGTCCTAAATGAATGCTTGTCCTTAGAACGCTTAGGAGTGTTTCCCTAGAAGAGTCACCATTTGTTGTGCCCTCAACACACATGCCCTATTCAGAATGAGGACCCTCTCTTTCTTTCACCTTGCCAGGTCGTTTTGTTACTAACTCATTTTGTGTGACCCCATTTTGGTTTCCTAGATGGTCAACATGCCTCCAAAGTCTCACCTCCAGTTGACCATGTTTCATCCCCTCCAAATTGGCTAAGTCCTAGGTCCTCACGAGGTTCCTCTAATGGTTTGCCTTTGCTAGTAGCCCTAGGGTTCACCAGGCCCATCATGGCAAGTTTCCCTTGCCAGATTTCTGGGTTGCATTTGTTGTTTCAAAACATCTAAGGGACTGCATCCTTCCATGCTCTAGAGTCTTCCATCCTGATTTCCCACCTCATTACTTTAGGTTCAACTGACCGTTCTTCACTTGCGTCGGGCCCACTCTACCAGATCTCCCTACCTGGAACTCCGTTGTGCATTTTCTCTTCTTGAACGACTGCCCTCACTAGAGTTACACCTACCAAACCCTAGAACCCACTCTATCGATGATTCCTCCACTTGATGTTTAAAATGACTATTGGCTCACGTCCTTCCGACCTCTGGGTTCCAGAACCCGCACCACCATTTTCAAAATTTGAAATAAAAAACTCTTAAGCCTGTCATACATGCATTAACGGGGTGCATTAAATGTAGTTAGGGGTATAAATATTTGGGTTGACCTATCATTTTCATATGTTAGGATTAGCTAGAGAAATTACAGAAGACCCAAAGCTTTTGTTGACTGCCGCCTTCGATCCTGATGCCTTCACTCATCGTTCCTTTGCAGATTCAGTAACTCCATTCCCTAGATTCTTGTTGTAGGTTTTGTGTGCACCCTTCCTTTGTGATGTTTGGTGATTTTTTGTTTAAATAATGGATGAAAAAGGGTAAAATTTCATTCATTTGATAGAGGAGGGCTAGTTCCCGAAAACCCATGTGATAAAATTTTGAGAAACCCATCAAATCATCATGTCATTAAATCTGAAACATTCATGCTTGAGCATCATTCTTCCCACAGAGCATAGGTTCCCTTTGAGCTTGAGCCTCCCCATCATCATTGATTAAACTTCAAACCAAAACAACTTTAAAATAAAACTACTTGCCTCCATCCATGCTTCCCAACCCTACTCCCATAGGATTCTATCCTCAGGATGTCATCTACCTTTTTCTATTTCCCAAACGTCATCCCAACTCCATCCATTCAAGCCTTGGGATATTTCCCTCCATTCGTCACCTAAAATTAGAGGTTGAAATGACCACTTCCTTAGTGCCCTCCAGGTCCCAATCCATGGACCTCCATTGTGACATTGTTGTTTTCCACAACTATTAGATGGCTACTTTCCGCCCTTTGGGTCTCGAGCATCCCAAAGCCACATCAACAAGAAATGAAAACCTAAGTGTCTTAGCCTTCACTGGGTCTGTCCTACAAGATTTATACCATTGAGACTCTATCTCATTCTAATCATCGCAAAGGAAAAGATAGCCCATTCTCCCGCCCTCTGGGGCCTGGTACTTTGATCTTCGGTAGAGTTCTTAGCAAAGAAAATATGGAAGAAAATTCTAAGTCTAGGTTTGGTCCACCAGGCTACTCCCACCGGACTTCTTCTCATTGCTTGTTATTCTAAAAATCCATCCTCAAATAGCTTCTCGACCCTTCTAATCTGAACACTTAAGTGATGAAAAGCTAGACCAATTTTCCTTCAGCCTTGCGGGTCCCAAGCCCCAAAACTCTACTCCCGGAATGTCGTTTCATCAAAGCTGTCTCAAACAGTAAACTCCTAACTGATTTCCCTCCTCATGACTTCGAGTGCCCCAATGATGATCCAAATGACCCCCAATCTGGAAACAAATTTTGACCCATGTGCTCAAATTGGTCCCTCTTTCCCATGAACATTTCAAATCATCTCAATTTGAAGACGAGAGAAAACATGCTAATTGCCTTGCCCTGTTCACCCTTCAAAACAACAATCTTGCTAGGGAAGTCTGGCCCCTAGGGCTCGGATCGACCAAATTCCCTCCAAAAAATTGCTAATGACATTCTAAAGTAAATGTTTGATTGCTTGGATGATATATTATCTAATCTAACTCCATCCACATGGATTTTAGCTAACATTTTTGTTTTCATTCTTGATTGTGCTCATCATGCCTTCGTTTGTAGGATATATGGAATCGCATGCAGGACCCTCAAGGGTAGCTGTAGAAAAGGACAAAGGAAAAAATAAGCAAAGCTCCTCATATAAAAGAGGACAAGGATCAAATGAAGTACCAGTTCCAAGGGGAGTCATTGCATTCAAAGGTCATCACAGATTGGAAGGAGATTACAGATACCAACATTGGGCACATTGATATTGATGAATTTAAACAAAGGGTCATAGTCATCCTGCCATAGACAATGTAAGGCTAATCATAGGAAGTAGAATTTCCAAGGCCACAGGCTTCCCATCAATTCTTATCACTCCAGAACTAGTGATGGCTTGTAGACAAGCATACTAGCTAGAACCCAGACAATAGTAGAGAGAAATGGGAACATTCAAGCTGACATATCTCCCTAGGCAATAACGAAGACTTTCCACATTCCCACCTTTGAGGAGATGGAGATCCCTACCATCAAATATTGCAAGGAAACATGGGATGAAAATCCCATTGGATGCATGAAGATCATAAGCTAATATTGGTTAAAAGAGAAAAGGGGTAGCACTACAAAAGTTCCCCAAGAACTCTTCTATAGCAATTTCCACGAAGACTATCATGACCTAGTAACCCTACTAAGTTGAGTGATGGGTTTACCTACCACTGCATACTTCCAAGAATGGATGGTATATTTTGTTGAAAAGATCCTCCGAAGAGAAGATACTACATTCTACTGAGGTGAGATAATTAGTGATTGCTTCCATGAGCAGTTCGTGAATGTTAAAAGGACCTCCAAGTTTTATATGACATATTACCTAGTTTACTCGCTGGCTAAACAGAGGCAATACAGTGGATTGTTCAGGGAACCAAATGAAGAATCTGGTCAGGAATTGAAAGTTTATGATATATACCCTCAGTTGTAGTTCAAAAAATTCAAGAGGGATTATTGCAGGGTTAATGACACTTTCATAGGTCATATTGTCATTTTACTTGAGGGTGATTTTGAAAGGCGAGTCTCTCACAATGCTTGAGATTTCCTTAAGCAATACACCTTTCTATTCATCCAATATCCTAATTTCACATACATCTGTGCTCATGGCTTCGCAAAAAGTCCAAACAAGGTGCCACGATATCCTAATGACCAGATTATATTATTGGAACTCTCTCAGTAGCTACGACATGTACACACCCTTCTTAGCAATAGAAATTTGGTAGGGATCCCTTATCCCCTTTCTTTTTTCCAAGGGATGTATAACCTGCATACCTCTCAATGTGCTAGAAACTCAAAAAAAGAGTCAGTGGAATACCACTTCAGACTTCATACCGCTCGTCCATGAATAGACCCTTACAGTCATATGAGAAAGGAACTTGGACCCGAGTATGCCCATCTACACCATGTTGAAGTATTTTGGTAATACTGTAGAGATGATCAGGAGGTGAGAATGAGGCATTACATGTGAATGAATGCCTACTTTGTGAAAGGGTGAGCTTGTTCCTTGTGCCCAACTAGGTTGAAGAAGATGAGAGCACAATTATGGATCCTAGGTATAATGAAGTCACTAACTTGCCACTGCCATTGATATACTAGGACAAGAAAGAGGTCAATGACCTCAATATCATATCTAAGCCAATCAAATCTCATACAAGAGAATGGGTCAATGGACAGATTGCCCGATTGAAAGAACAAGGGGTCGTCCTAACCTATCAAGGGCTCGAATGTGAGCATAGTGCAACAGATGATGGAGTTGTTATAGCCTCAATAGGAGAAACATCCAAGTCTCCTCCACTCACTCACTCTAGGAAGATAAAAGAGACTGGGGAGCAACAACCTAACCTGAACATGTATGCTAGGAAGGCCTTGGAAGGTGAACCTTCCAAGAAACACAAAAGGTCAGGAAGTATCCATTCAGTGCCTATTATTTAGGAGGACCCACTCCATGAAGAAGATGAAATGGAAATAGATCAGCCCATGCCTCCATCGGCTGCTTCCATCACCACTGCTCCTCTGACGATGTCTCAAGCTATGGTGGCTACCTCACCACCTACGGTGGACATCTTGGTCCACCTTGCCTCTTCTTCACCAATTGGGCCAGTTGTGGTAGTTGATTCTTCTTCCACCACCACCTATCCACTCTCCTCCATCTCCATGTCCCCGACCACATCACTTTCATTAGCAACAACAACAATTCCAATGCCAACACTCTCACTCTGAGAGGCTTTTTCCTAATAGATGCAAAATTATCCCTCAATTTCTTTTGAAGTATTATTGAATCGAACCATTCAGGTTGTTGTAGCGCAGGCTCTTTCTAGTGTTACAATTTCAAAGCCTCCAACTAAGCCCCCAGAGATGAAGAGCAAGATGGAAATATCAATAGAATGGTAAAGGTGAGAGAATGAAGCAATGAAAGCATCAGAAGAGGAAGTGGACAAATATCATGAGCACCTAGAATACCAACATTTTCAAATTGATGAGGTGGTCCTTGAAGAGGAGGAAGCATAATCCTTCAAACGAGAAGAAGATGCCAATGCAAAATATATTGTAGAAAATTTTGATGTCGAACTTGAGGAAGAGTTGGCCTGACAATTAAAGGATGTTGGGGAGGGAATTGAAAGACCACCTCATAAGGAAGAAGGGTGAGAAGATGAAAAGATGGAAGAAAGTATGGAACTTCCAATATGAGAATAGCAAGAAGAAGGCCCTAGGCATGATGAAGAGGTATCTTTCTTAGGAGAGCAGGAAGAGCACGAAAAGAAAGGGTATGAAGATGTACCACCTTTGCATGTGGAAGAGGAGAATAGAGAAAAAGATAAACCTGAGGAGGAGACTCAAACTAACAAGAGCCTTGAAATACAATAGCCTAAGGAGCATAGGCATAAAGATGAACATGATAAAGAAAATGAAGAAGAGAAAAAAGAGGATATTGAAAAGGAAGAAAGTCCCAAAGAACGCCTTCCCACCAAGTCCCCTATCAAATTTTTAGTATTCCTCTAAGACTCTAATGAAGAAGAAGAAGACACTAGGGTGGAAAAGCAAACCTCCAAGGACAAGGAAATTGAAATCAAAATGGAAAAAGAGGAGGGTGGATGGGAGTCACCCAAAGGAAAATCTTAGATGCCCAAATGGCTGAAAAGAAACTTGAGAAGAAAGCTCCCACCCTAAGTAATCCAAGGGCAAGGTTGGAGGATATCTTAGCTCAAGAAAAAATCAGTACCAGGAAAGAGAAGAAGCCTAAAATCAGATCCAAGGTGATGATGGATGCTTTTGGATCTTGAACTGTGCAAGTAGCTACACCAATGGTGGGAAAAGAGTGGGTATTCTATAATGTCTCCATTATTGATTTAGGAACAACTACCAGAGAGCAGATAGTGGAGCACCTTCAGGAGTCCATCGCCATGGTAGTGCATTTAATACAACATAAGATCTCAAAGGAAGAGCTCAAGGAACAAGTGGCTGATCTAACAACCTACATCCAACAGTGGTCATCAATGGAGGAAATGCCTACCACGTATTCAACCCCACTACAGTTGTTGTGAAAAGAACAAATAGAAAAGATCAAAAAGAGAAAGAGTTTGGATAAGACCATAGAGAGCTAGTTCCAACAGGTCTTGTACGTAGGAAACATGGGCATCAACTGTGTTGTTAGGATAACAAACAAGTTCTTAGATCTATAGAGGTCTCTTGAGGGTACAAGGAAACTTTGCATGGACTTTCTAACAAGATATGAGTCCACTTACCTAAAGATTGAGGCTATTCTCAAATTGCCAAGCGTAACTTGGGAAAAGGAGCTTGCATTCAAAAGAGATGATCATTGGTTGGTGGACATGTGGAAATGAGATTTCAAGAACTGAAAAGAAAGGCTAGAACAAGTGCTCGACAAAGTGGATCTAGAAATTGAATGGGCTAAGGAAGTTAGAGAAGATTGCATTCGACACTTAAAGCTAATGATAGGCTATGAGATGCATGTTGTGCAAATTGATCTAGAGAAGATAAAGCCGCATTTACATAAGAAGATGGAGGATGGGATGTCAGATTAAATCACCACTGATTTCATGAGCTTTTATGCCTGAGCCTTCACCCAGTCAGAGCTATTCAAAGACCAAACTGCCAACTATGATGAAGACTGGGAAAAGCTCACTGATAGATTTAAGGAATGGAGTTACCAAGTGTTGTGATCCAAGATCATGGAGGTTGATAAGCTCCAGCCATTGATTCTAAAATTCATAGAATATGTTTCTTTGAAGAAGCAGGAGGGAAATCCTATTATTGGTGAGGAGTTCCTTATAGAATAGTTGTAGCAAAAGGAAATCAACAAAAAAGAAAAAATGCTATAGTACTACCACTAGAAGATAATATAGGGATGAGGAAAAAAATGTATTTTAAAATGTAATATATTGTGGGGTAGTTGAAACCCTAATTTCTTATGAATATTTGCCACATAATGCAAAATAATCTTTTCTATTCATTCTACTTTTTGGACACTATAAATAGGGGGACTCCTCTCATTTTCAAGAGGGAGTTGAGTTGTAATGACATGCTACTAAATTTTTAATAGAAATTCATTGACTTGGTGAACTCTTGGGTTTCTTGGCATGTTTCATGATTCATCTCCAATAGTTAGTTGATCTAGTTAGATTTATATTGTTGTTTAGTTAGTTATAGATTGTTTTGATAGATTTGGTAGTGTTGTTTTGTGGATATGAAGATTTTTGTTGTGTAGATGCCTTCTTAGTCCATACTTTTTGTTGTTTTATGCTGGTAGATGGCTGTGTAAAGTTAGTCTAGACTTAAATTTAAAGTTTCCTCAAACTTTTATCTTTCTTCATGAATGTACATGGTGAATGAATGGTGAAATATTTGCAGACCTTATAAAATTGGACAAATTTCATGAGACTGAGAATTTTCTGGTTAAGTGAAATTCTATTTGAGGGAAGTTGTCCATAGTAGAACCTCCATGGTCATTGTTCATGGTTATTTGCAGATCCAAGAACCTCTTCTCTTCCCTACCCCTTTTCCTTTTTTTAGAAATAACCAATGCCAAGGTTCATTGCACATTATAAAGTCAAACCTTAAGAAAATATTGGAGTTTCAGACTGATCTTCAAACTTTTACCAAAGTGCATATCAACTTCCATCCCAAGGAACTTCAATTCTCAAGATCCACTTCATTCTATCCAATTTCGTAAGTCTATCCTGTGATTACCAACAAAATCACATCAATTATCAATTAAGGAATTTCATGCAAGTCATGACTTGACACCCGAGAGACCTCGGGGTGATTTTTAGCAATTTCCTATTGGAAGTCTCCTTTCAAGAGAGGCAGTGCATCTACGTACTGCCTATGTTGAGAAAGTGTGCAAAGACACCGCATCAACAACATCTTTCCTTGAAATTGAGCAAAAAAATTAGTTTCTTTCCATACCCAAACTAGGGTTAAGAGGAACCGTATCATAAACCCACAAAGAAATCCCATAAAATTGACACACCATACAAACTACCCTTCAAAACTTTTTACACTTGACTCACAAGAATGGCACACATTATACAGTGTATACAACACAAGACTATACTATATGCAAGAAAAACATGTGACCCATAAACCTTAACGAATAGAGAATGATCTATTAAAGAGTAATACAAAGTTAATGAATGTAATCTCAGCAATAGTTCCATAACACAAAATTAGTTTATCCTTCTTCAAAACTCGACTAGGGCTTCAAAAAAAAAAACCTGACATCATTTACATAGGGATAAACCAAACCCAAAACCTTCTTTTCAAAAATTTAAGAAAAACAAGTATTAAGGGAACAAAAGCATGTGTTAACAACTCTTGGAATGCATCCTTTCGACTTGTAAAGAAAAACTATTATTACCACATCATATTTTTTCCACACAATCAACAAATGTTACCAAATCCTGCTTGCCATAGCTAAGAATAAAACCCTAGCTAAATTCCTATGCCCTAGGCACTGAAGAATATGAACTTCGAGTATATGGTTACGCTTTTATTTCATATGCCACTTAACATTATAAAATTGATGAGATTTATTTCTCTTTCTATTTCCAATGCCTTTGGAAAATATTAATCCCAATAATTTTAACAATTTTTCCTCCAAACATAAGACCCATACGGTCTAAGATAAAGCAATAAGTGTAAAAAAAACTTGCACAGATTATGACAAGTACCAATATGCGAAACCTTCAAAAAATATTAATAAAGACAATGTGACTCACGAAGATTTATGCTTTACACATAACCTTGAAACCTTGTCATAAATGCCTTACCAAGGAGCCTTATAAACGTGTCTTGTAAAATGAGGAACCACAATATGCCAAGAGAGTAATGCTACAATGTATGTCATTGTATCAACCACTCTATCAAGATGCCACCTATACATGAAAATATATCACCATCTTATAAATGAGCAACCACAATATCAGAAAAAGAAATACAAACATCATCATGTTTCTTTTGGCAACAAGGAAAAACCAAATCAAGGAGGAACAAAAAATAATAGAATATAGGATGAAGAATCTTGGGGGATGTACATAGAGGATGTTTGGGGGATGTAAGACGAAGATATTTCTGGAATATAATAGGAAGAGGCTTGAGGAATATAGGTAAAGGATGATTGTGAGATATATGAAGAGGACGGTTGGGGTATGTGGGATGAGACAAAAACGTACTTTTGGGAAGGATGTTGAGATGATGCTATAGGAAGTGAGGTTGATATGGGTTATATGGAGGAAGAGATGATTAATAGAGTGATTGAGACTAGGAATATGAACCATGGTTTGTGGCATAGTGGGATGATCAAGGACAAACATTATGGTAAGTTTGATTTGTGAGGTGATAATTAGATCATGTCTAGGATTTAGGATGGATTTGGAAGGAAACGAGAGTGTAGGAGGTGTGGTGTTTAGAAGTTTTACCAATATACTATTACCAAGGTTTGGTTCTTGTGAATATAGATTACCCCATGGGTTATTGAAGGATGACTTGGGGGTTTCTATCCTCATAATATCTCCCAATATGGACATACCGAAACTAGAGGGGACTTTGTCACCTTGTTTATGACTCCTTCACAGATGACGTCCTTATTAAGTGTTATTATCATATCGATCATGTCCATATTTTCATAATTATTCATAAAGTCTTGGAACCTATGGGAAACTTTGGTTTTGAAACAATTCCTTCTTACTTTTGTGGATTCAGTTGGGTTGAGGACCTTCCTAGGTTAGAGAAATCATGGTACTCGTACCTAGGCATTCCTATGGTGAAAGGTAGTTGTTGACCTCCATTTTTTTCTTTACTTGTAATCATGTGAGGGGCATAAAATTGATATGTGTAGATGAAAATGAGATTAGATTTAGTGGTATACCTCTTAATTCTAATAATTTAGTTTTCTTGGGGATGATTTTCAATGAAAACAAGGTGAAACTAAGCTACAATATTAGCTTATATATATGAATCCAATCTGAAAACAAGATTACCAAATAAAATTATATGTATGTGATTGCGCATTCATCTAAATAGAAAAATCACAAAAGAAAATATGACACTAGATTTAAGTAGAGAAACCCTTTCGAGAAAAAAAAAATCCACACAAGAAAAGACATCAATTATATTATTAATTTTCACAAAGGAGATACACCATAATAAACTTCACTACTGATCTATGAGCAATTTAAATGCACCCATACACTTTCAAATAACTCAATGTGAAACTATCATCCCATGCCTCCAATATATAGAAGTTGTGGGAGGTAAAACCACAATGGTAAACCAAAGAAAGAGATACTAAAACCACCTACAAAACCCAAACCCCTTTTTTGGGAGAGAAATATTCATGGTAAAATTTTAAATAAAATGTGTAAGAATCCAACATTGGCATCTAACCCATACCCTTTTCAACTTCTTCCTTTCAAGATGCTCTATTGACTTTTCAACTTCCAAATGGAACATCAATGGACACCTCTTTCCCTCCAAACTTTGGCACCCCACTCAAGCCCCTTCACATTAAAAATTTGGATTCTTAGGAAGGAGACTTTATCCATAATAATGTGTAACCTCCACCAACCTCTCTTGAAATATAATTACAATAATGCCAATAATTAATGAATTTCTCTTATGTCTCCTACAACACTTTCCAATAAGCATGGAGACAAATAAATGACATAGGTTTGTAACTTTAATGTCACATAACCTAGAAATTTTGTGGATGGGTGGTTATAGTTAATTTCCTTTCAACCATATTCAAGATATTAAGGTTATATTCATTTGGTATTGAATTATTACTTTAGATAGGTTAAGTTCTCAAGTGAAGAAGTGTGGATACAATTTATGCCTTTGGATCTTCAAGAATTTGACAACTTGAGATAGGTTATGTTCTCAACAGAGAATTATGAGGTGTTTTCTTTTGATTTAAGATCTTGATTCAAGTTTTTAAAGGTTTGATTTGTGATTCTAGATAGTATAATGTCAATTTTTATAGATGTTTAGGGGATGTTGTGTTGTAAGTTTCACCTTGTCAAGAGAGATATGATGTTTGGTTTGATATATGGTGTTTAGGGTCAAGGATTTAATTTTTTATGTTTAATTATTGTGTGTGAAGGTATTTTCTTGTTTCCTTATTTTTTAGGGAGCTATATATCTATGTTTTGACCCAAAAATTTTACTCTTTAGTTTTTGAATGGGAAACAAAACCACTAAAAGATTGAATAGAACCATCTATTTGGAGACAAGACCTTTGAATGACATGAAATTTGGGACTAGGATTTGGGTATGACAAGACTTCTAAAACCCAAGGCACGATTGTCTAAACAAAGATTAGTGAATTTTGGACAAAATACTAAAAAAAGGACAACCCAAATGTAGGAAAAGGCCACCCAAATAAATACAATAATGGATAAATAGATATAGGAAGATTTTGGAAAAAATATTGAGAAAAATAGGACTACCCAAACACATAAAAAATACACCCAAATAGAGAAAAGGACACCTAAATATACATAGGTGGGTTTCAGAAAAAATAATGAGTAAAATAGGATCAACCAAACATAGGACAAGGCCACCCAAATAAAGAGAAGGCATCTAAATAGAGATAGAACACAATACTAAGAAAAATAGGACCACCCAAATGTAGGGCACATTTTACCAAACAAAGACAAGGCTTCCTAAGGAAAGATAGGAAAAAATATTGAAAAAAAGAGGACCACCAAAACATAGAACAAGGATTCCCATACAAAGATAAGGCCCCCTAAACAGAGAAAGGTTCTTAGATTGGGGTTTTTAAAAATAAAATAGGTCTATCTAAATAGGTGACATAATGTTGAGATTGAATTAAACACAATGAATTGGGTGTAGATTTTAGCAAAAAGTGTCTTAAAGGTGTTTTGAAAACAAGAATAGATGTTGGTTAGAGTTAGGGACTCTTGGATGTTTAGACAAGCACTAGTATATAAAAAGAATACATGCCAAACATGCTCACATCACCTAAAATTATTCAATTATGCATTTTTTGTAGTGTATTCCCACACTAGAAATTAATCCATTAATATTATCTACCTATGTATGGATAGCTAGGGTATGTAAGGTCATGTACCACCAATACACCCATTATCTTGGAGGGAAATTTATTTTCCCAAGATTAAATCTATCTCACCACATGAAAGTACTTGTGAGTAACTTGTAAGTATGATACACATTTCTTAGATGACACTCAAAAATTACCAATAGTCTTACGATTTTATTTAGAATTTCACTAGAGGAATTTCATGAACTAAGGAACCATCTACAAACATAATATTAGGAGGGTCTTAGAGATTTTCGAGACATGGTGATGACTCATTTTTTAGGTACAATTTCCACTCTCTCCCCTTTCTATACCCATCAAAAAATGTAGTCAAGGTCATCCCTTGGGGTGATAAAATTCCCAAGAAGTCCCCTTAAAAGGACAGAGTCACTAGAAACTTTTGATCTCCTAGATCCCACAAAACATTAGGGGAGAGTATATATGGTACTAGTGCTCTTGGGTTATAGAAAATAAAAGAGATTCTATAGGAATTTTTATTCCCAAGATCACCCAAGGGTGTGAGGGGAGAGCATACATCCTATAATTTCTCAAAAAAATCACACAAGTTCTTTCCCACTAATTTTATTAATGTGCCTAAGATTAGTGGGAAATAAAAGCCTTGACTACTGGGATTGCAAGAAAATTGTTAGTAGTTTCCTAAATTTTATTTGACTAGCATGTAAGCTACAATATAAAACCTAATGATAAGAATAACAATTAGTCAAATTTTAGTAGGCTAGTCCCTTAAAAGAAATAAAATTTACAAGAAATATGTTAGAAACATAACTTCCTAAACATAGAGCAAAAGCCCTCAAATAGATATACACCAAAAACCACAAATTAAAAGTTTTTACCTTATTTTTATTGCATAAATAGATAACATGGCCACCTAAACAAGAAAAATGCCACCTAAATTTGGTTTGTTACATAGACAATGCAGCTTGGTCAATTAAAGGTTAGTTTCTAGTGCTAGAAGGTGACTTGGGTATCATGTGAAGCTACAAACCAAAAAATTTCAATAGTCAAAAAGTAAACACTAATCAAATTAAGCTAATAAAACACATTGCTAACTATTAAACAATACCAACCCTTTATGCCACATGGCTGCCCAAATAGGTATAAGGCTACATAAATGTGAAATCCTACACATAAGACAATTTTTATTATTACTCATAGGTTAGTTTTTAGTCTTAAGAAGTAGTTTGGACATCATAAATTCCTGTAAAACAAAGTTCCATTGGAAAACATATAATATTTCTTTTCTAAAATATAGGGAAGACAAACTGAAAGAGTGAAAGTAGACTGTTAACAACCTAATGATGGATCCACTGAAATGTAGTACATGGTTTCCCAAATAGGAACAAGGCCACCCAATTGTGACCTACACATGAAAAATCTAACAAAACCCATTTGATTAGTTACCAAAAATGGATGTAAGTCCCATTGGGTGTGCCAAAATGTGTACCTGCAATTTTGACTCTAATAGAAAAACTAAAACTATATTAAACTACCCTACTCAAAACACAAGAAAATATTATATTAGAGAAGTTAGAAGATTTAACCATGCATAATATTCCAATACAAACTATCATAAATCCTTGAATTGCACTCAAGGAGTGGTTTTTCCCAATTTGATTTGGATGTATGCTCAAAAATTGAAAGCACATCATTGCATTCATGTGTGTTGTTGAAATAATTTTATATAGTTGAGAAGGTTGTGGAGGAGAGACATGTGGTATGGAAGTCTAACAACTTAGCCATCCCTTGAGGTTCCACTTGCCATTCCCATACATTCCCATGCAATACAATCACACTCCCATGTGATTTATATTTACTCCAATTAAAAAATAATTAGAATTATGAAATGAATTTTAGAGTTTAGGAAATTAAATACATTTACATTTATTTTTTAAAGGCATGGTGGGTAATATTAGGAAAATAATAATTATTCATATGGATTTGGGTGATAAAAGGAACAAATTAGGAACATTAATTAAATAATTAAAATTATAATTTAATTAATTAGAGGAAAGATGAGAATTGAGGAGGTGTCAGTTTTAGGTGTCTATAGGAGGTATGAGATAGTGGTTTATATCATTTTTATACAAGTCCACACATTCTTTTAAAATGTTTTTAGAGCGTAGAGAGTAGTGTGTTGATACTTTATCATGTGCATTGAAGATTAATACACCCTTATCCTTTTTATTTGGTAGAGTTCTTTTTCAAAGAAATTTTCCATGTAAATCTCATGTTTTTTTTTTATTCAAGGGTAAACGCTTTTGACTGGAGCTATGAACCGGATACAACCATTCAACAATACCACCCCAACGGGGTTTGAACCTTGGTGGCAAGAATAACAATTCCACCTATAAACCATCACACCATGCCAATACCGGCATGTAAATTTCATGTTACTATGGTTTATTGGCTTTATTATTTTTTCTATGCATCATCATATAATATTTTATAGTAATTATTAATAAATAAATTAATTTTATATATATGCATACTCTTTGAAGAATATTTTAATGTAGTAGTTTCACCTTGTTTCTCAATAGAGGAAAGAGCTATCTTGGAACTTTCAATAATATATTCTACACTTAAAAGTCATTAGTGAATCCACATGAAAGATATAAGACATATAAAATAGGCACAAAGCTTACAAGTAAAAAAAAATATTTTCATAAAAGGATAAATGATGAAAAAAATATCCAAAGATGTATAAATAATATGCCCAAAACTATGACAATAAGTAGCAATAAGATGGTGAAGTCCAAAAGATAGGCACCATATTGGAAAAGTGAGTAGTAAGAGTAAGAAGAGCTTTACAATATTATTAAATGGCCATTTTAAAATCTTCTAACTCTTTTTAAAAATATGATCCTAAGGATAGAATTTCATTTCTACAAGTTCTCTATTGTAATCAATCCTCTTGCAATTAGCTAGTTGGAGATTTTCTTCTCATGGAAATCAATTCCCTTTATCACTTTAAGCATTGTTGTGGTTGAAAATCCATCAATAAAATTCTAAGGTATGTTTTTTCTAAATAGGGCATTTATAGGTAATTTGTTTGTTAAACCTTTTGAACAAACCAATCAATTTTTTCTTTATATGTTGGCCCCAAACATAAATGTATTGCTTACCCTTTTTTAATATAAAATGGACTTTGAAAAATATGAGGACTACCAAATATAAACAATAGGCTGACCATAAAGCTACCACTTGGAGACATTTAGATTCTCTTCCATTGATCACACACATGCAACCCCTCTAAAGGTTTCATTTATTGGTCTATAGAAAGATATAACTTATAGGGGAGTCTGACCATCTATGTCACCCCTCCCATCACATAGATATATTTCATTTTTTTTGGCATTGTAACACATAATATATATATAAATTTATGATATCTGACTAAAACATATGATAAAAAAAATTAGAGTTAATGTTCTAGCCAACCCAATCGTACATGCCACCTAGAATATGACAACCGACCATCAGTCGGTTGGGACCAACTAAGGAATAGGAAAGATTGGTGCAAGATTATGAACACTAAGTATCTTCAAAATAGACCTTTGATTAACTATCTCTCTTATGATTATCCTTCGGGTTCCTTGGCTTGGAAGAACATTTGTAGTTCATAGGGGATGCTTAGGAATTGGATGAAATGAGAGATTCAAAATGGTAACAATATCAGATTCTGGGAGGACCCTTGGTTATTTGATACCCCTCTGGAACACTCTTAATTTAGGAATATAATGAGGTCAACACAATGTTTCTTTGGTTTTTACATTAGAGATTACCTTCTTGGCCTACAAGGGGCCAAGAAGTGGAATGATCTAGTTCTTTTTTGCTCTTTATCCCCTGAGTTGAGCCTCCTTGCCAACTTCCTATAGGAGCTGCTATCCCTTACTAGATTATTGTCAACAAACATGGTGGATGAATTCTTCTAGACTCATGATAAGTAGGGTGATCTTTTAGTTAAAATGGCTTACAATATGCTAAGGCACGAGTGTGTGGTCCTTGATCTTTGGAAGCAGGTTTGGAATAGACACATGATCCTAAAAATAAACTTCTGATGGACTTTCTATCATAACAGGATTCTTACACAAGATAATGTGAGGAAAAGGGGATTTCAGATCCCTAATAGGTGCTTATTATATAAGTGCAATGAAGAATCTATAGACCACTTGCTGCTACACTACCTATTTGTTGTTGGTGTGTGGGAGCTGGCTTTAGAGCATTTGGGCATTCAGTGGACTATGTGTAAGGAAATTAAATCCTTTATTTTGAGTTGGTCTAGACCCTTCATTCACCCCTTACCTTGTGAGATCCGAAACTAGGTTCCCCCCATTATCTTCCAGTGCTTGTGGAAAGAGAGGAACAATAGGATTTTCAAGAATATTGAGATAAGCTTGAAGGAGGTGTTTGGTATAGGTTATAGGCTCATTGTAGAAAAAATTTCACTTTTTAAACAGAAAATCCTAGATAAAGGTCTGACTGAGAGGGAAATTATTATGGCTAAAGCTTGGCATCAAAACCTTGAAGCCAATTCCTATGAAAACTCTAGATCCCTAGCTAGATGGGACACTATCTGGAAACCTCTGAACCATGGTTGATATGAAATTAATTTTTATGGGGAAGCCAAAGGTAAAGCAGGAAGAGCTAGCATAGGAGGTGTAATCAGAGACTGCAAGGGTAATTTCGTGGCTAGTTACTTGGGGGTATTGGTATCCAATCTTCTACAATTGTGGAAGCTAGAGTGCTACTAAAGGGCATCCAGTTAGCTGTTACTATGGGGATTTAGAATCTACATATAGAAGTTGATTCTAATTCTATCATCGATGTTGTTAACTTTGGTAGATTACTGGGATGGAGTACTAGAAACCTTTTATTAGATCTTTTTGTTTCTAAGTTGAATTTGAAGATTGTTACCCACATTTACCTAGAGGGTAACCAAGTGGTGGATGTTTTAGCTAACTTTGGAACCCATTGAAAATTTTCTAAGTGTTGGCATAATTTGGGGAACCTACCACCAAGTATTAAAGGTTTAATCCTTCAGGAGCAAGGCCCTTATTTGATCCATGGTAATAACTAATTATGTGATTTTTTAGGCCTTATGGGGCATCCACATTCTTGTCTTATTGGCTATGTGGACAAGTGTGAATTTTGAGGTATCTTACAAGTGGAAAATTTTGAATAATGGGGAGGAGTCCATTTTTAAAAAGGCTATTACAAGGAATTATGGAGAGTACTTTATGATTAAGGCCAAGCTGGGTTGTGCCTTACATAATCTCTTTTTGGTGTTTGCACTAAGCTCTTG
Source organism: Sequoia sempervirens (assembly GCA_007258455.2). Lineage (NCBI taxonomy): Eukaryota > Viridiplantae > Streptophyta > Pinopsida > Cupressales > Cupressaceae > Sequoia > Sequoia sempervirens. Next base: position 155,324,695 of record VDFB02047230.1, read on the forward strand.
TATATCCTTGTATATTTTTGATTTCAAATTTGATGTGACTAATAATTACAAGGTGGATATTTTGATTGGTACTATCTTTTTAACTATTTTTTCTCCTTTACTAAAGGCCAAGATCTTAGGTTTATCTAATTTTTACCCCATGACCATCTTTCATTCGTACTTGTGCAAAAACAACATGGAAGGAAACCTTCCATTTCTATCATTTCCTACTTACCTAGCCACAAGTGTTTGAAGATCTTCATTAATGAGATTGCCAAGATTTCTTTTAGGGATTTAACTCCTCAAGTATGTTTTCTTAACATTGACTTGATTTCCCAAGGCTACATCCTTTGGTTTAAAAACTTAAGTGTGTGGTTGACCTATCACTTTACCAACATCTCTAACCTTTTTCTCTCACAGGTTTACTAGTTTTTCCATGTGTAGATCGGCAATATGGGTGGTGACAGGGTAAGAATGGAGCTTGAAAATTGTGGATAATTTCTCAAGGATTTGTCTATGTGGCACATTTGCATTAAAGGAGGGTTGGCGCCTTTGATGGAAAGTTTGGTGGGTCACAACCCTAGTTTATCTGCATAATTTTTTAATTCATAGAAAGATAGAAGGGTTACTATAGGAGATGTTTCCTTTGAAGTGAATGAGGAAGTGATTGCACAAGTGATTGGGCTGTTGTGTACTAGAAAGAAGTACCCAAAGCATACTAAGGCTCAAGACAATGAAATCATGAATTCTTTCTTTGTGGGTAATGAGAAACTAGTTCATAACTAGTCAGGGTTTGAAAGAGAAGCTCTCTTGCAACCTTGGGACCAAGTCTGCCTCACTCTCATGAAGTACTTTACCCTAGAAGGTAGATACAAAACCTACTATTTCTGTCACTTCTCTCTTTTGAATCACCTCTAACACAAAATTCTATTAAGCTTTCCTTTTTTCTTACTTAAGGTCATGCAAAGCTTTGTTGAGAAGTGCATTGAGGCTGCTAGCCAAAACTTGGAGGATAATCCCCCCTACCACTCCACCAAGGCCTTATTTTTAGGCTCTACCACTTCCATCTTGCATTATGCCCACGCAAACCCATTTATATTCTCCATGTTGAGGAAACTAAACCCCCTATTATGGATAATAGCTCCTTGGCTGAGTCCAAAGGTAACGTTAGAAAAACCCCTCCAATTATCACTGAAACTCATAAGCCTAAACCAGTTACCAAGAAGTTTAAGGGGAGTGTGGGGATTGCCTAGTCTAGTGTTTTGGATGGTATATGGGATCTTATGTTAGCCCTTTCTAAGTCTGTCACTAAACCTACCTCTAAAAAGAAAGTTAAGGATGAGGGGAAGGGTTTGATGGAGCCTGTAGTCACAGACAACAAAGGAAAGAATGTTGTGCATAGGGACTCCAAGGAGGACACTATGGTCACTGCTACGATGGAGACTAGTAGTGAAAATACCATCATCAAGTAGTCTAGTAGGCCAACTAAAAATAATAAGAAAGTGCAAGTTAATTACATGGATACAAATGAGGAGTGGTCTGACAAAAAAAGTTGCAGGGATGTGGAGGACTTTGGGAATGGTGAGGACAAGTATGTTGAAGGGCCCCACACCATTTTGGATTTCAAAAAAGTGCATAAGGAGAATTTATCTTCCTAGAACTTAGACCCTATGGATGTGGATCATGCTAATATTGAGAAGACTGGATAAAGGGGAGGAGCTTAGTGTGTTGCAGGAAAGGATGGGAAAGATGGAGAAGAAGTTCAATGGCTTGACCCGTTTCACTGTCAAACTAGTCCATTGTGTTACCAGCACCCTCTCTATAGTTATGAAGGATGAGATGGATATGAATAATGTTTATGAAGGTCCTAAATGGTTTGGGGATGATGTTGTCAATCTCCTCTCTCAAAACTGGGAGAATGCCAGTTAATCTACTACTACTGTGTGGTGTGTCTATCGGTTGTTCATCCATTATTTCTATGTTTTTGGCTTAGTTGTTAATTTTTTTTGGACTTGATCCATTTTGGCCCTTGTGGCTCATTGTGTAAAGGGTGAAACACCCTATAAATTTTTCTTACCATATCAAAAATACCAATCACACCAATACGATTGTGCCACATTGGCCAAACACTCATGCAACTATGATCATATCATTTATTTTTACCACCAACAAGCTCATACATCTCATTGAAGATAAACAAACATGAATTAAAATGGTATCCCCTAAATTAATGGCTTAGTAGGAGATTATTGAGACCAACTATGTGAGAAATTTGTCTCATTATGGGTATTTTGACCTATGGTTAATGCAAAATTTCCATGTTATCATTTGCATGAAAATTCAATATGAAATTCCACATTCAAACCAAGTTGGATTCACATAAGTGTCAATCTTATGAACTTCAACAAATAACATCCTGACATAAGTGCATAGTGACAATAATATTTATAGCACAACATGCTACTTGTACCATATATGTGGAAAAATTATTAATGCTAACATGGAACTCATAGGAATGGTGGGAAGTTATGGAAACATCAATTGAGATCATAGTTATCACACTAGTAATAGGCTTCCAATCACTTTGGAGTTAAAATAAATTCACTCAAGTTATTTTTGACTACTCATAACCAATCAATTTCAAACATAACCAAAAGTATGGGTAAAGATAATAAAGTCTCAAGAACTTTAGAATAAAACATAGTATCTCTTTTTCACACTTAATTTAGGAATAATTAATATTAAAATAAGCCTAATATTTCCTTGATTTAGTGTTGTAATATTTTTTACACATTCACATTAGGTTTAGGGCCCTTTTAAACTAAATGGACCTAATTGTGCCTTATTTAGGGTTATGTAAAGTGTATCTTTCCACATTCATACTATTATAGGGCTTTATTAATTAATTAGGGTTATATATGCCTTATTTGGCCCTATTTTGGATCCACAAGCCTTATTAATTTCATCTTTCCATTGATAATGTACTATAGAAAAAAGGAAAATTGCTTGATTTGGGGAATAATTAATGATAAATTGGACTTAATAAGGCCTTGATTTAGTGTTGTGAGGTGTTTTTCATATCCACACTAGGTCTTGGACCCTTTCAAATGCATTTAATGATGTCTTGTAAAGGTGTTGTAAAGTGTTGTAAAAGACTTTCACACCTCTCTAGACTTAATGAACCCATTCTCCCTTAATTCAACATTATAAAATGTATTTAAATGCATCTTGACATCAATCTAGAAGGCTTGTGAAATAAACTTAACTTTAATCTAGTCTTGTACTGTGATTTACACATTCACATTGGATGTTGTGCCTTTCTAGGCTATGTGGACCTCATTTTAGTGTTTTAAAGTATATTTAATCACACTTTCACATTTAATTTTGTGTCCCAAGCCCTAATTGACCTTCACATCATCACTAATAGGGCCCTATTACCCCATATTGTGTAACCTAAGGCATAAATTGATCAAATAATAGACAAAGTCATCACATAAACCTAATTTATGCATTCCCCAACAACCCAGCTAGAAAATGGACCCCTCTAGGACTAATTTTCTATCTATGGTGAATGAGTCCCTACCAAGTGGGATTGATTCACCCAAGGTGGTGAATGAGTCCCATCTGGGTCAATTTTGACTTTTGAGTGGAAAAAATTAGGTTTTAAGTTTAATTTTTCTTCATGTCGGCCTTGGGGATCCAATTTATGAGAAAATAGGGTAAATTTCCTATAAAATAAAGTCTAAAAACCATAATTTACATCTCATAACTCATTCACATATCTCTTATCATTCATTCATCATTTTTCTTCCTTCTCAAGTCAAGCAAGTTAGGGTTTCAACATTCTAAGTTATCAAGATAGATTCCTAAGACATTCAAGGGTAAATTTTTCTATTAAGTTGTAGACATTCAAGATAAATATTCATAGAAAGGTAATAACTCCATTATTTCATGCTTCATTACATTCTTTTCTCATTTTGGTTTAATTACCTACAAAGTGGTTTGACCAAGGCAAACTCCCATGCCCTAACATTCAACATTTCTCTTTCTCTTCTTGTGTGTTTATAGATTTAGGAATATTGGAAGCTTGCTAATCATTGAAGATCAAGTTGAAAAGTTTTTGAAGACTTCTCATTGTGGTAAAAGTCAAAATATCAACAAAAATTCACTTTCAGGTTCAAAAATTAGAATTTCAGAGGCAAACACCTGTTAGGAGCTGAAGTGCAGATCAGAGACTCCAATTTCCACCTTTGGATTTTCAAAAAATAAAAGATGGATTTATTTTCCATGGATGGTGAATGAGTCCCATTTCTAGGCCTAAATAGGGTTTTCTATAGTTTTGGATACCCATTTTTTCAAAATGGGCTCTGGTGCAGTTTTCCAGAATTAGGACTGATTCACCTAGAATAGCAAATGAGTCCCAACAAGCCTAAAAATTAGGATCAATAGCATTCTAGAAACCATTTCTAGTCTCCATAAAGATATCAAGTTAACACTTTTAGTTTCATCCATTTCTGTTGCAATTTGCATTCATTTCTATGTGTTTTCGCATATCACAATTTGTTTTCAAACAACATGCATTTCTTTAGTTTTCATTCAATAATCAATCAATTTTATTAGTTTATTGCACTTAGATCATTTCATTTATGCATAATTCTATCATACATACAATAATTTGAGTGAACCACCTAGATTTTTGGTGTGGGATCTATCTTTTCCCTTTAGGTAACCGACCCTAATTGAGCAAAAGAGACATAGCACCCATAACCTTAAAAATATATGGTTTAGATAATCCTGACACTTTTTAAATAGCCAATCATAATTAAATCTTTTGGTTCATGTGTTTCAAATATGGTGATCTGGGACTGATACACCACCTTGTGTGTATGAGTCCCACCTAGGTCTTGGGACTTGATTTAAAAATTCACATTAAACAGGACACTCCTAGAAATCTTTGTCCCTAGTTTTAGCTACTGGGACTCATATGCCACAACTTGCGTATGAGTCCTGCTTTAACCAAGACCCATTTTGAATTCAATTCTTGGTGGGATTTTATTCTCGTAGATCTTATGTCAGCTTTTAGTATTGCAATTTCAAGAATTGAAGCATAAACAAGTATAAATACAAGGTTATTTCACATAATTTCTCCTAACAAGATGTAGAAATCAAGATTCAATCATCCTAAAATTTTATAGGAGCATTATAGAGAATTCAATAGCATTTCTAAGACACTCAAGGTAAGATTTGTAGAAGATTATTGCAGTATTCAAGATCCATTATCGTGGCAAAGTCTCGATGCTTCATGCATGTGGTTTTGAGCTAATGTTGTGATGTATTTATCAAGATCAATTCAATTATTCAAAGGAATTATCTTTCATGAAGAATCATGATCAATATATACATCCATTAAGGCCACTTCATGCTTGTTTGCAAATCTACAAGGTTTCAAACAAGGTTCTATCATTTCATCTTATGTGTCATGTTTTATTCATGCTTCATTTCTCATTAAGGTTTGATTACCAAAATTGATTTTGACCAAGGAAAACCCCCATTCCTTTATAAAACAAGAGTTTTTCTCTCTCTTTGTGTGATTGTAGGTTTATAGGTTGAAGAAAAAGTGGATTTGAAGCCCTCAAAAGTACCAAAATGACAAAGCTACAAAAGTTGTCAATTTTTTTATGAAAAGTTGTCAAGAATAATGGAAACTTAGATCTAGAGAAAGATATCCAACAAATTTACATGAAACTAGTTGGAAAGTGCTTATTTGATCAATATTTAGAGGTTCACAAAGTTTCACTACAAAATTCTACTCTTGGGACACTTTGCAATAGTTTGGGAATATGAATCCTAGTACTGTACCTTTTTACCAAATTTCAACAAATGTAGATTAGTCACTAAGAGCTTCTAGATCCTACACAAAAACCCTATACTGGGATTGAATCACCCAGTCTGGCGTATGAGTCCTAGTACACCTCAAAAGTAGCTATTTTTATGGTTTTCAAGCCTTGCTTAGTCATCTTCATTTCTATAGGCACTTCTCTATCTTATTCTATTTTTCATTCTAATTACATTCTTTCAAATTCTATTTTCTAGGTCATAGAGCTAGATTTGTATATTGTTTTCATTTCTTTCTTTCTAAGAATTATGCATTCCCCAACAACCCCTATGGAAAATAGACCCCTCTGGGACTAATTCACCATTTGTGGTGAATGAGTCCCTACTAGGTGGGACTGATTTTCCCAAGGTGGTGAATGAGTCCCATTTGGGTCAATTTTGACTTTTGAGTGGGAAAAAATAGGTTTTTAGTTTAAGTTTTCTTCATGTCGGCCTTTGGGATCCAATTTATGGGAAAATAAGGTAAATTTCCTATAAAATCAAGTCTCAAAACCCTAATTTAAATCTCATAACTCATTCACACATCTCTTATCATTCATTCATCATTTTTCTTCCTTCTCAAGTCAAGCAAGCTAGGGTTTGAACATTCTAAGTCATCAAGATAGCTTCCTAAGACATTCAAGGGAAGATTCTTCATGTTTTGTTTTAAAAATTCAAGATCAATCTTCATGGAAAGGTAATAAATCCATTATTGCATGCTTCATTACATTATTTTCTCATTTTGGTTTAATTACCTACAAAGGGGTTTGACCAAGGAAAACCCCCATGCCCTAACATTCAACATTTATCTTTCTCTTCTTGTGTGTTTACAAATTTAGGAATCTTGGATGCCTAGAAATCATTTAAGATCAATTTGAAAAGTTTTTGAAGACCTCTCCTTGTGGTACAAGTCAAAATATCAACAAAAAGTCACTTCCAGGTTTGAAAATCAGACTTTCGGAGGAAGATACCTGTCAGGAGCCAAATTGCAGATTGGAGACTTCAGTTTCCACCTTTGGATTTTCAAAAATTCAAAAGTGAACTAATTCACCATGGATGGAAAATTATTCCCACTTCCATGCCTAAACAAGGTTTTCTATAATTTTGGATACCCATTTGTCCGAAATTGGCTTCGATGCAATTTTCCAAAAGTGTACTAATTCATCCATAATGATAAATAAGTCCCACTAGGCCTAAAAGTCAAGATCAACAAAATTATAAAATTCATTTCTGATCTCCATCAAGATCTCAAGTGCACACTTTTAGTTTCATCCATTTCTATTGCAATTTGCATTATTTTCTATGTGTTTTTGCATATCATAATGTGTTTTCAAACAACATGCACTTCTTTAGTTTTCATTCAATAATCAATCAGATTTATCAGTTTATTACACTTAGATCATTGCATTTAGGCATAATTCCATCATACGTACAATAATTTGAGTGAACCACCTAGATTTTTGTTGTGGGATCTATCTCTTTCTTTTAGGTGAAAGACCCTAATTGAGCAAAAGAGACATAGCATCCCTAACCTTAAAATCTATGGTTCATTTTAGTGAACCCTATTTTTAAACACCTTCTTTTCTAATTTTGAGTCCATTATCACCCTATTCCTAGCTTGTAATGACTTTTCATTAGGGTTACACTGGTTAATTTGCATTTAGGGTTCCAAATTTGTGCATTAGTGAAAAGCTCATTTAACTTGCATATTTGCATATAATCTCCTTAAAATTTTATGAAATTTTTCATGTGAATCTTAGTTTTGCATCATACAACATCAAACACATAAAAATCAATTCAAATTTTTTGAAAATTTTGCAAAAACCCTAATTTGGATTCATTCACCATTCTGGGCAAATCAGTTCTTGTCTAGATTTTTCATTGTTTTTTACAGCATCAAAAACCTCATTTATGTGCTTCCTAAGCATCCTAGTATCATATAGTATAAGTCTATAAAGTTTTAAGAACATTTTTTGATGTATATAACTCAAAAACATCATTGAATACCAGTCATTTTTTAAATCACTTCAATTCCAAACATCATTAGATCTAAAAATGCTCAAATTTCTAAAATTTTGCATAACATTGATAAAAGTACTTTTCACTTTTTCATACATCATGTTTCTATTCATAAAAAATTGCATTATTTTGGTAAAAATACCTTTCATTCTTGCATATACATTGTGTACATTCTTCAAATCTTGCATAAATTGGATAGGAATGTTTTGCATTTTTGTACATACATTGTTTATATTGCTGAAGCATTACATGAAATGGTTACAAGTGCTTTTCATTCTTGTTCACACAATGCTAGTATCTCACATCACTAGACATATTATGAAACATTTCCTATCTTATCCCTCTAAGAGTTTTTTAGTGCAAGATAATACAACCTTGGATGTATTCCTAGTGATCATATTTGTTCTTCCCCTAATATCTCTCTTATTGATGAAGATATTTTGGTGTTAGAAGAACCAATCAATGAGAACTTTGAGACTCCAAGTTTTTTCTCACCACTTACCTCTTTTTTGGAAACTACATTCATTAACAACATAATACAACCATAGATAATCATGACACTATAATTTCTTCTTCTCCTAGTATCTTTCATTATTGTGGAGACGATACTTTGATATTAGAAAACCTATTCAATGAAGGTCATGAAAATATTATTTCTCCTTCACCTAACAAAACCCTTTTTGGGCAAGACACTTCAATCATTGATCATTCTCCTATTTGTGATGAAGTCATTTTAGAAGGACCAACCTTAGAATGTCACAAAAATTTGGTTTGTAGTCCTCAAAACTCTCCTCCTAAGAAGGATATCATGATGCAAGAAAAGAACCACAATAATGATATAGACTCTCACTCACTAAGGGATGTTAACATTATTCAACCTCAACTCATTCTTTATCCCCCTTCACACCAACCTCAAACTCAAAATAAACCCAAATGAAAATCCTCTACCCACCTAAGAAAAATGTTTCGCAATAGTTGAGTCATAATACTATTGCTCGTACATATAACACTCAAAACAATCCACAACCAACCCCAATACCCTTACCTTTTCCTAATCTTATACCATCTAAACTTATCTTACCAGGTCTTCCTAGTGGAAAGGAGTACAATTTTTTTGAACTAAAGAATACTCTTGCGAAAATATCATTATGGGACCTTATTCAAACCTCCCCTCACTATAATAACATGATTCAAGAAGCCTTGCAACAAGCTCTTGTCCCTTTTAATATGCAACCAAATTATATAGAAGCCATGATTCAAGCCATAAATTTTGACATTTTTTTACACCAAAATGAGCTTCCTCCTTTGGAAGTACAAAAACAAAATGAAGTTTTTATGATCATCACTCAATACAAACGAAAAGGGATTTAAAGAACTCTTGTGGATACTAGTTTTTCTCTTAACGTATGTGGATTAAACCTTCTCAATAGACTTGGTATTGATAAATCAATCATTCAACCCAACCCTTTATCCATTAGGGGATTTGACATTATAAGCAAGCAACCACTTGGTGTGATCACTTTACCTATTATAGTTGGAGTGGCCACATTGGAAACACCAATTCATGTTATGCCTAATGATCTTGCATATAACCTTCTCTTAGAAAGACCATGGATTCATGCAATGAATGGTGTTCCTTATAATCTTCATCAAAAATTGAAATACATCTACAACAACAAAGTGTACACAATTGAATCTGACCCTCATCCAAACAGTTGTTTAAACATTGAGAAAACCAAAGAGAATCCCTTGAACACATTAACACCAACCACACAAGTGGACTCAATCCAACATTTTGAACCAGTCATGAAGATCTTAGATGATGATTGGGATTCCTTATACTTCACACCTACCTCCTTTGGAGAATACTAGATCATACATAAAGACTCTAGCAAGGAAAAAAAAATTATAGTTTTGTCAACACAAAACTTAGACAACCCTTCACAAGCATCCACCTCGGCTACTTTAGAACAATAGACATTAGGTTCCACAATGACCCTTGATGATCTTAATCATGAACAACCACTAACTTCAAAAGAAATGAAAAATATTTTTAGATTTCATTATGAACTCATGAGATAATTTGGATATAGTGGAAAAGGATGTGGTGCTCAAGAACAAGGTATCTGCAACCCTATAGAGCCTAACACACAAAAAATGATTGATGGTCTTGGTTATTTTCCTTTGATCAAGATAAAGAATCCATCCCTTAACATTAATACTATCACAAAACATCCTTCTAAACCAACCTTAACAGTAGTACATCCTGAGTTGCTTGACACTACTGGTCTTAATCTTTCTCCCGAATCAAAACAGGCAAAGAACTCTTCACTTAATATCAATGTCATCTTGCATACCACTAAATATTTGTATTCCACATATTTTCTCTCCTCCTGTAAGAGTGAGAAAAAAACCTTGCAATCTAAAGATCCTTGTGTAGGTATGACAACCTATACTAAGCAAGAAATATCTTTGCCACCAACAACAAAAGCTACTTCTTCCCTTGATCAAGCAAGTATCTTGTCAAGAATCCTCCAAGATCACTTAATATCCCTTCCCCCTTTAACTCAAACTAAATGCTATTAAAAGACTTCATTTTGTTCTTATCATATAATTCATGGTCACTCCACTAATGAATGTAAGGATTTGAGTAGTAAAATCCAACATTTTAAGGAATTTGGTATTCTCACTTATGTGGGGGAATCTAATTCCTCTAATTGATATTGATTTTCACTCTACGTTGCATCTTATCAACCATTTCAACTCATCAATGTCCTACACTAAGTGGGGGCAAGGGGTTATGTAGCCTTGACCTCGTATGTCACTTGTGGTTGCCTCATTTGGCTAGTCATTAACCTTTCATGAATATATAAGAGCAAGCTTGGGACATGGACGATGTGCCTTAAGTTGGCTCACATGTGACATAATCCACTTTTCATGATGTAGCTTCTCAAAAAAATATGACTTTGAATAGGGATTTCTAAGTAATCTTTCATGTTCTCCTTCTTCTACTTTAAAGAAATTGGTCACAATACTTGGTGTTCACAACCGCTTTAAAGTGGAGGCATACGTCAACACTCACATTTCATTATGTGATTTTCTTTTTCTTGTGATTCCCTCTCTTAGACACATCTGGCACAATGTTCCCCGAGATGATACCTTGCACTTGTCCTCTCTTGGAAACAAGATGAGGCCTTTTGCACTTATCCTCTCTTGGAGACATTAAGCATGATGTTCCCTAAGATGAGAAATTGCATCAACTAAGAAAAATCCATTTGAATAGTCCTTGCACTATTTTGCATTAACAATGTCTATGAGTGTCAAGCTTATGAAGTTTTGCTTACTTCATAGAGCTCAAAAATCATTTTCCTTTGTGGAATCTTATTAAAGTTATTAGGAGATATAAATTTGATATGGTTGATCAGAAAGTGCATTATGAGGCACAACTTTCCCCATAGCCACCTATGTGTTTGTGAGTACATACCAGTTGTGAGTGTATGTTTCTCACCTTTTGGGATTTCTCACTTGACATAAAGCCAAGAGTTCCATCATCCCAAAGTGAGTATCCATTTTTTTTGGACAAACAACCTAGATCTAATCCACAATGTGTTGGAAAAATGAACAAAGCTTGATCCACCTTTTCATTTCATCTTTTTGTTCTTCCTAGTTATTGACATTGCATGATTGTGTATCTTGTTTTTCTACACATAATTCACCTTGTGTGTGTCCTTTCATGCTTATTTTGGTTTTAATTAGCGTCGCTTGATTGATTCCTTCATCCTTCTCATCCTAGACCATCTGCATGGGTATGATTGGACCCCTCTTGAATGTCTACTTTAGTGTGAGTTTGAAGCAAGTTCATCCTCTCACTAAAGTGGGGGCTAAATGTATTGTAGAAAAAAGGAAACTTGCTTGATTTGGGGAATAATTAATGATAAATTGGACTTAATGAGGCCTTGATTTAGTGTTGTGAGGTTTTTTTCACATCCGCACTAGGTCTTGGAACCTTTCAAATGCATTTAACGATGTCTTGTAAAGGTGTTGTGAAGTGTTGTAAAATACTTTCACACCTCTCTAAAGTTAATGAACCCATTATCTCTTAATTCAACATTATAAAAGATATTTAAATGCATCTTCACATTAATCTAGAAGGCTTGTGAAATAAACTTAACATTAATCTAGTGTTGTAATGTGATTTACACATTCACATTGGATGTTGTGCCTTTCTAGGCTAAGTGGACCTCGTTTTAGTGTTGTAAAGCATATTTAATCACACTTCCGCATTGAATTTTGTGTCCCAAGCCATAATTTACCTTCACATCATCAATAATAGGCCCCTTTTACCCCATATTGTGAATCTTGAGGCATAAATTGATCAAATAATCAAAAAAGTCATCATATAAACCTAATTTATGCATTCCCCAATAACCCAACTTGCAAATGGACCCCTCTAGGACTAATTCTCCATCTATGGTGAATAAGTCCCCATCATTTGTGACTGATTCACCCAAGGTGGTGAATGAGTCCCATTTGGGTCAATTTTTCCTTTTGAGCAAGAAAAATTAGGTTTTAAGTTTAATTTTTCTTCATGTCGGCCCTGGGGATCCAATTTATGGGAATATAAGGTAAATTGCCTATAAAATCAAGTCTCAAAACTCTAATTTACATTTGAATAACTCATTCAAACATCTCTTATCACCCATTCATCATTTTTCTTCCTCCTAAAGTCAAGCAAGCTAGGGTTTCACACATTCTAAATCATCAAGATAGCTTCCTAAGACATTCAAGGGCAGATTCTTCACGTTTCTTTGTAGAAATTCAATATCAATATTCATGGAAAGGTAATAACTCCATTATTTCATGATTCATTACATTCTTTTCTCATTTTTGTTTAACTACCTACAAAGGGTTTTGACCAAGGCAAACTCGCATGCCCTAACATTCAACATTTCTCTTTCTCTTCTTATGTGTTTGTAGGTTTGGGCATCTTGGAAGTTTGGAAATAATTAAGGATCAAGTTGCAATGTTTTTTAAGACTTCTCCTTGTGGTACAAGTCAAAATATCAACAAAAATTCAGTTTCAGGTTCAAAAATCTAACTTTTAGAGGCAAACACCTATCAGGAGCCAAAGTGCAGATTAGAAACTCTAGTTTCCACCTTTGGATTTTTAGAAATTCAAAAGTTGATTGATTCACCATGTTATCGAATGAGTCCCACTGCTAGGCCTAAACAACATTTTCTACAATTTGGATACCCATTTGTCTAAAACGAGCTCCGGTGTAGTTTTCTAGAACTGGGACTGATTCACCCAGAATGGTGAATGAGTCCCACCGGGCCTAAAAATTAGGATCAACAACATTCTAGAAGTCATTTCCAATCTCCATCAAGATATTAGGTGCATACTTTCAATTTCATCAATTTTTGTTGCAATTTACATTCTTTTCTAGGTGTTTTCATATATCACAATGTGTTTTCAAACAACATGCATTTCTTTAGTTTTCATTCAATAATCAATCTGTTTTATCAGTTTATTGTACTTAGATAATTGCATTTAGGTATAATTCCATCATACATACAATAATTTGAGTTAACCGCCTAGATTTTTGGTGTGGGATATAGCTCTTTCCTTTAGATGAGAGACCCTAATTGAGCAAAAGAGACATAACATTCCTAACCTTAAAACATATGGTTCAGATAATCCTAACACTTATCAAATGACCAATCATAATTCAATGTTTTGGGTCATGTGTTCTAGATCTGGTGATCTAGGACTCATATGCCACCTTGGGTGTATGAGTCCCACATAGGTTTTGGGACAGAATTCCAAATTTCACATTAAATAAGACACTTCTAGAAATCTTTGTCCCTAGTCTTAGCTACTAGGACTCATATGACACAACTAGTGTATGAGTCCCGGTTTAACCAAGACCCGTTTTGAATTCAATTCTTGATGGGATTTTATTCTCCTAGATCTTATGTCACCTTGTAGCATTGCAATTTCAAGAATTTGAGCATAAAAAAGTATAAATATAATGTTATTTCACATAATTTCTCCTAACAAGACATAAACATCAATATTTAAGCATCCCAAGATTTAATAAGAGCATTATAGAGAATTCAACAGCATTTCTAAGACATTCAAGTGAATATCTATAGAAGATTATTGCAACATTCAAGATCCATCATTGTGTCAAAGGCTTGATGCATCATGCATGTGGTTGAGCTAATGTTGTGATGTATTGCTCAATATCAATTCACGTATTCAAAGGCATTATCTTTCAACAAGAATCATGATCAAGATATACATCCATTAAGGCCACTTCATGCTTGTTTTCCAATCTACAAGGTTTCAAACAAGGTTATATCATTTCATCTAATGTTTCATGTTTTATTCATGCTTCATTTCTCATTAAGGTTTGATTACCAAAAATTGGGTTTGACTAAGGAAAACCCCCATTCCTTTACAAAAAACACTTTTTCTCTCTCTTTGTGTGATTGTAGGTTTATAGGTTGAAGAAAAAGTGGATTTTAAGTCCTCAAAAATACCAAAATGACAAAGTTACAAAAGTTCTCAAAGTTTTCATGAAAAGTTGTCAAGAATCATGAAAACTCATATATAGAGCAAGATATCCAACCAATTTACAAGAAACTAATGGGAAAGTGCTTATTTGATCAGTATTTAGAGGTTCACAAAGTTTTTCTTCAAAATTATTCTCTTGGGACACTTTGCAACAAAACATGACACTTTGTAATAGTCTAGGAGTATGAGTCCTAGTACTGCACCTTTTTGCTAGATTTTGATAGATCTAGATTAGTCACTAAGAGCTTCCAAATCCTACCCAAAAACCCTAGACTAGGTTTGAATCACCCAGTCTAGCATATGGGTCCTAGTACACCTCAAAAGCAACTATTTTCAATGTTTTCAAGCCTTTCTTAGTCATCTTCATTTCTCTAGGTACTTCTCTATCTTATTCTTTTTATCAGTCTAATTACATGCTTTCAAATTCTATTTTCTAGGTCATAGAGCTAGATTTGTATATTGTTTTCATTTCTTTGTTTCTAAGAATTTTCTTAGTGGTGAACCCATCTTTTTAATCACACCTAAGGAGACCTTGTAGCAATGTCTTTTCCTAATTGGATCATTAGGTTGAGATCTCTAGGTTTTCCTTGAATCAACTAAGAGTGAAATTGGCCCATATCCCCTTATGTGTTCCATCTGCAAAAAAGGTGGAACCCCTATTTCCTTGTGTTAATTTTTGTGTACCCAACCTTTTAACCCTTTATTTTTTATTTGGAGTGCATTAAAGTCCTAGATTTAGCTTCCACTAGCTTTGCATTAGATCTTGCATTATTTAAATTGCATTTAATCTTGCATTATTTAATTTGCATTTAGGGCTTCTAAAGGTTGCATTAGTGAAAAGTGCATATAGGTTTCATTTTTTCATCTTAGATCATTCAATTTCATTGAAATTTTATAATTACAAATAGTTAAAATAATATACAAGCTAGAAACCTTAGAATCAACTCATAATTTGTTGAATTTGGTGCAAAAACCCTAATTGGGACTCATTCACCCATCTGGGAATTTAGTCCCCATATAGGTTTTTTTCTCAGATTTTGAGGAATTTTGTGATGTGTTTTTTGCATTTTTTGAACCCTCTAAAAACCACAACTAGGACTCATATGCCCCTCTCGGTGATTTAGTCCTAGATCATACCTAAAGCTACATTTTACAGCATTGAAAAACTTGTTTCTATGCTTTTTTGTTGTTGTTGTTAGATATCTATTTTAGTTTGTTGAGTTTCTATTACATTCATTTAATTAGATATTGGCTTAATTCATTTCATTTCATGCATTGCTTAATTTCAAATTTACATTTACAACATTTCATTTTTAGATTGTTACATAGTGTAATCAACAAATTACCTTGTTTAGAGTTTGAAAATTGCATTTACACATTTCATTCTAGGTCATTGTGTTCAATTTTAAGTCTCTTTCCATTTTGATTTTGTATAGATTACTTTTCACAAATGTTAGTATATTTTTTTCAAAGTTTGGAAAGAAAAAGTTCATCAATGAGCATGCTAGTCATTCATTCAATACATGTCCTAGTTATGAGAGTCTCTTAGTGCAAGAAGGTGAAAATGTTGGAACTTGCCTTAGACCTCCACCGCCTCCTATCTCTCCTATTTGTGTGAATGATGTGATATATAATATGATACACAAATATTAGATAACCATGACACTCATAGTTGTTCTTCTCTTGATACCTCTCCTATTAATGACAAAGGTATCTTGGTGAAAGAAGATTCACTCATTGAGAATCATGAAAGTCTTGTTTTTCCTTCTCCTTGTCCCCCTTGGGAAGATATTTTGGCACAAGATAATGAGATCATAGGCACACTTCTAAACATCACCTTACCAAACTCCCATTCACCTCTTGCTTGTGAGAATGTTTTAGTGAAAGGGGATGCAATTGTAAGAAATCATATTAGTTGTGAGGAGGATATGTTGGTGTTAGATGATCAGATCATTAAGATCTATGACAACCCTTTTTTATTTTTCTTCCCCTACCTATCCTCTATTTTGGAAGATATTATGGGACAAAGAAATGTAATCATAGATGACCATGAAAATCACATTTTCTTTTCTCCTATCATCTCTCCTAGTTGTAAAGAAGATATTTTTGTGTTAAAAGATCAAACCAATGAGAGTCATGAGAATCTTGTGTTTCTCTCTTCCCCTAGGGAAAAAATTATTGAACAAGAGAATTCCATCATTGATAAACAAGAAAATATAGCCATTGGTAACTCCCTTGTGATGAAGTCATTAGAAAAACCAACCTTTGAATTTCATAAACATATAGTTTGTAGTTCTCCTAAAAACTCTCCTACTAGGGAGGATATCATGATGCAAGAAAATGAGAACATTGACACATGTAGTTCAAACAATGGTGATGTGACTTCCTTAGATGAAGATGATGGATGGACATTATCTACTCTGCTTCACTAAGACAAGTTAATGTGATCCATCCTCAACTTATCCTCTATCTGCGCTCACAATGACCACAAACTCAAAACAAACCTATGTTCATCCTTCTACCACCTAAGAATAATGATTCACATCAATAAAATTATAATACCATTTCTCATACATATAACACTAGTAACAATTTGAAACCAAGAAAAACACCTTCAACATCCCTCCCACTACCTAACCCTATCTTGCTTAGTCCCCCTCATTTTCCTTTACATAGTGGAAAAGAGTATGATCTTGTTGAACAACTAAAGAATACTCTTACCAAGATATCATTATGGGACCTTATTCAAGCCTCCCCTAATTATCATAACATGATTCAAAGTGATTTACAACAAGTTCCTACCCAACCTAATGTGCAATCAAATGATGTGGTATCCCAAATTCAAGCTATGACTTCAGTCAAGTTAGACATTGCTTTCCATCATGATGAGTAAACCTTCATTAGAAGTAAAAAAAAAAATGAAGTTTTCATGATAATAGTTCAATACAATAGGATAGGAATAAAGTGAACCCTTGTTGACAATGGATCTTCCCTTAATGTGTGTAGTGTAACCCTTTTGGATAGGATTGGCATGGATAAATCAAGAATTCAACCTACCTCTTTATCTATTAGTGGGTTTGATAATGTAGGAAAACAACCAATTGGTGTAATCACTTTGCCTATTACAGCTGGAAAGGCCACATTACAAACCCCTATCCATGTTATGTCTCATGATCTTTTGTATAATCTTCTTTTAGGAAGACCATGGATTCATGCAATGAATTGAGTGCCTTCTAATCTTCATCGTATCATTAATTTTTTCTACAACAACAAAGTATATACAATTGAAGTTGACACTAAACTAAACAATTTTTTGGACATTGAGAAAAACAAGGAAAGTCCTTTGAAAACATTGGCACCAACTACACAAGTAGAACCCGTGCAAGAAGAAGAAAAAGAGAGGTGTCCTGACACTTGTAGACTTTGGAAAATAAATGACTACGTGACTAAAAATTTTTGTCACAACAACTAAAAATGACTAAATTCTACTTTTTTTTGCAACTCAGCTATAAATGCGTAAATAAATGACTAATTTGGTCATTGAATAAAAATTATTTAGTCACACAAATAAAAATGACTAAATAGTTAGTCATGTATTTAGTAAAAATTCATTTAAATAAATCATTTAAGGAATCAATAACATAGCCCACCAGAATACTCTAAAACTTTAATAAACATACTCTAAAACTTTCATCGAAATCTTATTTTCAAGCGTAGCCCACAAAAATGGAGTTTTCATTTTAATAAACATACTTAAAACCTTCATCCAAACCTTATTTTCAGGTGTAGCCTGCCAAAATGGAGAAGTGTTTCAATAAAGAATGATAGAGAATGGTAAGGATATGTGTGTGACAAGAGGCATAGGATTCATTGCTACTTATCTCATTCCTGCTCCACTCAATAAGGGTTACATTGTTCATGCTACTGTTTGTAATCCAAGTATTTAATTGACATCTAGTTGCATAATCTAAAATTCCTTTAGATTCTTTTGAAGTATCAATGTATCCTATATAGGGTTTAGAATTATTTCTTTTAATTTAAAAAATAAATCAGATGCTTTTGAAGTATCAATGTATGTTATTTAGGGTTTAGAGTGATTTATTTTAATTTAATAAAATAAATAAATGATGTATTTTCCTGTGATTATATTATGTGGAGATCTCCTAAATCTACCCCAACATACTGTCCTCTTTGGCACTGTATTCATTACCCCAGCTGCTAGGGCTCTGTATGTGACATTTAATATCTTCATGACAGTGGCTTTTAAATATATCTTAGTCTTTGCTTAAACTTTTATCATGGTAACCCTTGAGTTCCATAATCCACCTTCAATCTTTTCTAAGAATGTTGTCTTAAGCTAGACTCCATAGTATGCATATAAAGCAAGTCCTTCATACCTTCCATTGTTCCAAACCACCACTCATTACCTTGCTTAAAATGCTACCTCCATAAGCACAATAGTATGTTATAAAATCATGGTTGCCAGTGATTGACCATTAAGGTCACTGCTTTCATCAAGATACATTGATATTTTTGTCTTTAAACTCAATAAATTATGCAAGATAACATTGTGAATTATTTGATGTGTATGATTTGATTTTCTTACACATTAATTGCTTTTCTAATTTCCTTTAAGACTAGATATTGCACCCTCAGCCGTAATCTTAAACAACTCACTCACTATTACTTGAAGATTCCTTTCATGAGCATCCTTCTATAAAATCAAACTATTCCCTATAGACTGCACATACTTACTATAGGGGACTCATTGTTTCATGGTATTGTGGGTATTAAGATGCTTCAACCTTATTGTCAATAATTCATAGTCCACAAGGTATTATTCACTATTCTCCCATCTTTGATGAGTCTCAAAACACTACTCAAACATGCAATCCACTACCTCCATTATACAATGGTTAAGAAGAAACATCGAACCTGTGATTACCATTGTTACTTCATTTGGAAAGTCATTCCCTGATTGCATTTTCCTTGTCTAACTCTGCTGATAGCATTTGAAAACCCTTAAGATTGGAAAGGGGGTAAGGAAACTCACTATTAAAATCTCCACTTTAGTATGAAATGTTTGAGCTTTATTATCTTGTCACCACTCAGCCTCTTTTTGACTGTCACACCTCAAGTGATTGTCGTTCTTCTTACCATAGATTGCATTTACAAATGTCACTGAGCTACATAGTGTGCTTGATTAAGATTGTTGTGGTATGATCTATGGTTTGTATAGTCCTAGGTTTGTAGTCATGTCAGTTAGTTGGTATGATCTTGTTTGTATTGATGATCTTGTGTTTGATCATGAGGTATGTAAACCCGATCAGGAAAATATATTATATATAGCATGGACCTTGCTTTAATACTTTCCATAATGGTTATTAGATCACATTATTATAGTTTGTGGTAACCCAAGATTGCATTCAAGTATGTAACAAACTTGGTTTGTAGTTTAATTTGTACACTTTTAAGTTACATTCATAAGGTTTAGAAAATATTGATCACTCTCTAGAATAGCCCATTAAACATGGGTTGTGCTTGAATGATCTGCATAATTGATATAACACAACTCTGAATATCAACCAGAGTTATTGGTTCTTTATTGCAGCAAGAGGTAATCACTCTTGGATCATACTATCATTACATCATAATCTATTAAAATTAAGTCAACCTGAATGCACCCAATGATGATTGAAACCTAATTGTGATAACAATGATTTGTACATGAATTGTGCTCATATGAGTTCCTCCATTTCTATCACAACATAGCCACATTAAACTTGTGTCACACATGAATGCATCTTGTATTTTTTACAGCACAATTGTGCCACATGACCAATAGAGTTGTGGATCACACAATTACAATCACAAGAATTTTTTCCTTGGTTGTGCTCTTATGGTGATTACATTACCATTACAACATAACCCTTTGGACTTATATTGCTCAAATCCTTACATTGATTATTTTCTCTTTGGATGGATGGCTTCATGGATTTTTTGTGATTTATATAGCTTTTGTTTTGATAGGAAATGACATCAAATTCTTTCTAAAGCTGAAATGATTTATTAATTATGGTTTTATTTTATTTTTATTTAGAAGGGGTTAAAATTCAAAAAAATTATGTGTAGGAAGAATAGATTATGATGCAATGTTCGGCTAAGATAGTTCAAGAAAAATTGGATTGCTATTGGTGACATAACCAGGTTGGAGAGTACCTTAAGCCGATGTGAAACACTTTTGGGTGTTTTCACTTGGAAGTAGAGCCTAGGTGCAGGAATTTCCAAATATATGACTGAGGAAGTTCCTTTATTCTAAAGATAAAATCCTAAATTTTCTGGTGCAATTGGACATCCAACCTAACATCTTTAATATCTGATAGAGAAAGTTTGTACATTCTAAATATAAAATCATAAATCTACTAGCCCAGTTTCAAATCCACTTTGAGGTCATGAAGCTCCAACAGAGGAAGTTCCTACATTCTAAAGTTAAAATCATAAATTTTATTGGTCCAATTTGAGATGCAATTTGAGGTCGTGAAGCTTCGATAGAGAAAGTTCCTACATTCTAAAGATCAAATCATAAATTTTCTTGGTCCAATTGTAAGGATTTGTCTTTTTAATTATACTTTCTAACATTTGGCTTGATACAAATTGTAACTTTAGAATTATGGTATTTCTTTTCTTCTAATATTTTCAACCCTCATTTTAGGGAAGAGCTCTGAAGATGGTTCCTTCAGATGGAGACTACACTTTTATGCTATAGGTTCCATCTAGAAACACCTAAAGCTCAGGTACTGTCATACTCGAGTACAATAGAGTTTGAGGTGAATTGCACTTAGTATTTCATGCTGATATGGATATGTTCTAGCCTATAGTTAATTGTTGTAGCATAAAAAATAGGATAAATAGTTGCTTATATACCATGGTTTCAAATTCTAAATTTCTATACATTATTCTAGGAGAAAATCAGAGGGGGAGTTTATACATAAGAGACCATTGTTTCAAATTAATTTTTTTTTGCTCTTTCATAATTTTTTACTTCATTTATTTGATCTAAGACAACCTATTGTATAGAATATGCTCTCAAAATCATAATAAAATCCTTTATTTTGGGATGACTTCTCAGTATCTTTCCCATCATAACAATGAAAAAAAGCATCAATCATTAACCTAAATTTTGCAAGCGTTTCATTAAATTATACTTTTCCACTCTCTTTTCCATTCTGAATTTTATTCCCAATTTCATCCATGAAGAACTTCCTCAACCTGTAGATCCTGTTGTTAGCCATAACTTTACTAGGTGTTGAGGATAGCTTCAACTTTTTACCCAAGCAACAATTGACAACCAAATTTTGTCAATTGTTGTTTGGGTAAAAACTTGAAGCTATCCTCAACACCTAGTAAAGTTATGGCTAACAACAGGATCTACAGGTTGAGGAAGTTCTTCATGGATGAAATTGGGAATAAAATTCAGAATGGAAAAGAGAGTGGAAAAGTATAATTTAATGAAACGCTTGCAAAATTTAGGTTAATGACTGATGCTTTTTTTCATTGTTATGTGTGCCATAGAAAAATGGCCCCTTGTCATTTTCATGGACTTTTAGGTCTTGTTTCATGGTGTTGGAACTATGTTTCTCTAATTTCATGTCGTAACACAGCTTGAACATGCTTATTTAGGTACTAAAATTTAAATAACGATGTCTTGTGAAGCTATTGTGAAGTGTTGTAAGACATTTCTACATTCTTCTAGACTTTATTTAATACAATTCACCTAAAAAATCACCTTTTACTCATCATCAAGTCCTATTTTAAAGTGTTGTAAAGTCTTGTAACAAGCTTTCATGCTTTTCTAGGCATATTTTCACTATTCACACCTTTCTCATGCTTTATTTGGTCTCTTTATGCCCACATAAGTTGTAATTAAATATATTTTTGAATGTTATCCTGAAAAATAACATTAAATACAAAATTCTTCCTGACAAATGTTTTTAGGTCCTAGATGGGACCCATTCACCATGGGTGGTGAATGAGTCCCCCTTGGCCCCAAATTCAAAATATTTTAAATTTCCTTTCAGGATTTTATTCAAATCACTTGATGTTAGCCTGTGATGAGTTATGAATGGATACTAAGGCCCAAGAATTGTATAAATAAGTGATTTTCACCTCTTTTTGACATCTTTTTTCTAATATATATCTCTCATACCTTCTTCATCTCTAATCAATTCTTCATTCATCATCTATCTTTTCAAGCAAGCTAGGGATTTCACATTGCAATTCATTCATTGAGCTTCCTAAGAAAGTCAATGGTTGATTCTACATGTTATGTTGCAGAATTTAAAGATCATTCATCATGGAAAGGTAATCTATTCCATTGTTACATGTTTCATTGCTTTCTTTCATCATTTTGGTTTCATTACCTAAACAGGGTTTGACCAAGGCAAACCCCCATGCCCTAACAATCAACATCTCTCTCTCTTGTCTTGTGTGTTTGCAA
Source organism: Sequoia sempervirens (assembly GCA_007258455.2). Taxonomy (NCBI): domain Eukaryota; kingdom Viridiplantae; phylum Streptophyta; class Pinopsida; order Cupressales; family Cupressaceae; genus Sequoia; species Sequoia sempervirens. The sequence goes on from VDFB02047230.1 coordinate 155,347,644, forward strand.
ATTTAGGTCCCTTGGAAGAAGACAAATCATTTAAGATCAAGTTTCAAGGTTGTTAAAGCTCTCTCTTCATTCAACAAGTCAAAGAATTAACAAAAAGTCATTTTCAAATTTGGATCTGACAGTTTCAAAAGCAAAAACTTGTAGAAAGAAGAAGTGCAGATCTTGTTACACAAAATGAATTCTAGATTTTGTATATTCTTTTAGGTGGAATGATTCACCACCCATGGCAAATGAGTCGCACCTATAGGCTTGAAAATTTGATTTTGTCAAATTTCATCTCTCTGTTGTCAGAAACCTGTTTCCAGAAGTTTTCACCAAAAGCAAGACTAATTCGACATGCATGGTGAATCAGTCCCAGTGGTTAGCAACAGTGGTTTCTAAGACATTCCAGAACCTTCTAGTAACATCAATCTACCTCCAGGTGTGTTTTGTTCAATCTCATCAATTTTTGTTTTCATTTGTTTGAGTTTCTAGTTCATTGTTGCAATACACAATATTTTTTTAAACAAGTTATTCTTCCTTAATTTCCATTCAATAGTCAATCAATTTCATTAGTTTCTTGCATTCAAACACACCCACATGCACTTCACATCCATTTACCATCTGTTCATACCTTAATTTTGAGTGAAACACGTGCATTTTGGCCCCATCCCTTCCCTTTTAGTGAAATACCCTAAAAGAGAAAAGAAGGATTTGGGTGCTAAAATCCTTCATTTCATTTTGGTGAACTTGATGTTTGAATCCATTCTTTTCTAATTTTGGAGTCCATTAATCATTCTAGAGTTTCTTGCATTCTAGGGTTTCATTTTTCCATGTGTAAAAGTACATAATAGGTTAAATTTTTTCATCTTTAATAATGGAAAAGTTCTAAAAATCTACATTTCTCATTTATACTTGCATCATTGAACTTAGAACACATCAAAAAATTAGTCAAAACTTTCTGAAAATTTTGAAAAAAGTCCATACTAGGACTCATTCGCCACCTTGGGCGAATTAGTCCCTTCTGACACCTGAAACAACATTGTATAGAACTTAGAACCTGGTTTTTTGGCTTTTGTTTGGTGCCTTACCCTATATATATCAGTTATTTGCATTCTTGTAGCATGCATTTCATAAAATTTTGCACTAATTAGCTCATTCCATGCATTGTTTCATTTCACTTTTTGCACTCACATTTCATTTTCAGATTATTGCATGTCAACAACTCCTAAACTGAAAATTGCATTGTATAGTGCTTTCTTTCATTTCAATATGTTTTCTTTCAAAAGATTTGCTCTTGAGTTCATTAAATATGGGTTTTACAAGCATAATATCCCCTCTTGTGAGTTTTCTTTTAAGAAGCATCAACATTCCATTAATTCAATCCTCAATCTTACATTTCCCATTGGTGAGAATGGAAATGTAGACAATCATAACACACATACTTGTTCTTCTTCTGATACCTCTTCTATTAGTGATGAAGGTATTATGGTGCAAGAAGTCACAAGCCTTGACAATCTTGATTTTCCATCTCCTTATTCCCCTTTGGATGACTTTTCCCAAGAAGAACATGAGATCATAAACACATTTCTCAACATCAACTTACCAAATCTTTATAGTCATGACAATCAATTTTCTTTGTCTCCTAATATCCCTCCTTGATGCCAAGAGGATAGGTTGGTATTAGAAGACACCCCTATTAAGAATCATGACACCCTTGATCTTCCCTTCCCTCATGTTCCTATCTTATGGGAAGATCTCTTTGACAATCACAATGGCCCTTCTCTTGATGCCTCCTCCACTTGTGATGAAGTTTCAAACTTAGATGAACATATTACAAGATCTCATTATAGGGTAGATAATACATGTAACAAGAGAATGTGACCTTAATGACAATGGGCATTCACTTAACATCCTCTCTTAATCATCATTCCCCCTCTCATAATCTCATTCTTGATCATTCCCCTATTAGAAATGAGTGATTGTGAAAGAACCAAGTCCTCTTTTTCAACCACATATGGCTTGTTGTTCTCCTAAAAACTCTCCTCCTAGGGATAATATCATGGCCTTGGATTATAAACAAGTAGCTCTTGTTTTTCCTTACATAGAGATATATCAGGACAAGTCTACTAAGGATACGAATGCACAAGTGTCCATTTGATCCCCTTTGATCAATGAACCTCATACATATCCCGTAGGATATCTTACATACCCATCTTCATTCAATCTCACACAACACACTCCTCAATTGTCCCTCCTACCTAATGGCTTTGAACTTCATCCTTCTAACAACATTCAACCTGTCATCTCGCAACATGCTCCTTATTTGAATTTGTTAAATATTGTACCCTCCTACATTGAAGGGTACAACATCTCACAATCTAGAGTCTTGTGTAATTATGGTACCTACCACTATGTAAGATGAATCTTTTCAATCCACCATTGCACAACCTTCTACCATTGATCAAGAAAGTTTTTTATCTAGCCTTCTCCAAAATAATTTAATCACCCTCCCTCCTAGAACTTGAAAGAAATGTTATGAAAATAATTTCTTCATAGAATTCATAGTCATTATACTAATGAATTCCATGCTTTGAGTGGTAAAATACAACACTTTCAGGAGTTTGGTATGCTTCCCTATGTGGGGGCATCTAATTCCTATAATTGCTCTTGATTTTCACTCTAGCATACATCTCATCAATCCTTTTGGCTCACTCTTGTCCTACACTAAGTGGGGGGAAAGGGTTCAATACCCTTTTCCTCGTATGTCACTTGTCATTGTCTCTTTTGACTAAGTTGTTAACCTTTCATGAACATATAAGAGCAAGATTGGGATGTGGATGACATGTATTAAGATTGAATCACATGTGACATACTACCTTTCATGACACAACTTATTGGAAACATATGACTTTGCATAGGGCTTTCTGAGTAAGCTCTCATGTCCTCTTCTTCTACTTTATAGCAATTGATCATAGTACAAGTGCTCCCAACCCCTTTAAAGTGGGGGCATACATTGGCATACTTCATTTTGCATTCTTTTCTTTTTTCTTGGTTCTTAGTGCAACCTTGTTACTTTATACGATGCGTTTTGTTGCTTTGTGGATGACATTGTGTGTGATGTCCTTCATGATCATGATCTATCTTAGCATATTACATTCCTCTTAATGGTTTGATGTGATGCACTACATCCCATAGGTTGTGAATATACTATCCTTCGATTGGTCCTCTCTTGGAGACATTAGACATAATTTGTTCCCTAAGTGATTGACCTTGCATGAACTGAACAAGACTCCAAACATCTTTTCACATTTTACATTACATTTTTTACATTTTACATTTTTGCACTTTTTTCCACCTTACATAATGTAACTTGCATGACTTTCATACCCTTTATTTTTGTTCATGAGAACTTTTCCTTGTGGCACCTTGTTAAAGTTATCAGGTGGTATAGCTTTAATGTGGTTGAGTGGGAAGCCCACCTAGCAGCATGACTTTTCCCCATAGCCACCTTTGAATTTGTGAGTGCATACCAACTAGCATATGTATCTTACATTTTGGGCTTTCTCACCCTGCGAACAACTAGTTTTGTGTCCCCAGAGTGAGTATACAGTTGGGCCTTCTCACCCTACAGACAACCTAAAGTTCATTGGCCCCAGAGTGAGTACACATTTTCTTTTTCAAACAACCAGCCTAGACCTCTTTTCACAACTAAGTTGGACTGACGATCAAAGCTTCATTCAATTCATTTCAACACTTGTGTGTTCCTTTGTTCTTATGTTTGGTTTTCCATGGGATCTTCATCCTAGGGGCTTCATCATTCCTCTTGATTGTTGTCTTCCATTTTGCTAATGTAAGTGCATTTGAACCCTCCCCTCGATGTTCATGGCTACTTTAGTGTGAGTTTGAAACAGGTTCATCCTCTCATTAAAGCGGGGGCTAAATGTGTCATAGAAAAATGGCCCCTTGTCATTTTCATGGCCTTTTAGGTCTTGTTTCATGGTGTTGGAACTATGTTGCTCTAATTTCATGTTGTAACTTAGCTTGAACATGCTTATTTAGGTACTAAAATTTAAAGAACAATGTCTTGTGAAGGTGTTGTGAAGTGTTGTAAGACATTTCTACATTCTTCTAGACTTTATTTAATACAATTCACCCTAAAATCACCTTTTTACTCATCATCAAGTCCTATTTTAAAGTGTTGTAAAGTCTTGTAACAACCTTTCACACTTTTCTAGGCATATTTTCACTATTTACACCTTTCTCATGCTTTATTTGATCTCTTTATGCCCTCGTAAGTTGTAATTAAGTGTATTTTTGAATGTTATCTTGAAAAATAACATTAAATACAACATTTTTCCTGACACATGTTTTTAGGTCCTAGGTGGGATCCATTCACCATGGGTGGTGAATGAGTCCCCCATGGCCCCAAATTTAAAATATTTTAAATTTCCTTTTGGGATTTTGTTCAAAATCACTTGATGTTGGCCTGTGATGAGGTATGAATGGATACTAAGGCACAAGAATTGTATAAATAAGTGATTTTCACCTCATTTTGACATTTTTTTTCTAATCTCTATCTCTCATACCTTCTCCATCTCTAATCAATTCTTTATTCATCATATATCTTTTTAAGCAAGCTAGGGCTTTCACATTGCAAGTCATTCATTGAGCTTCCTAAGACATTCAAGGGCTGATTCTACATGTTATATTGCAAACTTTCAAGATCATTCATCATGAAAAGGTAGTCTATTCCATTGTTGCATGTTTCATTTCTTTCTTTCATCATTTTGGTTTAATTACCTAAATGGGGTTTGACCAAGTCAAACCCCCATGCCCCAACAATCAACAAATCTCTTTCTTGTCTTGTGTGTTTATATATTTAGGTCCCTTGGAAGCATATAAACCATTGAAGATCAAGTGTCAAGGTTGTTAAATATCTCGCTTCATTCAATGAGTCAAAGAATCAACAAAAAGTCATTTTCAGATCTAGATCTGACAGTTTCAGAAGTGGACACTTGTAGAAAGCATAAGTGTAGATCTTGTTACACAGAATCAATTCCATATTTTACAGATTCTTGTAGGTGGACTGATTTTCCACCCATGGTGAATGAGTCCCACCTATAGGCTTGAAATGTTGATTTTTTCAGATTTCATCTCTTGGTTGTCAGAAATCTATTTCCATAAGTTTTCACTAGAAGTGGGACTAATTTGCCATGCATGGCGAATCAATCCCAGTGGTCATCAATAGTGGGTTCTGAGAAAATCTAGAACTTTCTAGTAACATCAATCTACCTCCAAGTGCATTTTTTCAATCTCATCAATTTCTATTTTCATTTGTTTGAGTTTCTAGTTCATTATTGCAATACACAATGTGTTTTCAAAAAAGTTATACTTCTTTAATTTCCATTCAATAGTCAATCAATTTCATTAGTTTCTTGTACTCAAACACACCCACATGCACTTCACATCCATTTACCATCTGTTCATACCATAATTTTGAGAGAAACACATGTGCATTTTGGCCCCATCCCTTTCCTTATAGGTGAAATACCCTAAAAGAGCAAAGATGGATTTGGGTGCAAAAATACTTCATTTCATTATGATGTGAAGATCCTAAAAAATCATTCTGAAATAAAGGATTTTACTATGATTTTGAGAGCATCTTCTATACAGCAGGTTGTCTTATATAAAATAAATGAAGCAAACAATTATGAAAGAGCCAACAATTTTGAATTTGAAAGAATGGTGTCTTATGTATAGAATCCCTCTGTGATTTTCTCCTAGGTTAAGTTATAGCAATTTAAAATTTGAAACAATAGTATATGAACAACTATTTAGCCTATCTGTTATGCTACAACAATTAACTATAGGTTAGAACATATCCATATCAACATAAAATAGTAGGTGCAATTCACCTCAAACTTTCTTGTGGTAATTGCTTCGTAAGGAAGTTTGCACTCCATGAACATTCTCTGTGCACATTAGTATGTTGGTTATTATCTTGATCTCCTTTGTGATCAAAAGAATAGTGAAGTTCATTACATAACTCATGACCATTTTGCAGTGTTATGATCCAGTGCTCTTTTACTTCTTACTCACAGTGTTCTCAATCACCTTGTGCAAATGACTTAGAGGATAGATATTTGTCATCATTTGACAATAACTTTCATTTTTTTTGGACTATTTGTTATGATATTTGTAATGGTTTCTGGTTTTGATTGTGTGAGAATTTTTACATCAACGTTTTGGATCACACTCCATGATCCATCATCAGGATGAGATCAATGCTAAAGGATTTTTCCCCCTTTAGCATTGCTCTCATCATGATGATGGATCACAAAGTGTGATATGAAATGTTGATGCATAAATTCTCACACAATCAAAACCAGAAACCATTGCAAAGAACATTATGGATTGTGGAAAATTGATATCATTATTTGTTATGATTCAATCAATTTTTGACAATGTTAGATTCCTTTCTCAGTCCTATAGGACAGAGGACAATTCACAATTTTCATATCTCTAACAATGATCGCCAAGTGGATTTTTATTAGATGTTGTAGTTGCAAGTTCCACTTCAAATCACCAAATCCTTCACAAAAAATTCTACAAAACCACTGCAACACAACACGGTTGTTGTTGGGCCTTTGCGGTGATGCAAATGGCTCATTAAGACCTTCGTGCTACCCTTTCCCACTCTTCTCTCTTCCCTGTTCCATCTTTGTTTGGGTTTCACATATCATTGTATAAACCACAATCATATATGTTGTCCCACTCTTCTCTCTTCCCTATTCCATCACCTATTAGGCTTGCTAGCTCCTCATTCCTCCACTTTAACAGAGCTGGAGGAGTCTCACAAGGGAGATAACTCCACAAAAGAAAAAAAAATCTTATGAATCCTATAATCTAAGAAAAAAAAGCTTTACGGTCAAAAAAATATATCATAATGATCTATGTGTTTACCTTGTTGGAGAAAAATATTCATTCTTTTCTACAGTGATATGTAGGATACACCCAGGAATAGATCTAAAAATATTAGATTTTTAAACCTTCATATATTTGAGATCATTTTATATTTGATTTTATTTTTTTATAACTAGATGGATCTAAAAAACTATTGCTTGAAAATGATGTAAATGAAAATGTTATTTGTTTAGAATAATCTAAGGGTGTTATTTTTCACTTGAACAATTTTTTTTTGTCTACCTTAAGATAACCATTAAAATTATCATTTTTTTAATCATAATGTTTCATTGTATATTTGTATTTTGTTAGATTGTATTGGATAGTTAATGGTTAAATTTTTCTAAAAATAAGTTTGAAGCATAATATACTTTCCATGTACTTCTTTTTCATCACTTGTAAATCTAATTTTTTGTTACTTTTTGTGATCATAAAAAATAGAGATGATTTTAGTCTTTGTGAAATATTTTCATGCATGTTTGAGATCTCTACAATGTGATGAAAAAGGCCATAGGGTTTGGTAGGGCTTTTACTATCCTTAATGTTTTTATGGTAATGATGTCACTAAGTTCTCTCCTTTCCCAAATATAGTCACCTAAGAAACTCCCATGATGCTCTTGACTGTAAATTATTTTATTCTCCCTACCTTCTCACTACAGGTCCGATTCTTCAACTCTACCAACTACCTTTCCATATCAGTGTCTTTTCATGCTCTTTCATCTATTCTCTTATGAATTTATTCTTATGACTCTGAAATCTATCACTAGGTCTATTATGACTCTTAGGTCTTTGAGGGTATATTATTTTCTACTATGAACTCTTATATTGTCATACTTTTGATGAAAATTATCCAAGGATGTTTTCTTACTGACTTAACTCTCTGTATATTCTCCATTATGCATTGAAAATTCATGTTTTTTAGTTAACTATTTATTGGTGTAACCATTGCCATGTTTCTTGGGGGTATCATACCTATAGGATAGTTTCCTTATAGATCCAAATGTAAGTTAAATGGTTCCCATAAATATTGAAACGTTTCATAAGATTGTTATTTCAAGGTATTAGATGGTAGCGAAAAGTTTCATAAGACTGTTGTGACAAGTTTCATAATACCACTATACCACAAGAGCGAAAAGACACAACACAGTGTAGCGGTAATCCCACATTACTGCAAAGATCAAACAATAAATGTCTACTATGGTGGTAAATCAAATACTTATCTTGCATCCCTGCGAGAGCTAAGAAGACACGGTGCAATCTAGCTATAATATCCTGCATTATTGTGAAGGTTAAGCAATAATGGTATGATGTAGTAGTAAAATCTTGCATCACTGCAAGGATCATGTCAAAATGGTGCAGTATCATGTTTAAACTATAAAAAAATACCACATTTCTTTGAGGTATTTTCTTAAAACAGTTTGCTTTCCTTTTGTATATTGCTTCCACATTTTCATGTATGTCTAGAAGGGAATATGTAACTACAACATATGAAAAAAAATCCCTACTATTATGCTTTGATGGATGTCCCTTCATTATTATTGGATATTTGATGTAGTGCACATTTTTATAGTGTAAGCCTATTTTTTAGTTTGTTTCATTTAGCATCACCAATATTCTCCACAAGAACATTGTCCCTATTTAAAATGATGGAAATGGTTCACATCTCTTAGAACAATTTCTCTTCAAACAATCTTGGAGATGAATTTAGAAGCACTGTGAAAATCAAAACATACTTGAAGGTTATTAACAACTCTAATAGTTGTACCTGGGGCCATGTTTAACAAACCAAATGCAATTGCTAACTTTTCACTATGGTGGTAGATAAATTATTATTTTGTCTTCTATTCCACAATAGTAAGTAAACATGGGGATATTAAGGAAGTTACTAAAAAATTAATATATATCATTTTTTGTTTGTGAAGGAGAATCTCGTGAGATTCAATATGGAAGTGGATCAATAGATGATTTCTCAAGTAAAGATGATGTCATAGTTGGGAAACTTGTTGTGAAACATTAGGTTAGTAATATTTGGATGTTAAGGCTTCCCAGTTGGATACCAAAGGTCTTTTCTCATCAACTTAATTTGAAATTTATGTATAAATGGATTCTTCCATGGTGCAGGTCTTTACTCAAACAACACATTAACTAGGGTTGACATTTTTGTTATCTAATTAAGTCTAATAGCATTCTTGGGCTTGGTTTCTAGGAAATTTGTATTGATAATGTTTTTCTAGTCTGGTTAGTTTTGATAGACTTCATTCTATAATCTGAGCATATCACCTTTCTTAAACTTTGAACAAGGTCTTGAAATCAAGGGTTCAATATGCATATTTCAAGCCTATGTTGAACAATCTTTTTTAAGGAATTTGTTGAAAAGGCTACAAATTTTTAATGGATTTATCTTTCTACTATGTTTGAAATTTTGTAAACTTGAAATATATAATGCACGCTTATTCTTTTTGAATTGAGACTAATAGTGATTTTGTTGGTTGTATTGAGGCACAACTTCATTCATGGTGGAAAATACATAACCCTATTGCTCATATCAAATGGCATGTTGCATATAAAGAAAGAAAGATTCTAGCTAGGTTATTGTTGACTACATTAAAGGAGATAGCTTCATATATCAAACATGATCAACACTCTCCTTCTTGGATTCTACATGTTGCAGCTTGCTCCAGGAAGATTTCCCACATTGTAGAAGTTTTAAGAGATGAAAGGTGAATGTGCTCACATTGAAGGGCTTCAAGCATGTGTTTCCATCAATGGAGAAGTTTCTTTCTTACAGTCATTTCTATGCAATATTGTTACTTAGATTTTTAGTCTTGTGATTGAAAATAACAATTGCAATACTTTATTTCTAAGTTGTAATTAGAACACCTTTCTTTTATTAATAAAGTTCACCAATTTTTCCTTCTCAATGGCTATCTTATTGTGTGCAATTGATGATTGATGTGTATTTTTGTGTTTTATGCTTAAATACTCAAATATCAATCAATTAAAATGACTAACTATACTACTAATTGACATCAATTAATAATTAAATTGACTAAATATACTATGAATTGATAGAAATCAAGGAACAGTGAATAAAAACAACTAAATAAGTGACCAGTTAACAACAATCAATGAGTAAATATACTAGTGAATAAAAAAATGACTAAATAAGTCAATAGATTACAATAATCAATGAATAAATCAACAACTAAATAAGTGAATATTTAAATATATTAGTGAATAAAAAATGATTAAATAACAGACCACATTACAACAATCAATGACTAAATCAATGACTAAATATATCAATGGAAAAAAATGACAAAATAAGTGACCAGATTACAACAATGAATGACTAAATCAATGACTAAATATACTACCAAATCGATCAATCCAAACAACCAATAAATGACTAAAAATGGTTTAGTCATCAATCTAGTCATGTTGTAAATGACTGGCAATAAACTATTAATGGTCACGTGACCAAGTTTAGTTATTTATAAGCAGTTTTTAGTAGTTTTTTGTCATATATTGCTATTTTTGTACTAGTGTAGACCCTTCACAATTTTATCACTAGATGATTTGGGATCATTGGATTTCACACCTACATTCATGGGAGAATACAAGATCATAACAAAAGATTCTGAAAAGGGAAAAGAAAAAGTAGTAATGTCAACACAAAATTTAGAAGACCCTTCAAAAGCATCCACTTCAACCACTTGAGAAGAAGAAGCAAATTATAGAATAAATTTTGATGATATTGACTACGAACAACCACTAAATCCAAAAGAAATGAAAAATATTTATGGAAAAGGTTATGAACTTATGAAACAACTTGGATATAGTGGAAAAGGATATGGTGCTAGATAACAAGGTATCAATGTCCCTATAAAGCCTAACATGCAAGGAATGACTAGAATGGCCTTGGTTATTGTCCCTCGAAAGAAAAAAACAAGCCTTCACTTAATATCAAAAAACTTACAAAAGATTCTTCTAAGCCAAATTTAACATTAGTGCATCTTGAACTGATAGATACTAGTGGTTTTGGTTATTGTCCTTCAAAAGAAATGAAAGAAACAAAGAAGTATTTGCTTAACATAAATTTCATCACACAAAACACTAACGATTGGAGTTCGTTACATTTTACACCCTCCCTTCAAGGAGAGAACAAAATATTGAAATCTACAGAGCCTTGTGTACGTATGACATTTTGTACTAAGCAAGAGATATCTTTTCTGCAAAATAAAGGAACATATTTTATTGATTAAGAGGGTATCTTGTCGAGACTCCTCCAAGATCATTTGATATCTCTCCCTCCAAGAACATGAAAGAGATTTTACTACAAGAATTCATTTTATGCATATCATAGAGTTCATGGTCATTCTACTAATGAATGTAAGGCTTTGAGTAACAAAATTCAACATCTTAAGGATTGTGGTGCTCTTCCTTATGTTGAAGCACCTGGTTCCTCTAATTGATACTGATTTTCATGTTTCTCATCTATCACCTCAGCTCATCCTTATCCCACACTAAGTGGGGGAAAGGGGTTAGGAATCCTTTTCCTCGTATGAAACTTTTCATTGTCTCTTTTGGCTATTTGTCTTCCTCTCATGTATATATAAGAGAAAGCTCAGGATGTGGATGACATGCCTTAATTTGGCTCGTGTGTGATGTACTAAGTTTTGGGGGCTACCCCTTAGTCATGATGTAGTTTCATTAGAGAACATATGACCTGGAATAGGCCTTTCTAAGTAATCTCTTATGTCTTCTTCTACTTTAAATAAATTTCTCATAGCAACGTTGTTAGTAACCACTTTAAAGTAGGGGCATACATTGATACTCATGTTTCACTATGCGATTTTTCTTTCTTCTTGTGATGTGTCCTTTTCTTGGTGGTGTCATTGGGTTTGATATCCTTTGAAAGAATGATATTTCTTTCACTTTTCCTCTCTTGGATATATTAAACATGATGCTGGGTGATCCCACAATAGTGGTTTACAATTTTTGGCCAAACTGGACACTAATTTTTTTTTAAACTAAATCTTCACATTTGGGCACCTATAGCGATTAAACTGTGAGGAATTTGAAGATGATGCAAACTAGAGTCTTGTCACATTTTTTGTGTATATTCTAAAAATATTTTTTCAATTTTTTGGAATCAAATTGCACTTCCTTTTCCATCTCCCATGAAAATTGGTTTTTTTCAAAAAACATCATTTTAAAAAAGTGACGCACACCATATAACGCATAACTTTTTTCCTTGAAAGATAAAATTCCAATTCTTTCAAATTTAGATTTGTAACTCTGATAGCTAGTGCTTCCACTTGGTTAGATAGTTTTTTTATTGAATATTATTTCTTTAATCAAGTTTCAAAGTCAAATCAATTACAATTTAGACTTAACACAACTGTATAATGCATAACTTTTACTGTATGTATCAATTTTATTTTATTTTGTTGGATCAAGGACTCCAATATCTGGTGCACTCATAGTTTAAAAAAAATAAAATTGATAATCTTCTATTTTTCCACTTGTGCAGAACAAAGAGTTTTGTTTTCAGTGAAAAACCTATATTTAATAAAACTTTAAAAAAAAAAGATAATATAATCAAAACATATTAAAATTATATTTTTTGGATAGGTCATTTTGAGGGGAACCTGATACTAGTTGGGTTTTTGAGATCTCCTCCATTTTCATTCTCAAATCGATCTTCAAAGTACAAAATTCTCAGCAATTTTGGTGTCTTAGGGGGTGAGGGTGAAAAAATGTGGGTTCGGTCGAACAAAAAAATAATGTTCAGTCAAAGAGGGGTTTGACCGAACCCATTCATCATAGAATAAAAAAATTGATTTAAATTGGGTTTGACCGAACATTCTATAGATGTTCGGTCGAACCCCTTCTTTTAAAAATTAATTTTTAATATTAATATAAATATTAATTATATTCTTTTTAAATGATGAGTTGAGAGAAATATATGGAGGGAGTGGGGGTAGGCGGGAAGGCTTAAATTTGATGGCCATATGACCGTATTTAGAGATTTTTTTTGTAGAATACAATCAAAATTTTAAGAAGATTGTATCAGATAAAAGGAGATATTTTGGATAGACTGTCAAAATTTATATAGAATTATAATGATATATATATGTTTGATTTATATATAATTTTACATACACTAAGGTATATCATAATGTTTTAAGGGCACCCTTGAATAGATAACCATCATTAAAAAAATTGTTGACAGGAAAAGTCAACCATCAAATTTAATCCTTGGTAGGAGGGAGATACTTCAAAGAGAGAGGGGGGGAGTGGGAGAGAGATAAAGGGTAGGGGGTCCTAAGGTTTAAGGGTTAAGGGTAGAGGAGCTTGAGATGGAGAGTGGGTAGGAGGGAGAGACTTTCAAGAGAGTGAGGGGGGAGTGGGAGAGAGATAAAGGGTAG
>VDFB02047230.1:155361872-155411553 GCA_007258455.2 Sequoia sempervirens
AAAATCACTACGTTTCAAATAAGGATTGAAAGCATATAATATGGTTTTACATGCAACCAAAAAAAGTGAGAGATGATGCTATCAAACATTCTTGAACTTAAGAATTTTCCATGGAACAAATATGTACATATAATTGTAATTTACACAAAATGATTTAAAACTATGTACAAGTTACTATAAGTTCTCATTTGAACATGTATAGGGTTACAAGTAAACTTGAAAACCATGGATATAATCTAAGTCAAATATTTAGGTTCAACCCACTCTTCAATAACATGTATAATTTTTTGATGATCATCACTATCTAGTCTACATTTTCTTCGGCCACATGCATGTGGAACTGCATGAAGATGTAGAGTGGTAGCAATTATTAAGTGACTATATTGATATACCTTGTTATCAGGTTGGTAGTCAACAAAATGAATCCCATGCTAAAAAACTTTGACTTGTTTTAGATATGTCCCTTGTACTAAAACAAAACCTGCATGGTAAACATGAGCCTAAGGTAAGACATATGAACGTGTGCAATATTTTCGTGCACAAGGTTTGTACAATATATATTTAATTTTTATAATGTAATGTGCACATGTGAATACAATGTATATAAAATTTTAAATTCAAACTCACTTGTGGGAAATAACATTCCATCACTTATTTCAGGTTTTGTTAGCGTATTCCTCTCTTTTGTGCAACGTAATAAATAATAGCTACACCTTTGATGTTTTCAGGCTCTTCTATAACTATAAAAACATCTCCTATACACCAAATTTACACAAAAAATTCTAAAAAAATTAGAAATGCCTCTAAAGATCATTAACTAGATATATATAATATTTAAATTATTGAAAACTTACACATATACCTTTTCTAACCAATCCTGAAATATGGTCATAATCAATTGAAATCAAAGGAATGTCTTCAAATCTTTCTTCCTCATCTTCATCATATGTTTCTGAAACAACTAGTGGCACTGTATCCCATTTACCAACATATCCAAGTTCTTGATTGTTGCATGCATAATCAGAGTTTACCTCAATGCACTCAGTGCAAAAACAAGAGTAATCCCTTGTGTCTAATATCCATCCATGGCGACTATCTGAACTCCTAACACAATGCAAAGATCTTTTTTTTTCTACCCTATTGCATCCATGCATCAATCTTCTATCCACACCTAGATACATATGTACAAAAAAAAACTTATGTGAACAAATATGTATATATATATTTTAAATTTTAAATAAATTTAAATTTTTAATTTAATGTAATTTATACATACCTGATATCTCCCAAAACACTCTATGTGGAATGTGTCAGTTTGTTCTTGAAGATGTGCCAACCACATTTGATGCAAAGTGTTTCTTGCACCATTCAACAACATCATGTGCATTGTCTAGACAATCTTTTGGATAACTCATTTGATGCTTTCTTAAAGCTCATTTGATGCAATCTCCTACTCCATCATGCTCACCCTTTCCATGCCCACTGTACAAAAAACTCCAAACATGTGGTATTTTGTAGATTTTATGATATCTACAAAGTGCATAGAATGGCCGTGAAGATTTGAATTGTGTCACAAATCCATCTGACCATACAAATGATTTTCAAATTTTACACCTCCACTTCTCAAATTATCAAAAAATATTGTAAAGCAATGTTGGACAAAAAATGTGTCATGCTCTTTATCATCACTAATATAAAAGTGATATTATTTTTTAATGACTCATTCTTCATCTATAATCTCAACACCATTCAATTCTGATTGTGCATGTCGATAACACACATGAACCATAATAGTGATATGCTTTGAAAAGTAATACTCTGATTGAATCTCCTTTTGATGTACAAAGGAGTAATTTTCCGCAAAGTCAACTACTGATAGAACTGTTCCATGTGGGAAAGTATCTCTCAATGTTTGGAATTGTTGTGCTTGCCACTTAGCAAAAAATGAATGATGTATGTATGGTTGTATCAATTTTTGAAAATCTTCCATAAATTTTCCAATGGGAATCTCCTCTTCTACATAGTTCAATCTTGTAGATTCTTTCCCAAAATTTGTTTGCAAATTTACATACTTGTACCTATGTCAGTAAAATATGTGAATAACTAATAAACCACACTTGATCAATGAAACATTACATCAAAGAGAATCCAAATAACTTGATCTATGAGAAATTGAAAAAATAAACTCTCTAAAAATAGTACTTACCTCTTGCAATTTACTATCTTTGTTAGGTCAGTATCCTCAATTCTTGAAGGAAATTTATCCAAATTTCCACATGTCTCACAAATTCCTTTTATGCAGTTTATTTGAGGTCCATTTTCATGATCACATAATATAGACTTTATGAACAAACTTGCCTATTTAGGAGGTACATTTTGAAACCCACATCTTTCTTCTCTCATCTTTCGAAACACCTGATAGTAGAGATCAAATTCAATATGATAATGACAACAACAAGTTTCAAAAAAATTCTTTATCTTCACATAATATGGCTTTAACCTTTAAAACATTGTTTTCCCAATCTTTATATGAGGATATGCATTACAAAAGATCATATGCATCTCAAATTGTGTTACGTCTACCAATGTTTGATATGATTTTCATAAATACTAGGTCCAATCATGTATCTCATAACATCTCTAGTATTTGATGATGGACGAGTCTGATCATGCCAAAAACCTGAGACTAAGTTCCTAACAACATCTTCAATCTTGTTAGAATGGGGAGCTCTACACATAATTTCCAAATTTCCTTCTAAAATCTCATCCAAAAACTTTCTCTTTTTCTCATATTTTATCAATGTGGTTCTATTATAACCAATTTCAATTGAAAGTGCAGACATTTTTCTTTTTCTTGCTCTATCTTGATGTACAATAGATGTCAACATCACCCTTCTTGTAGTGGCCTTATCCACTATTTGAGATCCTTCCCAATGGAATCTAAACCCTTTTTAACATTTTGAAGAATATCCTTTTGTAATCCCATGTGTTTCTTCTTATTTGATGTTGAATGGACACCCAACAATTGTAATTACTCTTTGAGCTCATCACGAAGAAGTAAACATGATAACAATTGGGTTTTTTCAAGTGTATCAAGATGATTGAAATGATGATTGATCATTCCATTTACAGATTTAGTCATTGACCTCTTTCTCTTATTATAAGGCTGGTTGGCATAATATTTGAGTTTCTCCATATCCATTTCAAGTAAATGATCTAAATTTCTATGAGAAATTTGTTTCCCCACCTTCATTGTTTGAACTTGTGCCTCCTACCTATCTTCAAGGACCATGCATTCTTGAGCGGATTCATTTGATCCAATGTTTAGATTTGGCTCAACTTGAGCATGAAAACTTCCTACTTGTTGAACCCTTCCTACACATGTGTCACAAAATATTTTGCAAAAAAAAGTGAGAGATGATGTTAAATAGAAGTGAAGTTTATGTATGCAAGAAAACAAACTGATAAAACACGATGAGCTATAAGTGAGAGAATTTTTTGCTAGTTTTATATGCTCATCAATACCAATAGAAGAAGTGATCTTGACCCCTCTCCAACAAGCATTGTTTGAACTTGGGTCTCCTCCCTAACTTCAAGGTCCATGTGTTCAACGGATTCATTTGATCCAATATCTAGATTTGGCTCAACTCTAGCTTGAGGAATCCCTAGAGCATAAAACATAAAAATAATTTGAGAACATTGAAGTGATGAAAATAAAAGATCAAAGACACAAAACACAAATATTGAAACAAAAAGAATTGGCTTATGGAATTGGAGTCAAGGATCATATAAACATTGCAACTTGCATGACCAAGATGACTTGAGGACATTTAAAATTATTTATAGTCATTCAAGTGCAATGATGGTTAGAAACCTTCAAAGTAAAATTCCTAAACACACACTTGAGAGTGAGAGAGAGAAGAAACAAGCATGTCCCTTATTTCTTTCTATGATAATTTTCCAAGTTTTGATCACGCCTTTTTTGTTCTTCTTTTGACAATTTTCGTTGAGATGCATTTTTTCTTTTTCTTTGTTGTCCCATTTTCTTCTTCAACTTAAAGATGACTCTAAACAAGTCCTCTACCAACTTAGTTAAATTATCCTCCAAAATTTTCCTTGATTGATAAAAAAAGTTGTCAATCTCAATGTTTGCCTCCTTGATAAATGTGCAAAAACTTCTCCAAAATCTGCCCAAGTGAATCAAAATTATTCAAGTGTACATGGAATAACTAGATCCTAGTTTAAATGAATCAAGTAGTAAACAAACAAGTTATTTCATTGTGGAGTTTGTTGTTATTTAATTCATAATGTATGCACAACATATCTAGTAATTTTAGAATTTTGTTAAAGTTTCAAAAATGTATATTAGAGGTATAATTTGAATTGAATTTTCTTAATTATATTTGAATTGAATTTCAAGTTAGTTGTCGAAAATGTATAATAGAGGTATAATTTGAATTAAATTTTCCTAATTTTATTTGAATTGAATTTCAAGTTACTTGTAAAAAACGTATAATAGCTCGATATAATTTGAATTGAATTTTCTTAAAATTATATTTGAATTGAATTTCAAGTTACTTGTCAAAAAGCTTATATGTTGTTCTCAACTCAATGGTTCATGTTGCTTAAGTCATTTTTAAAAAAATATTTATTGTGATCAACATGAATGAACTTAATTATAAAGTGGCATTGATTTCCCTAAAATTCTACTAGAGATCAAATGTACATCAAATGTAAGGAAATGTAAGTTGTAAGAGATCATAAAATAAGAAAACATGTATGTATATTGAATATTTAAAGAAAATGTATACATATATTATGTGTAAACATGTTTAAACCATAAGCAAACACATGTACATATATGTAAAGGGATTCAATACATTTAAACATAACACATATTATAAGAAAAGAGGCAAATGTATGTATATATCATATAAGAAAATATATGTACATATCATAAAAGAAAAATGTAAATTAAAGATCATCAAATGTCGAATACTAAAGATCAAAAAATAAGCAAATGTATATCATATAAGAAAATGTAAGTTAGAGATCATCAAATATCAAATACTATTAAAGATCATCATATAATCAAATACATGTGGTAAAGATCACAAATCTAGAATGCATGGCCTAATATGAATGTCTACTCCTAGACGAATGGCCATCTGAATGAGAATGGTCCTACTCTGATGGATGTGTTGAGCCCTACAAATAAAATTGTGTACAAGATGTGTTAAATACATATAATTTATATTAAATAAATTTTATGAAAGTTATTTTTAAATGAACTTGTATTTTTAAATATCAATCTATATCTATGCATACATAAATATATTTCATGTACATATACACGTGTGATTATATCAAAATGTAAACCTCACATGTCCACTAATAGCAGATTCATCCACAGAGTCACATCGATCATGCACACGATCTAGACCAAGGCTAGGAGTGATATGAGGTATGTCCACTTGTAACAATATATATACACATATATATCAACTTACATGAATATCTAGTTAAAAAAATTTAAAAAATAATGAAAAAAGAATTGAAGCATGCACATGCACACATACATGCACATCATCTAATATCAGATGACCTAAGTTCTCTGAAACAGTCGCCTCCACCATATCCACCAAATGATCAAGCGACGAATCAACATCTGCATCCATCTGATCTATCCCATGTCATGCCATAAATGATGAATGTAGAGGACTATGAAGGTGAGATGGCATCGATGATGATGAACTAGAACCAATCAAAATATCAGTAAAACCCATAGTCTATGCAATTGTTGTATGAATTGTAGGTGGATCTTGATGCGCACTAGTGCTCAGTTGAGAGTGATGGGATCTTGGAATTGAACGACCTTTGCATCTCAAATGCTCTCTAACATTCTCTATATCGATCCCATTGTCTGATGCAATGTGGGCATATGCCTCCAACAGGTCCTTAGCCAAACAATGCAGAGTCATGCATGGCATATCTCCTATAGGTGCATCAAGCTGTGTAGGAGTAGGGATGTCAACCACTGTAAAAGGATCCATGGTGGTCCACTGTGCTAAAAATGGTGTGGATTGGGAATGTCTGGACATCAAATACTGACCTACACAATCATTAGATATCTTAGTGGTGGCAGTCGCAATGTCACCTACAGTGTCAATTGCTTCCTTTTGGGAAGCAACGACAACCTCATCTACTATGGGGGCTAGAGTTGGGGTGAGAGCAGGAGACCTATCGCTAACCAATACCCTAAACATTGGGGGTGGTCTATCTACTTGACGATAGGTGGGCCTATCAGTAATCCTACCACGCCCCTGACCAGCATATGGTGGAATGTCCAAGTAGTTAACTTTGAGGCCCAAATGGACCTCAACATACAACTGCTGAAAAAAATACAATGGAATGTGGTCATTGTTTGGGTATAGAACATGTGGGTATGTGTAGGTTGATGGTGGGCCAAAAAGTGGCAATGAGGAAAAAAACACATCTTTAATCGACCGAGAAAATGCGAAAAGAACATGTTGACTTTTTGTAGGCTCAAGTGTCACCATACCAAACACCAAAGCTAATTTTACACATCAGATATCCGATCTAAATCCGATATCTGATTTGAATCGGATATCCAATTTGTAAAAGGTATATATTAAACACTTTTGTCTCTTTTTTGAACTCATTCGGCTGAGAAGAACCCGCGGGTGCACTGTTCATCCATCGTTCATGTAACGGATATCTGATATAGGCTAAATTCGATTTGGAAAGGTAAGTTTATTTATTTTCATTTGATTTGATTCAATTTTGATTTAGATTTGAATAATTTCATATGGTTTTTGTTTATTTTTTTAAAAAATAGGGTTTTTGATTGAGTTTTTGTGAAAAAATTGAGTTTAGAATAGATTTTGATAAAAAAATGAATGTTTTTTGTGGATTTTTTTTCACAATAGGGTTTTTGATTGAATTTTTATGAAAAAATTGAATTGAGAATGGATTTTGATAAAAAATGAATGTTTTTTGTGGATTTTTTTTTAAAATAGGGTTTTTGATTGAATTTTTATGAAACAATTAAGTTCAAAATAGATTTTGATAAAAAAATGAATGTTTTTAATGGATTTTGATTTAAAAATAGTGTTTCATTTATATTGTATAATTTTAGATTAATTAGTTTTTAACTTTAATCAGGCATTATGGCTGCTGAGAATGAAAATACACAAATTCCACCAGTTGAAAATGAAAATCCACCAGCTGAGAATCAAAATGCAGAAATTCCAAATGCTCCACCACCTTTGCAGCCATCAATTGAATTATTAATTCATGAAAAATTGGAGTAATTGAGGGGCATTTGTGATGTTTATAAGAAAATCCCTCGATTATCCCATATGTCAACCACATTGACAGGAATAATTACAAATGTAGAAACCCTCTCCACCCAACATAATGCATTTCATTCATGGCGAGAAACCATGAGGCAATATTATGCATGTGGAATTTCTTATGATGATGTGAAAGATCTCCAAATGAAAAAATCCCAAATAGCCTCTTTATTAATTAACCCCAGCAATGGTTTGACAGTTAATGTTAACAAGCCAAAAGTTTCTATAAAATGCTGCACACATAGGGGCATAGTAGATAACTTTTGGGATCATTGGTGTATGGTTTTTGATAAACCACCCAACAATAATCTTGATGTACCTTTTTACTTTATTAAAAAATTATATGCTGATTTTTTGTTAGGGCATCATGTCAATTACTTTGACATTAAACCCTTCCAAGGCATTGGTAGAGGTATGCCTTAGGATAGGCTAGGGGCAACTAGAGTAGTTAGGTGCCCACATGTTCCCCATCCTCCCCTTCCTCCGCCACCTCCAGTACAACATCCAGATATTATGGAGGATGCAGCCACACAAACTATCTAGGCCATTCACTCTTTGAGTGGTCTTTTGGTTTCCCATGCTTCTTCAGTAGCTCAGCCACAGTCTGGTGATCTTGGCGATGGATCCAATGCTGCTGCATCATCCTCCTCAGGTCCACATATTTGTGTTTCATATATTTACAATACGTGCCAGCAAATATGTTTGGGTCCTATTATACAGCCCCCTAAGCATCCATTAGACACTTCTGATTATGACATCCAAGATGTGGAGATTATAGCAGATCACACGCAGGGGAGTGGAGCACACCCTACAGAGTCCTCTCTTGCTAGAGAGGCGTACATTGGAGTAGTTACACAGGTAGCATTTAAGGTGTAAATTCATAACTTGCATTTTTTTTAAAATAAATATTAATAAGAGATAGTATCAAGTACTAATATTTATTTACATGGTCTATTTAACAGTTAATGTCTGAGGAGGAGCTCACACAGGTGATGGATAGCACCCTTAGGGCCATTTCATTTGGCCTCGACATGCACACAGTATGTATTTTCTCACTCACTCATTTACATTTTTTTACTGTATATTTGCTTGTCATTTGAATTGTCAATAGTGAAATTATATATTAACTTATATTTTTATCTTACTCTCTGCTTGTAGCAAACACCTAGTGTGAGTGAGGTGCGATGCTCTCCAGACTATGGAGGCACAATTTTGGATAAGGGAAAGGTAATTGAACTCAAATTTGATTGAATTAAAATTTATAAGATATTTTATTGATTATGCATACATTGACATAGATTCGTAGTTTCATATGTAATTGTCATTTTTATGTGCAGGCAGTTGTGAGCTATACATCACTGTTGATAAGTGCCACAATACCCGAAGGAGTAGGTATTCGAATGCTTGAAGGAGGAGGTGTTGAAACACCTCAAGGAGGAGCTGTTGAGACACCTAAAGGAGATACAGAAAAAGATCAACCTAAAGAGGTATGTGTTTATTTTATTTTGTGCTTGGTAAATATGTTTTTATTACTGACAATTCTATGCTAACTTGGATCAATTTCATGTTTTTGTTCACATATATAGATTGACGTTACAAAAGTTGGTTTGGTTAGTTCTTTGAGAGGGGTATATTCTAGTACTCCTGACCCTTCAAAGAGACGTATATTTCAGGTAATCAAGATTTCAATTTTAGAGTTCAATTAGAATTCAATGTGTATTGATTTTTATGTTAATTATTCAATTTTAAATTATATAGTATATCTAATCTCAATTATGGTTTGACTTTTTCTTATGCAGCTACCTTCAAAGCCAACGAGTGCTTCAAAGAGGCTCCATTTTGATGATCCACCAATAGTTTAGGATGAGATAGACATTTTGGCATGTAAATTTTGAATAGATACCGAGATGGCATATGCCATATATTGTAAAACTTTGTTTGAGTTGGCATTGATGCCATTTTTGTATATGGACATACACTTGATTATTGGATAATTTGATATATATAGAAGTTGACAATCAAAATTTATTTTCCTCCTGATGTGCATGATTAAACTCTTTGAAGCAATGGTTAAATATCAATGTACAATAGCATAAAAAGAATAGTTAAATATTATGTAGTTTATATTCATATTGTTGATTACATTGCACATCTTTCAAACTCAAAGCATTATTTCACATTGCATAAGTAACAACTAGATACTGATATGATTAACCCTACAAATTTCATACATTTCAAATAATTCAATGATCGTTAACTAAATTATTCATAAAAATTTCTTAGATTTGGAATAATTCAATGAAAATCAGCCAAAACAATTAAACAAGATATTTAGATCTAAAACATTCACATATGATAAATAGATCTACACATATAAGTTGGTTGGAATAGAGTATTTAATTCAAGTAACTTACTTGATGATTACAATTTTTTTGCTTTAATTGTTTGCTCATAACCAATATTACAATGATCAAAAAAAAATTAGAAAAATATTGGGATGCTAAAATCCACTATGCTTGGCATATAGATGCAACCTTTTTGTGAAAATTCCCTCACAAATCCAAACAAGTTTCATCCTCCAAACTGGTGCAAGAGCACCTTAAGGTCTTTTGGAAGATCTTAATGATTTTTGGCTTGTAGGCTGTTCTAGCCAACCACCAAGGGAATAAGGACTATCATATAAAGTACCTAGGTTTTTTTTAAGAGTGTTTTAGGGTAAGTTTGGCTTAGAGTCTTGAACTTTATGAGTTCCTAGAAAAATCTTGGCAATTTGAGCATTTTGGCAATGTTGCCTTGGCAATTTGGCCTAAAAGTTGAAAAATAGCATTAATGTTGTTCTAAGTCTGACCCAAGGGTCCTAGCATGTGGGAGAAAGGTATATAAGGTCATCCAAACCCTAATACCTGGGTTGAAAGTTCATTTTCAGGAATTGAGACTTGGAGAGCATTTTTGTGTGATTGGAATTCAGCAACTTTTGAGTGCATTTTTGTGTTTGAGCCTTCATCTAGTCAAGAATGGATTGAAAGGACTAACCTGATGCTCTGAGTGTTTCATTTGTTTCATTTACTTACTGTACCTAGCATTAGATTAGTCATTTAGACCAACTGGTTAAGGTTTTGCAAGTTTTTGGGTTTTTGGACTCACTGTCGGTTTGGGCCAATTTTGTGAATAATGAGTCCCACTTGAGTTCTCGTGGCTTTTTGATAGGGAGGGGTCAGAGGAATCAATCACATATTCTTTCTCTAAGGTCTTTCTTGCAAGACCTCCTTGGTGTTTTTCTTCACCATCTTAACCTATAGGTCCCTTCTCATGTTTAGGTACCCCTGGTTCTCCTGGCCAACCCCACTACCATCACCATTCAACCAACCAAGTCAATCTTGGTGCCATAGCTCTAACTCTTCCTTAGCCTTTAATCTACCCTAAAGACTAACAATACCTCCAAAGATTGAACTTTGATTTGTAGGGGTGTGGAGATGTTTCAATTCATTGCAAGCCATCCAATTTTGGTTCTTGAGTATCCTCCTAGCTCCATTTATTGGTCGCTTTCAACAAACCCTTGTTTAGGTCTTAAAAAGGATACTAGCCTAGAATCCCCAATTAGGTCTCCTTCTCTAAGAAAACTGGTTGACTCTCTCAATTTCTCCAAAGAACCCCCAATCTTTCTTTGAGGTTCTTGCTTCAAATGGACACCTCTCAAGGATTTTCGAGGTCTTGGGTCTTAACTACCCATACAACCCTCCACTTAAAAATGGGAAATTGCTAAGTGTTTCTCACACCAGATGGACTGATGGAGTTTCCTCTTAAAAACCAAGTCTTGGCAAGACTCACATCTACCTTCACAAAAATGAAATTCAACAAAATTCAATCACCCCTGCAAGTTATGTGCTCTGCACTCCTTGTCTTCCCTAGTCAGACTCTTCCTGGCTCTCCTAGGGCAAGACTTTGCCAACAACTCATGTGCTCACACAAACCCTAAAACCTACCATATGTACACACATGGAGTCTAGTCACTGTTCCCAAAGGGTAGTACAATTTGTACGGTGGGAAAGTGAACTAACACCCCATCTCTACAAAACTGTCTGGTTCATACCAGCAATAGGGTTAAAGCAAACTATTTACAAACAATGATTGAAATCGAATCAAAAAGACTAAAATATGGCACACTAAGCTTGAGAAAACACTAAACTACATCCTCCACATAACACAGTAACAATTTCAATCCATTAAAGCTCTACTTTGAAGCAAAAATCAGTAATAACATAGAAAAACACTGTTTTTCTTTCAATTCACAAAACTTTCCCACAATACCAATACTTCCAACCCTGCTCTCAAGTCGAGGCACACCTTATATAGGGTTCCTCAATTAGTTATGCTCCCTTGGTCGAACATGTAAGTTATCATGTGGCAAAGTTGAAAAGTGTACCATTTTGCATCTTTTGCCAATTTTCTTGAAAACTAAGTAAAATGAGTTTTTAAACCCATTCACCCTTCCTCAACTTCTATCCTAAAGATCAACCACATCCCTAAACTATCTTCTCTACTCAATGGTCAACATGACCTTCATGATAAACATCAAAAACAAAAGAAATGCATCCTAGACTTCCTAAATGCCTAATGTTTCATAAGTGCTCCTGCACCACTTTCCTCTCATGGCCACTTGGAATAAATTTGGGCACTATGTAAATAATGTACATACAGGTTTAGGAATCTTTGTTTGCAGGGGAAGTGAAGAAACTATCAAGCACCAGGCGAGTGCAAGTGCATTATGGCTAGTGGCTTGGAGAGGACAGCGGTAAAGAAAGCTGCTAAATGGATTGGTTTGTGCTAATCAAGAGCATGGGAGTGTGGGAACATGTATTCCATACATGTGTGTGCAAGAAGTCCAGTTGAGGAGGTCATTGAAGCCCTCAAAGTTGGAAAAAGGAGCTAAAACCCTTGAAATTAGGGAGGTATGAGGATATTCATATGAACGGCCACTTGGGAGACCTTACACCTGGTAAATATTGAAGCCTAGGGTACCACTAGAAAGAATATCAAAAAATATTTTGGGGTTGTTAAGACCGTTTTTGAGAAAATCCAAGAAAACGGATTCTAGGAGGCCTAGTTGGGGCAAAAGGCTATAAGGCCTAAAATGGAGTTTTTCAAGAAAGCGATGGGAGAATGGTGAAAGAATCCAATGAGATGGATTAGTGAGGTGTCAAATCAACAAAGAGACAGTAGAATAACCTTTCCTAGCCCCTGGAGTGGTTAGGACACTTTGGGTCAGTTTGGAGCCCAGGGAAGCCTAGTGGCGAATTGAGAGTAATGGAGAAGAATTTGAAATTGGTGGAGAGTCTTATGAGGTGAGAGGGGTTTAGGAGAGATCCCTAAATCGGGTAGAGAGGAATACCCTAGGAAGACTAGAGAATAGGTCTTGGGAAGAGCAAGAGTGCTCTTGAAAGGTAAGTCTCCCCATCAAATTGGTAAAGGAAGAGGTAGAGACTCTAGAGGTGGACAACTCAGAGAAAGGAAAAAAACTCATGTTAACAAGGATTTTGATCAAAGCACCTACCGAGGATGAACACAAACAAAGGAGAGCTCTTTTTAGAGTCAAGTGCAAGATACAAGGTAAGGTTTGCAAGGTCATCATAGACTCAAGATCAACTGATAATGTCACCTCAGAGGAGGATATACAAAATTTGAAACTCATCAAGATACCCCATTCTTAGTTGGCCTACTCCAAAGACAGGGACATAAGTTTGGAGTTTCCATGGATTAGCTCAGTTCTAAAGGAAATTTGTGAGAAGGTTTAGTGAAATTTGTGCACCAGTTCTTGACACCATCAAAGGAGGACTGAAAACAAAGTTTGTGTGGAGCAAAGAAGCCAATGAAGGATTTGAAAGGTTGAAGAGGGAGATAGCTACCCAACCTATCTTAGTTTTACCAAGTTTTGACAAACCATTCATAGTAGAATGTGATGCAAGTAACATAGCAATAGGAGTTGTCCTAAGCCAACAAAGTTAAGATGATGCAAGTAACATAGTAGTTGAACAATTTTAGAAAAAAGAAATTTGTGTCAAGGTCCGCATTCAATCCAACAAGCAAAAATCAAAGCTCAGCCTCTTCAAATGAAAATGCTTGTTTGCAAAAAAAATGAATAAGAATGAGGTAGTTAAGGTGTTTGAAGTTATTTAGAGGTCACTTTTAGGGTGGAAGGCTTAAAAATCCATTTTAAATGCACAAAAAAGAATTAAATTACTTCAAACCAAGTTTGTGAAGAAGTTAACTATGTTTCCCACTAGTTTCCCTTAAGAGTCCAAAGTGCTAAAAGACAACAATATTTGAAGGTCTATTTCTCAGAGATCGTGATGCTTACAGACTCTCCATCTGAGGCTATGGGATTGTGTTGGGACCATCTACAAAAACCTCTCTCGGTTTTACTATCTCGGAGGTGTTTTCCTGTGGTGATGACTTTTTAGTGGAGGGAAAAGTTGCCAAATGCAGCGTGTAAAGTTGCAAAGTGGTGCAACTTTCACTCCACAGCTCGTACGACCAAATGGACTATTCCAACACGTCCTGATGGGTACATTTACGCTTAGGGATGGTCCTCTCTTGCACCCAAATACGCCGAATCACTCGAGCTACATTGGACTGACGATTTCCCT
Source organism: Sequoia sempervirens (assembly GCA_007258455.2). NCBI lineage: Eukaryota > Viridiplantae > Streptophyta > Pinopsida > Cupressales > Cupressaceae > Sequoia > Sequoia sempervirens. The sequence continues at coordinate 155,375,893 of VDFB02047230.1, forward strand.
TTAATAGTCCAGAGTGCTAAAAGGAAGCAATCTTTGAAGGTCTATTTCTAAGAGACCGTGATGCTTACAAACTCTTCTTCCAGGCTATGGGATTGTGTTGGGACCATCTACAAAAACCTCTCTTGGTCTTTCTACTATCTCGGAGGCATTTTCCTGTGGTGATGACTTTTCAGTGGAGGGAAAAGTTGCGAGATGCAAGCAGTGTAAAGTTGCAAAGTGGTGCAACTTTCACTCCATAGCTCGTACGACAAACGGACTATTCCAACACATCTAGATGGGTACGTTTACGCTAGGGATGGTCCTCTCTTGCACCCAAATACGCTAAATCACTCCAAGCTACATTGGACAGGCGATTTCGCTTAAGAGTCCAAAGTGCTAAAAGGAAGAAATCTTTGAAGATCTATTTCTCAAAGACTGTGATGCTTACAGACTCTTCGTCTAAGGCTATGGGATCATGTTGGGACCATCTACAAAAACCTCTCTCGGTTTTTACTATCTCGGAGGCATTTTCCTGTGGTGATGACTTTTCAGTGGAGGGAAAAGTTGCCAGATGCAAGCAGTGTAAAGTTGCAAAGTGGTACAACTTTCACTCTGCAACTCGTAGACCAAACAGACTATTCAAAAATGTTTGGATGGGTACGTTTACGCTAGGGATGGTCCTCTCTTGCACCCAAATCGCCAAATCACTCCGAGCTACATTGGACCGACGATTTCCCTTAAGAGACAAGAGTGCTAAAAAGAAGCAATCTTTGAAGGTCTATTTCTCAGAGACCGTAATGCTTATAGACTCTCCGTCTGAGGCTATGGGATCATGTTGGGACCATCTACAAAAACCTTTCTCAGTTTTTACTATCTCGGAGGCGTTTTCCTATGGTGATGAATTTTCAGTGGAGGGAAAAGTTGCCAAATGCAAGCAGTGTAAAGTTGCAAAGTGGTGCAACTTTCGCTTCGTAGCTCGTACGACCAAATGAAATGTTCCAACACGTCCGGATGGGTACGTTTATGCTAGGGATGGTCCTCTCTTGTACCCAAATACGCCGAATCACTCTGAGCTACATTGGACCGGCGATTTCCCTTAAGAGTCCAAAGTGCTAAAAGGCAGAAATCTTTGAAGGTCTATTTCTCAGAGACCATGATGCTTACATACTCTCTATCTAAGGCTATGGGATCATGTTGGGACCATCTACAAAAACCTCTCTCAGTTTTTGCTATCTCGGAGGTGTTTTCCTGTGGTGATGACTTTTCAGTGGAGGGAAAAGTTGCCAGATGCAAGTAGTGTAAAGTTGCAAAGTGGTGCAACTTTCACTCCATAGCTTGTACAAAGCCAGTTCAAAACCCAGTTCTCCACACCTTCCACTCTTGAAATAACGTCAAGACATGCAATAACGTTTCTACATAAAGTTTTTATACAAAGCAATGGGTAGATAAAACCATGTAAGTGGTTTCCCCAAACTAATTGCCACCAAAACCATTCTTGATAGTTTAAAACTGCGAACCACCCCAATGTGTAATTATGATAGCACTCAAGATAGCCCTCCACCATGAACATATCAACTAAGTAGGAACCCATAACATTATGGAAAGATGATCCACTTCTCCCAATGTAACTCCCAAGCATTACATGTGAGAGATGGTCAATTTCATTGATGGCAACAGTTGTGTGACTCCCATTGATGACCTTCTTTATTCAATTCCATTACAACAATATCCAAAGCATTCCAAAGAATACTAATGAAAACAACATTTCCCTCAACACATCATGATCATTCAAGTACTCATTCTAACAATACAAGAGATTTACACTTCAAATTGCAAGTGAATATAATTTACTATATCTTAACATAAAAAATGCAAAACCGAATAGAAAAATGTATCAATGAGGTACAAGGATGTATAAAATCCAATCAATCAACACACAATCAACCTAACATAATTAAGGGTTGATAGGGGTATTGGATAATTAAGGGTTGATAAGGGTATGAATGTTTATCTTTGCATCTACTCTTGAATATCTAGGGACTTGGTGGTATTTAGAAATTTGTTACTCATTTTTATTGCATTGAATCAAAATGTCTCACTATTAATTGCTCTAATGCTATAAGATAAATGAATGTTTTCATGATTATAATGAATATATTGTATGTTATTAATGCTAGCGTATATCATCAAATTATGCCAAACATGTGTTTAGTCAACTCAAAGTGGGTGAATGACACCACTTAGTGAAAAGTTTGAATTTTGAATTTTAAAATGAAAGGGAATAGGTTTGTGACTATGAGGTCACCCTTGTGAATTAAAGAATTGGGTTTGAGGAGAAAAAGTTGCAAGCCACTATAATTTATTATATATAAATGGGAAATATTACAAAACCTGGTTCAAACGAGCATACCGACAGGAAAGAACCAGGAAGAAAACCTTCGGTTGTAGCTCGATTAAGTACAAAAATAGACCCCTTTACAAAAACGTATGAGTTTCCAAAATACAGGCCCATTTACATTTTAAACATACCCTTTATACAATGCCAGACATTTGACCCATATTTCAAAAAACATCACTGGGTATAGATTATGCCCATACACAATTATGACCATTTTACATTGTTTCCAATTTGAGAATTCAAATTTTACAAAATTTTCCTATTAGAGGCATTCAGGGCACAGTCTTCAACAACGTAGTATGTTCATGTTCTGCTGACAAGCACCTATACAAACCATCAAGGTAGCTTAGAATAACCAATCTATATTATTCTAAATTACACAAAATATGATGAGATGGTAATGCAAACTATAAAAGGCGCTTAGAATAACCAATCTGTATTGTTCTAATATGTTGCATACCTCTCTAAAAGGATCAAAGCTGGCTATTGTTGCAGCAAGTCCATGATCAATCATGCCAGGAATATCGCAAAAGTGGGAAAATGAGAAATCTATATTGTCACAATAGAAAAGATGTTAGACTAACATATCTATATTAATCTAAACAGCCTGAATGATGATGAGTTGGTGATGCAAACTATAAAAGATGCATACCTCTTCGAAAGGATTAGAGCTAGCTATTGTTGTAGCAGGTCCATGATCAATCTTACCAAAAATATCACAAAATTGCATACAAAATATCACTATTAAAGACACATGCATTGCAATAGTATATAAAATATCAGTATTAAATAAAGAACACTAATGAACTTAATCATAATGAACATAAGAATTCTACCTTCCATTCTTGAAAATGCTATTCAAGTGTGCCTGAAGCATCATCTCTTTGCTTAAGAGTATCCAACATTGCTTCATGATCAACATTACTAAGTGTCCATAGTTGTTTTGTCTTTGGTCTGGCATGATACTTCAACAACTTAACATTTATTGCTATAACAAGGTGCGAATACATGAGAATGGTTTTGTGTTTCTCATAGTCTTCAAATGTAGGTATGCTATTCTTTCTAATCATGTATGTTCGCAACCAAGTTCCTACAACCACAACTGAACCTGTAGGATACATGAAACCATCATCATCTTCCATCGGTTGTGTTAGCTTATGTTTTACCCACACACATCGAGCCAACCAATAGTCTGATCTCTCTTCATTCCCCTACAGTGCAACAACTGCAAAAATATGTCCTAGCTGTAGTAGATCTAAAAGCAAGTCGTAATCAACTGAACTTTCCATTGTGTCATTTGTCATGGATATTTTTTGAGATAAAGGAGTTAGATACTGTGGTACCCATGTATCCACCCACTCACTTGACTTGCATTGATCCCACTCGCACTGAATACAACTCTGACAAAAACAAGCCAACTCTCGTGTCCAAATGGTCCATGTGTCTACATTTGAGCTTCGAAATGAATGCATCTTTGAAGAATCTTTGATTGTATGACTATCTAATCTACCTCCCACTGTACCCTCCTCAACAAACCAAAAGAATCTATGCACTGTTGAATCAAGTGTCCCTCCCTGTGACAATGCTAAACTAAACCAATCAACTATAGAATGTGCATCGCTGAATTTTGCTTCTAAAATCTTCAATTGCTCCTTAACTAGAGCTCTCTTTACACATGCACCTGTTCCATCATGCTCCCCTTTCCCATGTCTAGCTTCAAAAAAAAATCCAAATATGAGGTAGGCCCCTCTCTACATGCATTCTACTCAACCAATAAAACATACTAGCATTCTTGAATTGACCTGTGCAATTATCTGACCAAATTAGATGTCGGCCCAATGCTATATCATGCTCCTGTAAGAACTCAAAAAAATTCTCAAAACAATGTTGGACATACTCAGACGAGTGAGATCTATCATCACTCATATAAAAATGATACTCTCTAATTATCTTTCGATCTTCCTCTGTACTATTAGGTGCATGTATAAATGTTATGTGGACAAAAATAGCAATCTGAATGGAATTGTAATACTGAGATTGTACCTCGTTTTGTGGTTGCAATGTGTAGTTTTCTACAAAGTCACCCACTGATATAATAGTTCCAATTGGAAAAGAGTCCTTACACATCCTAAATTGTTGATCCAACCACTGAGACCTATGAATATGCCTTGCATACTTGTAGAAAAGATTGTCCTTAAAATTTGAAATAAAATCAGCAACACTACATTCTTTTGTAACCAACTCACATCTAGAACCTTCACCTCCGCTTTGCAAAGTATATTTGACTATCTCATATCTCTTTTTCTCAACAAGCTTCTTTCCAAATTCATGTTTGGAACTCTCATGAAAACATTGAACAAACTTTGACAAGCCACCACATTGTGAGAACTTTGTATTTAAACAATCATTTCTATCAAAAAAGCAACCATCATCTCTAGAACATAAAAATGGATCTACCAAGTCCCTTGATGATTTTGGAAGATGCATTGCACCACACTCCTGCAACATTTCATTAGTATGCAAAGTAGAATGGATATAGCATAATAGCTCATGGTACATTGAAAACTCCACATGGTATTTGCAACAACAAGTATTACGAATCTTAGGAGGTACACAATAAAATGGCCTCAAACCCTCAAAAGTCCTTTGTGAGATTTCCATATTTTTATGTGTTTCAATAATTTTTTTGAACAACATTGTTTGGCTTGATTCCAAGAAATGTTTAGGATGTGGTGTGTGGTATCGATTGCCAATTCTTAACTTTAAAACATCCTTTGCATTGGGTGATACTCCAGAGTTATCATGCCAAAATTGTTGAATTACCTGCTTTACATTATCGGTTAGCTTCTTATGAACACGTGGAAGCCTCCCGACAAAAGCCCATGTATCATTTTCAAGAGGATCATCTATTCTTTCTCTTCTTGCAAGTTCTCTATCCAAAGTTTTTTATGTCAAAATCAATACAAGTTTGTCTCATAAAGTGAGCATTTTTCAATTGATGGCTTACTAGGGTGGTTGTAATGACTCTTCGAGCAGCTCTCTCATCCTTTTCCTTGTTACTTTTTCCAATATACTTGAGAGCATTAAAAAGATTTTTGACAATAATAGAATTTTTTTCAGTCTTCTTGTTCACACGAATCTTCAATTTGGCTAGCAAAGGTCTCATCTTTTGCATCTTTAGCAATTGTACAAAAAGTTGGCATTTCTTAGTCAATGTCTTATCACTAAAATATTGGTTGAAAAGTCTTCTAGCCCACAACCGAACAGTTCGTGTTGAGCTCTTGCCTTCAAAATTGTTTATAATATTCTCATCAAATTCAAGTAACCATTTAGGGGTTCTTGAGGGTCTTGAAACTGGAATATGTCTTTCTTCCATACAAGGTTCTTCATTTCTCATGTAATTTGGTGAAACATAATTTACACTTGCTTCAATATTATGTTCAAAATCTTCATTTCCATCATTTTCACCTTGAAAATTTTCAATATCAATTTGAATAATTTCATTCCCAATTTCAATATCATGTTCGGCATCTCCAAATCCAACATTTTCACCTTGAACATTTTCATTATCAATTTCAATAATTTCATTCCTAATTTGAATATCATGTTCAACATATTCAATTCCAACATTTTCACCTTGAATATTTTCACCTTGAACATCTTCAATTTCCTCTTCACTTGAAAGACCATAGGGGTTAGGTTCACCAATATTTAACATACCTTGTCTTCTCTTCCTATGACTTTCTCTATCTTTTTGTCTATATGCTTCAATTTCTTCTTTTGTAAGCTTTCTCTTGCGTTTTTGCTTTTGACAATTGCTGCTCCCCATTATACATCATAAAAGATGCTAAAAATCATTGCTTATGACAAATTTCAATAAAAGATGCTCCAAAAAGTTGATCTTTGTCTCTTCCTATCTAAAGCCACGTGTGTGTTGCCTGCAAACAGAATGTAGGGTCCTTTGGAATGCACAAAATGGCCCACATGGGGATTTTCTATGGCCCGCAAATCCGATATCCATTATGATCTGATATCTGATTCATTGAAACAAATTATGATACTTTTAATAGTATAATTTTTGTTCTGCAAATCGGATATCCGATTTGAATTGGATATCCGATTTGAATTGGATATCCGATTTGTGTACACATAGACCTAAGGGTTAATGGTAGATAGTAGAGGAGACATTATACAGACTACCCCCATCTTTCATTGAAGACATTATATGTTATACCTTTCGCGTGTCGCTGTGAATTATCGCTCTTGGGGAGACGTTATACAGACTACCCCCATGTTTCATCAAAGACCCACATGATACATATTGGTCGCTGAGACATATGATTTTTCTCACTAATGAGTGCCCATCATCACCTTTGCCAAGAAATTTTGGTTTTCTCACCAACTGAAATAAGTCTTACCGATGAAGCCATTCATCGGCAAGACAATGAGCCTTCGAAGAGACTCACACCGATGCCAAATGTTATACCGAACTCATTCCTCCACTTTATTTGTTGAGACTCATCCCGATGTGCACTGTCGGTAAAACACCCTAATTTTTTTGAAACTCTTGTCGAAGACCACCTCTCCTACTGATGTACATCTCTATTGGCATAAATTTTGAATCGGCAAGACATCCTAGTTTCTGGCTGATAGCCTTTTATGAAACCCCATCACATCATATCAACGAGACTAGTTGCCTTCGGCAAGACACTACTCTGATATACTTTAGCCTCACCGATATACACTAATCATCGTTGGTCGGTAAGACAAAGCTCAATTGACAAGACCCCTTGCCAAAAACCTTTAGCTTGGCCGAAACACCTCCATATGCGCCAGTCGGTATAACATGTTGAGCTCGCCAAGACATTACATCGATGCCTCCATCTTTTGCCAAAAACCCTTTCATAAGCCTTTCGACAAGACAATAATGTTTCACTATGTCCTTAGCCCGACCGTCTAACTCCTGTCGATAAACCATTCCATGTGTACAAGTCGGGGAGACATACAAAGCTCGATGAGACACCACCCTAATAGCCACAACATATGCTGATAGATGATCCCACCGTTGCCACAACCACATGAATGCCTCGCTGATAGCCTGCAGGAGAAAACTAGTCATTGTGACAACAAATGAGTCTTTCTGATAGGCAATGCAGACTCATGCAAACGGAAAATGCAGAATTGATCGGGGAGACAAGAATGAACCTATGCCGATATGGACCCAGACATGAAAAATGCATAACTCAATTGATTCAATGGGGCAATATGGCAAACCATAAATTAAAAATGCAATATGGCAAACCATAAACAAATTACGATACTTGTAATGATATAATTTTTTCTCTGCAAATCGGATATCCGATTTGTGTACACATAGACCTAAGGGTTAATGGTAGATAGTAGAGGGTTTAAAGGTTAAATGTTTAGGGTTTAGGGTATATGGTAGAGGGTTTAAGGGTTAATGGTTTATGGTAGAGGGTTATAAGGGTTTAGGTTTTCATGGTAAGGGTATAGGGGAGAGAGATAGATGGAGTGAGTGTGTGAGAGAGTGACTTGAGAGAGTGGGATAAGGTCAGAGAGGGTGGGAGAGTGGGATAGAGTGGGAGAGAGGGAGGGAGATGGTGGGAGAGGGTGGGGGAGGGTGGTAGAGAGTGGGAGAGAGGGAGGGAGAGAGTAGAATAGTGGAAGAGGGTGGGAGAGAGTGGGATAAGGTGGGAGAGGCTAGGATAGAGTGGGAGAGAGTTGGAGAGAGTGGGAGAGAGGGAGGGAGAGAGTGGGAGAGTGAGTGAGATACCTAAGAGAGGGAGAGGGGTAGGATGAAGAGAATTGAGAGAGAGAGAGGGAGGGAGTGGGAGAGAGATGTGAGGGAGGAGGAAGTCAAGGGTAGAGGGGAGATGGTTTGAGATTTTAGGGTTAAGGGTAGAGGGGAGGGAGATAAGATTGAGTGAGAGAGTTAGGAGAGAGAGAGAGGAGGGAGTGGTTGATAGATATAGGGAGAAAGGGTTAAGGGTAGAGGGTAGGGGGTTTAAGTATTTAGGGTTTAAGGGTTAACGGTTAATGGTTAACGGTAGAGGGTTTAAGGGTAGAGGGGAGACACATAGAGGGAGTGAGAGAGATAGAGAGATACCTAAGAGAGGGAGAGGGGATAGGAGGGAGAGGCTTGAGAGAGAGAAAGAGAGGGTAGAGGGTTTGGGGTTTAGGGTTATGAGTAGGGGGGATAGAGATAGAGGGATTAAGTGAGAGAGAGAGAGAGAGTGAGGGAGTGGGAGAGAGATAAAGGGTAGAGGGTAGAAGGTAGAGGGTTAAGGGTAGAGGGGACATAGATATGAGTAAGTGAGAGAGAGAGACCTGAGAGAAGGAGAGGTGGTAGAAGGGTGAGACTTGACAGGGAGGGAGGGAGGGAGGGAGGGAGGGAGTGGGAGAGAGATAGAGGGTTTACGGGTTTAGAGTTTAAGGGTTAAGGGTGTAAGGTTATGGTTAAGGGTAGAGGAGCCAGAGATAGAGAGTGAGTGAGCAGATAACACTGACAGAGGAGAGTAGGTAGAAGGCAAGTGCTGAGAGATAGAGAGAGGGTAGAGGGTTTAAGGGTCGGGGGCTTAAGGGTTTAGGGTTTAGGTTATGGGTAGAGGGGAGAGAGATAGAGGGTTTAAGGGTTTAGGGTTTAGGGTTTAGGTTAAGGGTAGAGGGGAGAGATATATAGAGAGTGATTGAGAGAGAGAGGCTTGAGAGAGGGAGAGGAGGTAGGAGGGAGGGTCTTGAGAGAGAGAGGGTAGAGGGTTTAAGGGTAAAGGGCTAAGGGTAGAGTGGAGAGACTTAGGAGTGAGTGAGTGAGAGAGAGACTTGAGAGAGGGAGAGGGGGTAGGAGGGGAAGACTTGAGAGAGAGAGAGATAACTGAGAGAGGGAGGAAGTAGGACAGAGACACTGAGAGAGAGAGGGGTTATTGATAGACATAGGGAGAAAGTGCTTAAGGGTAGAGGGTAGGGGGTTTAAGCATTTAGGTTTATACACAAATAATCAAGTATGGGTAGAGGGTTTTAAGGGTAGAGGGGAGACACACAGAGGAGTGAGTGAGAGATAGAGAGATACCTAAGAGAGGGAGAGGAGGTAGGAGGGAGAGTCTTGAGAGAGAGAAAGAGAGTGAGTGAGAGATAAAGACCTGAGAGAGGGAGAGGAGGTAGAAGGGTGAGTCTTGAGAGAGAGAGAGGGTAGAGGGTTTAAGGGTTTGGGGCTTAAGGGTTTAGGGTTATGGGTTATGGGTAGAGGGGAGAGAGTGGGGGATGGAGTGGGAGAGAGATAGAGGGTAGAGGGTTAAAAGGGAAGAGGGTAGAGAGATAGGAGTCAGAGAGAGAGACCTGAGAGAGGGAGAGGGGGCAGGAGGGTGAGACTTGAGAGAGAGAGGGAGGGGAGTGGGAGAGAGATATAGGTTCAAGGGTTAAGCATAGAGGGTAGAGGGTTCAAGGGTTAAGGGTTTAGGGTTTAGGGTTAAGGGTAGAGGAGAGGGAGATAGAGGGAGTGAGTGAGAGAGAATTGAGAGAGGGAGAGGGGGGATGAGGGAGAGTCTTGAGAGAGAGAGAGAGGGAGGGAGTGGGAGAGAGATAGAGGGTAGAGGTCGGGCGGATTTGTTTAACGGCAGAGGGCTGGCGGGGTAGAGTGAGAGACATAGGGAGGAGAGAGAGAGAGAGAGAGAGAGAGAGAGAGAATAGAGGGGGAAAGGAGAGGGAAGAGGGAAAGAAGGGTAGATGAGAGGGAGAATCTGAGGGGAATAATGAGAGAGAGAGGAGAGAGAGAGAGGAAGTGAGAGAATTAGGAGGGAATAATTCAGAGAGAGAGAGAGAGGGAAAAAGAGATAATATCTAAATATTTTATATAAAGTAGTAATATTAATTAGTTATATAATATTTTATATATTAGTAATATATATATATACATTAACTAAAATATAGAAATAATATTTAAATATTATACATAATAATATAATATATTATATATTAAATTATAAAGTATATTGTATATTCTAAACTAGATATATTAAAATAAACTATAAAATATTTATTGCATTTTCTAAATCATATATTATAAAGTGTAAAACATTTTTTAAAATCATATATAAACCAAATTGGATATCTAATTCAAATCGGATATCCGATTCAAAACAGATATCCGATTTGAAACGAATATCCAATATTTCTGACAAAGAATTTATTGCCTTGGGATTAGCCTCGGGCTTGCTTTGGTATTTGTCTTGGACATGCCAATCCTAAGAAGTCAACGCAAAAAACGTGTTTGACAACTCACCTTGTTTTTCTAGACTTCGTCCATGTGGCTGACAACTTTATTTTTAGCCAAAATTGATGAAACGAAAAGGGTTTGTAGAGGAGACTCTCAACTTTCCACCAATATAAATTATTCTTTACTTTGAATTTAATAAGTAATTATTATTCATTTTCTATTAGAATTACGACTAAAGTGTTGATTGATAGGTTGATTGAAAAACATCTATAACTTTCAAAGGGTATAATATTTTTTGAATCCAAAATATGCTTCACATTCTATGTTTCACATACTATAGGATTAAAAAAAAAAGAATTTTATGAAGTTTTGACCAAGTTAAGGTGGTCAAACATACGAGTTTTTATATTTTTTAAAAGTTGTAATAAAAAATTCATAATTAATTATTTACTTGGACAAAAATTACAAAAAAATATGCGTCACATCCAGACATGAGTCCTCTACTTATATCTAAAATCTTATAAAAAAATATTATCATTTTATTATGGTTAGAGTGGTCAGACAAACACCTACTTCTTATTTTTCCTCTGAAATTTAAGTACTGCTGCATTGAAATTTCAATTTTTCACCAAATAGACTTTTAAAAAAAATAAATAAACTTAGTAGTTTAAAAACTACATTCAAATTTCCATAGATTCTATTCTTACATATTTTTGAAATAATATAGATAACTTATTCAAATTTTTATGTAAAGTTTTCTAACTCTGATTTTTCTGAATTTTCATTGCCACTTAAGGGCCTATTTTTTCCATGATAATCCTACACATACCCATGTGATGTAAGAAATCATGGGTAGATCAACAAGGCCATATCATGATCGACACAGCTAGTGACCTGGTATCCCCTAACCTTACACACATTTTGATAAAATGGAAAACAAGTGGCTTTTATCATTTATTTGGTGACACCATCTTGTATTTGTTTAAGGGGAACGTCACCATGTACTTCTTCCCGCATGCAAGAAAGAATAGCAGTCACTCTATCTAGGGAATATGCACTAGTACTCTCAAGTTCATCTTTTAGTTTTTCTAGACTATGCAATATTAACATGCATGGTTCACTATGTATCTCTGGGGTTGCACCTTGTGCTAATGAATCTCTCAATTTTTTTATCTCATTACTAGTATTTGCAAACAAAGAATCTGGCACAGGTGGAACATTATCTGCATTTTCCATGTTATATATATATATATATATATATATATATATATATATAGTACACCTAAAAAAGAAATGATACTTTGGTAAATAATATATCTAGATAAAGAGAATACAAATCTAAAATAGAACTTGTAATAATTCATCTACTCATCAATAATATTTTCATACCATTAACAATTTAAAAAGAATTGGAAGACAACTATAATCTATAACATAGCATCCTTATATGGTTCAAATTTTAAATGAAACGATGAAATAAAGAATAAGAATACAAAGATTAAAGTATAAAATTATTTGAAAATAATTGGGGATAAAAATATTTAATCTAATAGTTGTTAACATAAATGAACTTCAATTATATATCCAAGAACATCAAAAAATTATAGATTGGAAAGCAAAATAATCAGACATTTATCATATTTTTATATGTATAAAGTTTAGATACCATCAAACTAGTTAAACTTATAGATTGCATAAAGCTATAAATTGAATCGTTAAAACTAATTTATTAAGAATAAAATCTAATAAAGTTTGACTTCATTGCATACTTGTTATAAATATCTCACTAATCCAACCATACATATTATATATGTTAAAAATATATATAATTGTTATGCCCGTAATTTTTCACTATATCTTGACGTGGATCTCCTTCAACTAGATCAATTAAAAATTATTTGTAATGTTGGAGGAAAATGGATATAATATCATTAGAGTTGTCATGGAACTACCTCTCTTGATCAACGATAGATATTATCCACTCTCGAGAATGTAAATATGTTCGAGATAACTAAAAAATATTTTGTATCCCTTATATCCTTTCATCCAATGTAGCCTATCTCTTAATTGAGATCCTCTACCACAATTAATTTCAAATCTTCTAAGTTTTATTTCAACGATTTAGAAACCACTCATTGTAGAAAAGTTATTAGTAAGTGCTAAACCCAAAACAAGTTTTTTTTTTCTATTTGGATCCATATTTTTTTTCCATTCTAGATCTCTTTCTAGCGATATTCTTATTGTAAGATCATAGTAAGGTAGTGCAATAGATTTAAATGCATCCATTCCAAGACCATTGGGAGGTGGGTATACAATATGAACCAAGTATTAATTTCTAATGTTAATTACTGAAAGAAGATGAAGGTCCTTATTTACCCTTAAATGACATTTAAAATGGATATTTTAATGTTCAATATAATGAAATGTTTAAAAAATGAAAGTGACAATAATATTGAAAATAAAAATGTTGAACATGAATGTGAAAATATTGTAAAATTTGATGGAACACCTATTGATAAGAGTAGCATCATAGAAGAAGAAGAAGAAGAAATACATCAACAATTTCTTGACTAATGTGGATATGAACCCTATGACATTGAAATTGCACTCAATAATCGACTTGTTGATAACAATGATTAAATTGATAGCTCACATGAACCAATGAAACTCAATGTGTCTCCAAATTACATAAGAAGAGAGAACCTAAATGTGAAGAAGAAAAAGAAATTCAAAATCCATCTTTTTGTAATGAGTTTGTTAAAATTTAAAAACATTCAAGAACCCCAAAATGGTTTGAAATTGATGAGCATAATAGAAATTCTTGAAGGCAAGAGGTCATCACAAACCATTTGGTTGTGGGCTTCAAAAATTTTCAATGAATGGTTTTCCAATAAGATGTATTAACCAAAAATTCCAAATTTTTATACAATTACTAAAGATGTACAAAATGAGACCTTTACTAAATAAATTTCAAAGATTCATGTAAACAAAAAGTTTGATCAAAATAATATTGTTGTTAAAGTTTTTTTTAATGCATTCAATTCTATTGTAAATAATGGTAAGGAAAAAGATAAAAGAGTTGCTCATAGACTAATAACATCATTAGTAACAAATTAAATAATTAAAAAGGCTCAATTATTAAGGTAAACTTGTCTTGAATTAAGCCTAAATCATAAAAAATTATCAAAAGTACTATCAATAAGATCATGATTAGAAAGTCCTATTGAAAATCATACTTGGGATTTTAGCAGTAGGATCCATGAGTCGATAAGAAGCTAATTAATAGCACAAAGGATGAAATTCAACAATTTTGACACTCTAACTCTAGATTTACATATGAGGTTGGAAACAACAATTTTTATACTCTACCTAGGCCATGATTCTATTATGAGTACGAAGAGTTTATGATAGAAATACATCCATTATTGTTGAGTTAAAAGTAGGTTAAATATTATTTTTCTTAAAAATTCACTTTTATATAAATGTAGGTGTTTTGGAGAACAAAGCTATAGTATGAATAAGTGATTGACATCGATGGCTATAAATTTCAAGGTGGGGACATTCAATATAATTCATAAGGTGTTATAATATTAAATGCTTTCATTGTTTAATTAGTTTTAATCAATGTTGTATGATTTATTAAACATTTTTTTAATATTTAAATGTAGGTGTTTTGGGGAGTAGCAGTGATAGATCTAGCTCATTGAGAAACAATATAGGTAGAGAGGAGGAGTGACCTTGACAAGGATTGAGACATGGATCACCTCAGGGTGGTAGATATGAGTGGAACATATCCATAGAGAAGGATAGGCAAAAGAGGATAGATATAGGAGACAAATACCTTAGGGGCACCTTTTTAGTTGTGTGTATGCTCTCAGAGTGGATTTACTCATGAGTGCTTTGATGTATTTGAAGACACATTTGTATGAGAACATAGATAATATGATATGGGAACTATTAGTTGTGTTGATGATGGGTGTGATATTTTATGTGTATGTTGATGATGTGCATGATATATAGTTATATTTCTTGTATTTGGATGCTCATAGGTATGGATATTCATGAATCTTATGTGTATGTCTAATGGTGGCATGTGGAAGGATAAATATGGCTATTGAAAACTTTACCATTATCTTGAAAACTAATTATGGCTATATGATTATCTTATTGTAATGAACCCAAGTTAATTCGATAGATATTAGTGAAGTTGAATTAGGAAGCATGGATTGTGCTTTATTATACACATTTTATGTTTAAAAATATGGGTCTAATTTTTGCGATATTGAAAGTCAGTTAAATTTCTTCAATATTATATCCAAGGTATAGGGATATATTAGTGGTAGGAGTAGTGTAGGATAAAAAGGAGAATGTATAAAGAGGGGAAGGTATAGAAAGGTAATGACATGGTAATGGAAGGAGAAGTTATGCTATAAGGTTAGATTTTCATAGGATAAGGATGAAAGGTATGAAGAACATATATGTATAGGATAGTGCTAGTAGTAACAATGGTGTGAACATATATAAAAGGATGCAAGATAAGACAAATACTAGTGGAGAGAAAGGCGGTAGGACATGGGTGGTGGATCCCATGGAAGTGGTAACTATAGTATGATAGGAGGAATCATTATAAGAGGATGAAGGGTAGATGGATGCATAGAGGGTACAACATTATTAAAATCCATTAGAGTGGTAATATTATGAATAGTATTAATTCCCTAAGGATAGCCACCTAATACATTATATAAATTACTAGCCAATGAGTGAGGATATTTAGGGTGGAGAGGTGCATCAATACGTAATTATCAATTTAGGAAAATGTCTTGTTTACCAACATATGTATCTAAATCATAGTCTCAAGTGATCATTATTTTTCATCTTCTTTAATGTGGCTCTTTATATGGTTGTCATTAGCTATTCTATAAAAAAATGATTCACTCGGACAGATTTTATTTGCTAGTCATATTAGAGTTAAGATGAAAACTCCATAAAACAAGATTTTAAAGGATATTAATTTAACTAGATAAAAGATCAAGGAAAGCACTCTCAAACATGCAATATACCCCAATTTCTTAGACAATGCATATTTCCTAATAATGTGTGTAGCTAAAAACTAATAACATGTAATGAATGGATGTAGGTGATAATAATTAAATAATCCTAATTGAACTAGGGTTGTCCTTTTTATATATTTAAGAAGTTGTAAGAGCATTGTATGAAATTGTAAGATGGGAATTACTTATGAAATGTTATGACACATAAGAGAATAAAAAAGGGGGATTACACTAGAATATTGATTAGAATTATGAAAATCGTCAAGATCATCTTAAATAATGGGTTTGACTATGTCAAAAATGGAGTGTCAGTTATGAGGAGGAGGATTTGAATTTTTTTGACAAGATGTAAAGAATTTGCTAAATACATCCTATAAACCAAGTCAAGGAATATTATGTTGGAATTTGTGCCAAATTTGGTGCCATTTTTAGGTCATTATTTTGGCTCATGGCTTTGGTTAAACCACACTTGGTTTATGGTTTAAATTTTTCCTATTTATGGGTGCTTGAGATGGAGAAAGCATAATGATTTTGTAGGTATCATCATGCTACTAGAAATTACTCCATATTCACATGTTGATGATACTACTATAAGGGTATGCACATGAATATTTTATTGTAAATGATATTATTATCAAATAATATAATTGGTTCATGTTTTTGGTTGTGGGATTTTTCTTCCAAGAGGATTTTCCCATGTACATAATTATGTTATAAATTTATAATTTATACATTTTTCTTGTAACTAAAATTAAATCTATTTTGCATATTTATCTCCTGATAGGTTAATATGGGAAGTGTTTCCACACCTCAAATTTGTGTTTCTATTTGAACTTCATAACTTTATATTGTTTGTTTCCATATGCTATTAAGTTCTTATATATGCTTCACTTGGTCTTTCCATTTAGGAGCAGGCTATCGATAGCTTTGATTGTTGAAATGGGAAGGCATATTTCATTTACACAGGACAAAAATGTATGCAAAATGGGGAAGCAAAATACTGTATGTTGAAAATGCTTTAAAAACTTTCAAACAAATGCAATTTGAATTCAACAAATTTGAAAAAAATTGCATTTAGGGTTTCAAATTTTAACAAATAAATGCATTTTGAACTCTAAAAATTTGAATTTTAAATACCTAGTGCTCGATATGCAAGCTGGAATGATGAACTTTGGAGAGACGAAGTTAAATTTTCTTTCGCCAGAAAGAAAAAGTCAGTTTGCTTGTCATCAGTTCTCCACACACGCTAGGGAAAGCGACTGGTAAATTTAGAAAGTGAAAATGACAGTTGAAAATGATGGAATTTTTGTTTTTTATCATATTTAAGGGGGTTCGGTCGAACCTAGGTTCGACCAAACCAATTTAAATATGATTATTTTTATTTAGGTTATATGGGTTCGATCGAACATATGTGTTTGGTCGAACCCATAATGAAGTTCAATCGAACCATTGGGTTTGAACGAACCCATTGAATATGGGGAAAAGGAAAAAAATGAAATTTTCTTCCTCATATAAATTGTAAACCACTATTCTAAAGCCACCCTACTCCCTAAGAAGCGACCTTACATGAATTAAGAAAAGATCCCTTTGAGCAATCCTTTACATACATAAATGTTCATAAGTGCTTAATGGAGCTTGTTAGGCCTTGCGAAGCTCAAAGTTTCATTTTGTGGCACTTTATTGAAGTTATTAGAGGGATAGCTTTGGTATGGTTATTATAATGAGAAGCCTAAACATGAACATGACTTTCTCATTATACGGCACGAAGTCAATACAGAGGCATGACCTTCTCACTAAGCCACCCTTTTTGGATACTCAACCAACAGACATGCCCTGAAGTTCCATTGCCTCAAAGTGAGTGTGTGTTTTGGACAAACAACTTGGATTTGATTCACATCATGTTGGACAAATAGTTGAGGCATGATCCACCCCTTTTTATTTTATTTTGTTAAATTTCTCTTTTTTTCTTTCTTTATGTCTTTGACATTGTATGTTTGTGTATCTTGATGCTCCATATCATACACCTTGTGTGTGTCCCTTTGTGCTTATTTTGGTTTGATGTAGGATCTTGGATCCTAGGGGCTTGGCCACCTCCTTTGATCTTTCTCACCCTATACCATCCACATTGTACACTTGGACCCCTTTTGATGCAAATTTGTCTACTATAGTGTGAGTTTGAAACAAGTGCCTCCTCTCACTAAAGTGCGAGCTAAATGTAGTGTAGGAAAAAGTATCCTTTTTTCACACTTAATTTGGTAATAATTGATATTAAAATGAGCCTAATATTGCCTTGATTTAGTGTTGTACTGTGTTTTACACTTTCACATCGGGTTTAGGGCCCTTTTAAACTAAACAGACCTTATTGTGCCTTATTTAGGGTGTTGTAAAGTGCATCTTTACACTTTCACACTAGTATAGGGCTTTATTAATTAATTAAGATTATTTATCCCTTATTTGTTCCTATTTTGCATCCACAAGCCTTATTAATTGCATATTTCAATGGATAATCTTGACACTTATCAAATAACCAATCATAATTCGGTGTTTTGGGTCATGTGTTCTAGATCTGGTGATCTAGGACTCATACGCCACCTTGGGCATATAATTCCCACCTAGGTCTTGGGGCCTGATTTCAAATTTCACATTAAAGAAGACATTCCTAGAAATTTGTGTCTCAGCTTTAGCAATTGGGACTCATATGCCATAACTACAGTATGAGTCCTACTTTAACTAGGATCCATTTTGAATTCAATTCTTGGTGGAATTTTATTCTCCTAGATATGATGTTGGCTTGTAGTGTTTTAATTATGGGAATTTTGGCATAAACTTGAGTATAAATACAAGGTTAGTTCACATAATTTCTCCTAACAAGACCTAGCAATTAAGAGTCAAGAATCCTAAGATTTCATAAAAGAATTATAGAGAATTCAAAAGCATTTCTAAGACACTCAAGGGAATATTTTTAGAAGATTATTGGAGCATTCAAGATCCATTATAATGTCAAAGGCTTGATGCATCATGCATGTGGTTTTGAGCTAATGTTGTGATGTATTGCTCAAGATCAATTCAAGTAATCAAAGGCATTATCCTTCATCAAGAATCATGATCAAGATCTACATCCATTGAGGCCACTTTATGGTTGTTTGTAGATCTACAAGGTTTCAAACAAGGTTCTATTATTTCATCTTATGTTTCATGTTTCATTCATGCTTCATTTCTCATTAAGGTTTGATTACCAAAATGGGGTTTGACCAAGGAAAATCCCCACTTCCTAAAAAAACAACACTTTTTATGTCTCTTTGTGTGATTGTAGGTTTATAGGTTGAAAAAAAAGTGGATTTGAAGCCCTCAAAAGTACCAAAATGACAAAGTTGCAAAAGTTATAAAAGTTGTCAAGACTCATAGAAACTCAGACCTAGAGCAAGATATCCAACCTATTTACATGAAGCTAGTGGGAAAGTGCTTGTTTGATCCATCTTTAGAGGTTCACAAAGTTTCACTTCATAATTCTACTCCTAGGAAACTTTGCAAAAAAATGAGACACTTAGCAACAGTTTGGGCATATGAGTCCTAGTACTTCCTTTTCACCAAATTTCAATAGATCTAGATTAGTCACTGAGAGCTTCCAAGTCCTACCCAAAAACCATATACTAGGACTAAATCGCCTAGTCTAGCATATGAGTCCTAATATCCCTCAAAAGCAACAGTTTTAAAGGATTTTAGGCCTTGCTTAGTCATCTTCATTTCTCCAGGTACTTCTCTATATCTTATTTTTTTTATCAATCTAATTACATGCTTTCAAATTCCATTTTCTAGGTCATATAGCTAGATCTATATATTTCTTTGATTTATTTCTTTCTAAGCATTTGCTTAGTGGTGAACCCCTCTTTTTAATCACACCTAAGGAGACCTTGTAGCAATCTCTTTTCCTAATTTGATCATTAGGTTGAGATCTCTATGGTTTCCTTGAATGAACTAAGAATGAAATAGGCCCATATCCCCTTATGTGTTCCATATCCAAAATTGTGGAACCCATATTTCCTTGTGTTTAGAAAGTGTTTAACGAGAGATTTGAAAACATATATGAAATTTAGGGACTAAGACCTTGATAGAAAGGATAAAATATCATTCTGAATATGAAGCATGGATCACAATGAAAATATACATAGATGCAGAATTTGAAACAAGCCCAAGGGAAAAAGATGGAGACATAAGGAAATACCATTAGACAAATGTTGTGTCAAGTTACACAAAGCAATGTAAATGCATATAGTCCTAATGCATATATTTCTTATTGTCTATCATTCAGATATTTGTAACAAAGCAATAAGCTAGGAAAAGGATAGACTAGAAATAGTGTTAGCATATATAACCTATAATTTGTAGACTATTGTCTAGTTTCTAAATAATGTAGAATATTGTCACACTAATGCACTACAACAAAAGGAATTAGATACAATGAAACATAAAACAACAAGATACTCATGAAGCTCAAAGTATTATAACATTAAATCATTTATTTAGCAACCTCCAAGTTTCTTTATAATTATATCCACACTTGTAATATTAATTTAGGATGACTTGGTCAAAAAATTATTAGGTATTTCTAGATTGGATGTGAAAGTGGCAAGGGAATGATAGAGTTATTTAGAGCTTGATTGTTATGAGCCACTATGATAGAGCTATGGTTTCTTGCCATTAACTAGACTAGTTGAAGTAATAGCCAAATTGAAATTTGAGGAATAACAACACCATAACTTAATACACATAATGATAGTGTTTCTAAAAATGAGAATTGTAGATAAAATCCCAAAAAGTTAAATGTTGTAGCTGCTCCTCCATTTGAATAGGTAATATTTAAACATATTAAGTAGAGTGGCTAAGGATAATTTTTAAACTATTCATGGTGGGAAATAAAGTGGAAGGGAGCTAAAGCACATCTTTAAGGAGAGATGTGATAAGGTCACGAAGTGCAATGCACTAACCAAGTTTCATAAAGTAAAAATTTCTTAATTTAACACAAAACGAGTAAAGGTAACAAGTAATAAATCCATTGCAATAAAAAATTTCTTTCCTTTTATTGATAATTTCCAAACAAGATAAAAAAATAATCCATCATGTATTCATTTTCTTTTCAAATATACAACAGAGTAAGAAAGCATACAAATAAATACATAGCTCATGGAGCTTTTGAACAAATAGTATTAAGATGGTTCAGATTCCTTCCTATCAAATCTTGGTACTTTTGTTGCTTGTGGAGGAGAAGCATCACTCACGCACTTTTATACCAACCATGGACTCTTAATGTGGTCCCCCACACATATATCATTCAAAAAATGGCCCTTCCCTTTGATGAAGAGATTGGTAGAGTAATCGATCATGACAACCAACTAAGCATAGTGTTGTGTCCTACATAACTAGAACTTGTAATCCTACAATCTCGAACTAGTATGTAATATGGGATCACGGTGAATTAACAGTGTAGTCTCAAGTTTCACACAATCTAATTGGAATCTTGTACATTGCACTACTTTATCCAAAGTGCTATATTTAGTAAACAATTGAGAGTCATCTATCACATACACTACTCAGGGCCAATTTGACTTAAGGCTATCTTACACTATGTATAGGTATTATCCTTCAATGGATAACTTGTCATCCCAAACTAACCTACAACATTCTATTCTACTTGAAATGAATCTAATTAACAAGTAGACAAGCTCCCTCCCATATTGGATTATCTATCATAGGAGTAACACAAACGTTCCTAGTTAACTTAATAACTTAGTTGGTTGTATCTAAGCAACTCTTGCATTCAATCAAGCCTAATTTAATTAATATCTAATACAAACAAAATTCTCCTATTATGGAGATCTTACAAACATTGTATAAAATAGCTAGAATACTTCAATTCCCTTTCTTAGAAGACAAATATATTTACTTCTTATGCACAGATAGAAAATACATTCCATGCAACATCATAATTCCTTGCAAATAATAAGAAGAAGAATATTACATGCCTATTATTTCTTTCCCAGATGATGTTGTTAATGTAGCCTTCTCCAAACAATGGCTTAGTTGAACTCAACTTCCAAACACAATTCTCTCTCCTCCCTTGTTAATGAAACACTTCCCTCAGATAATGAGACAATTATCCCTCACCAAATCTCACTCTTTCGTCACTCAAAATCAAAAATATTAATTGGTAAAACTCAAATGTAATAACCAGCAAGAGACACATAGTTTTTAGTATAATATGTCATTTTCAAGTGAATTGGTAAAAGGGCGATATTGGTTTGCACAAGCAAATGGAAATGATAATGATTGACTGTAAATAATGAAATTAGTATGAAATGAGATAATAGGAAAAAATGATAAAGAGGATGATGAATAAGATCATACACAAGATAATGTGTTGTAAAAGAGTTGGGGTGACTATTTATAGAGCAGCCAACCTCCAAACTTCTTACAGTTTTGGCATGTGAATCAACACCACTCCCTTTTTGAATTATTCAACTTGGAGGTGGTGGAAATTCAAGCTCATACTCGATATTAAGCTTAACAAATTGAATTCTTCAATTGCTAGCATTAAAGGACTAATTCAACTAGCACATTGGAAATTCATATTTTTCTACCAAATCAACACCTACAAATATACTCCCTCCTAGGCCTCTGGAAACCAATAGACTAAACACACTTCTCAATGGCACAAAAATTAACCATACTTTACACAAATGACATCTATCTTTAAAAATAACATAAACACTTACAAACAATTGATCATAGCATCATAACTACAAAGATATTCCCTTAAGTAAGGAATTAATTCAAATTTCTTGTCATTCATTTTAACTTAGCCACTTAGTTGGAACAATAGATTACTTTCTACAAGAAGAATTATATTTATAAATAACTATATCATTCATAAGGAAACCATCTTCATGGAACTATTTAATACGAGACCCTAATATTAAGGTCACAACTTTAATATAATGCTATAATAACCATATCCTAATTATCTGTTTCATATAGCAATTCAACTATTAAATGATTATAAAAATTATTAACATTCATTTGCTAATTAGTTAATAGAAAGAGTAATCCAAATCTTTTAACATTTAATTTGAATCATTTAACTTAAATAAACTATCTTCTATATTTTACCCTTGCTTAAAATTAACTTTCCCCTATCTTAAAGATATCTCAACTAACCCTTCAAAATAATAGATCATAATTTCCAACATAATCACCATATTTAAAGAGTGATTGAACTAAACATAAATAAGTAGAAGAGCTTTAAAAAATGTGAATATAGTAAAATTTAATCTAAAGTCTTAGTCACTATGATTGATCAAGAGCTAATTTAGGGTTAGATATATTATCGCTAACGAATAATAAATTTATCCCGAGCAAAGCTAAAATAATAATAATATCAGATACATACACAACACAATATAATACCAATTCCCAAACAATAAATAGTATGAATAGGGTAAAATCTTACTGTAACTAAACTTTGAAAAGAATTTAAGAAGATTAATGTTAAACATTATTGACACTATGGTTATTACTAACAACCTAGTTCAACAAATAATATTACTATTTTTGTTGATTACAGTGTGTATAATTGAATTTATATAAATGTATTATGTAAATAGCTATACATAAATCCATATGTAACTTCATTATTAAATACGTTAACTACAAATGAGTTTGTTGGTTTTTTTCTTTTCAGCTAAAACCTAAAGACAAATATTAGATGTGTCCTTACAAAATACAACTAAATACTTAGAATATAAAAAGATAAGTAACAAAATAAGGGGGCCAATTTTACAAAATCTATTGAACATTTTTCTTTTGATTTATTATGCCTATGATACAACCATATTTTAAGACTTGACATAGTGTAGAGACATCTAGACATTGTTCAATTAATTTGCCCAAAAGAATAACTATTATCGACATGAGATTTTATTTCTAGCCACTGGACACTGTGAAAGATACTAGAAGAAAAAGTTATAACTCAAATATAAAGAATAGATACTCTAATTGACTCAAAGAAAATTTGGATTAACCATGGTGAAATGAGAAAATTAGACAACCATTGCTAACTACTAAAAAGTAAATCCAGCAGGCACCGAATAAAAGTGTTGGATTCAGAATTCCCAACAGCAACACAACGAATGATTGCCCTTGACTAATGCATGATGAGAATAAAAAATTTAACTTCCACATATATTAAACCAAAATGATTGCTAACATTCTCCCATATACGTGCAATCAAAACCTAATCTAGAAGGAAAAGTACAGTTCGGATATCCGAGCAAACACGCATGCAAAGTGCGGTGATATAAACATGGTGTGTAATATGTATGATAGAATGCCTCATAGAAAAAATGGTCTCATTATTGTGGACTTCATTCAAATTGAATTCATTAAAATGTACGTTAAATCTATGTTGAGAGGGTGTGGTCATAGGAACTATGCCTGAAAAGATAAGATCTATATTTCAGATTTCTATACCAAAAATGCACATGAACTTTCAATGGTAATGATACACTGCAATAAGAAATGGAAAGCAAAATAGATGAAGGCAAGATCACAGAAATATGCACAAGTAAATTTAGAAGCGATCCTTCAAAATACTGAGGAGAACATTTTCCAACTATAGTAAGAAGATCATTCTCTCTAACAACAGTATTAAAACATGGGTCGAAATCCTAACAGAAGATCAAGAACCATAGACATTGCAATTTATAGCAAGTAGATATGCTCTAAGTTACCATACTTGGGAGAAACAGATGGAATTAAGTTAGAAAGAAACGTCGTGAATATAGAGAAAAATTAGAGACAATATATAGCATGCAAGGTTAACATTTTAGAAATGGAAAGCAAAACAGACGAAGGCAAGATCACAGAAGGAGAAGAATCAGATGATTTTTAGATTAGGGATATTGGCAGATTCCAAATATAAAGGAACGGTTAGGGAAAGTTCCCCAAGTCATCAATATTTATTAACATAAATAACGCATTATCAATGTCCAAAATGGCATATACTAAACTCCAAAAGCATGTTGCACAGGCAGCAACGAATACTCAAACACGGTAGGGCGCATGGCCTGCTCATGGGCACAGAGCTCAACATTGCACTATTGACAGACAGCCTCAAAGAGGACTCGTCTCATGGGCGAAATGATGACAGGAGGGGTGCAAAAGGCATGTAGTCCACCAGGCACAATGCCTTAAAAGATGAAATCACGAGTAGATGCAATTGGCGGCCGGGCTTAAAGATCACACACTAATGTTTGACTCCTTACGTGGCTCGTGGGCCCGTCCTTACTCTGTTCCGTCGGATTTATTTTCCTTCAGTCCACCGTTCTGTTTGCCGTTGCGGTCATCTTAACTCCCCCCGGTCAGTGTCACCGCAGCGGTTATGTTTGAATCTGCATCAGTCACTGTCACCGTAGTAGTTATTTTTGAATCTGCATCTCCCGCCCAATCCTTGGAAAGAGCAACGACATTCCCTCCTTTTTCAACTACATTCTCAACAACACTAGTCGAGCAGATTTCACCTCTCCGCTGCTCTCCAAATTAGATGAATGCATAACAGTAAGTTTCAAATTCTTCAATCTAGAAATTTCTTCCCATTGATAACCCAAGAAATGTGCACCGTTTCACAGATGAAGAATTAACTCATTACTGCCATGTGACTTGACAGAGGTTTTACAATCGTTGGGCAAGGAAAGTCATTGTAATGAACATTCCACGTTTGGGATGTGCCCCTACTGCCAGACGTTTGGTAAAGTTTATAAATAGAGGAGGATGGCCCATGCTTGTAAACCAGGTGGTTGTGTCATATAACACTGCTTTTAGCTCATCTCAGACTGAACTCGATGAAGCGACCATTATCCAACTTAATGCTAGTGATCTTGTAATGAACGTTATTAAAAATGGTGTAAGCTGCTCTCTTTAAAGAATCTCTTATTTTTATCAAGTTCTTGCTTCATTTGGATTAAGTGATTGTGTGGCTGAAACAATGTAATGAATTTACCCAAAATTTGGGTGCAGGTATTAACGATACTACATCAGCATGCTGTGGTTCGGGAGACTTTTGTGCAGAAACAAGTTGTGGACTGACACGTCAGCATGTTGACGTCACCCATTGTACCACCAAGTCAACTAAACTTTGACTGCCAATATCTCGAGTATACGATGTCGGATTTCGATGAAACGAACGTTGTTGGAATCATTTCGACGAGCCCTTCGATTTGACGCCACTACCGTCAATTTCTGAGACAATCATTTTTTTGCCTTTTAGATACTCCCTAGTGTCAGTTTGACCAAAAGTTTGAATGGCCGTAACTTGAGCAAATGGACTCCTTTTCACTCCATTCAAGTTGCGTTGGAATCAAGAAATCGAGCTCTTTCTAATGGTGTTAAAATATATAGTATTGGAGACACTTGAATTTTTAGTGAAAATATCCTCTGGATCATGCCTTCCCACTATAGAACTTTTGGACCTCCAAAAGTGGCATTTATTCAAACATCAAGTGAGGACTTGGCCTCCCCACTTGTCCTATATCATCTGTACATTTGTATACCTGGCCCACAATCACAACAAAGACTGCAACAACATTGTTGATCATAAACATCATTTTATCACTTCCATAAGCATCGACATCAACTATCGTAGCCACTAACCAACAAAAATTGACTAGCATTAAGCTGAACAATAATGCAGAGATGAAAGAGAATAAATCAACAACATATCGATCCTTTGCAACAAGAACATTTTTACCTAATGATCCATCAATGCTTTCAATCACCATTCCCTCATGATGTACTATCGGTGCATCCTGCAACATCTGACCTTGGTTAGCTACTCCAAGTTCCTGTCTAGAACCACCTGTGTTGATAGACATAAGAGTTAAATCTTTACTTGCATTAATCACCCTCTTAAATTGCCCTGTGTTTGTAAAAGAACGATCAGTCTTAATCCTGTGAGAATGTACAATATACTGAATGCCATCTTTAAATAAATGATAATAATTCTTTTCCCTATAGAAAATAGTTTTCCGATCATATAGATAAGGGCTACCCAGAACTATCCCATATATATCTAGTGGAACCACATCAAACTGTACTTCATCCACAAACTTACTTGTGATTGTGAATTTTAAAGTGCATTGTCTTGTTACTTGCAATTTATCATTCTCACAAATCTAGCCTAGTGGATAAGGTTTCTTATGCGATGTAGTTTTCAATCCCAAGTTTCTTACAACATCTTCAAAAATTAAGTTAACTTGAGAACCACTATCTATAAGTGCATCAATTTTAATGTTCTTAGCAACAACCCTTAAAAGAAACAACTCATTCCTTTTCTTATCTTCAGAGACATCATTAACTTTAGAAGTAGAAGCACAACTACCAAAGGAAACACTGAAATTAGGAGCTTTACCTTTCATACCCATAGTTGTTATCTTAGTTTCATCATCAGAATCAGAACCAAGATCCATAACAACATTTGTGGCTTTCTCTTTACCCTTCTATTTCTGATTCTGTCTCTGAGCCCACTTAGACTTTAATTCGAGATGCAACTTCCAGGGTTACCTTAGAATAGTGGTTTACACTTTCTAAGAGGAAGGAAATTTTGGGTTTTTTCCATTCCCCATACTAAATGGGTTCGGCTGAACCAATGAAAGACCGAATAAAAAAACATATTCAAATGGGTTCGGCCGAACCCCTTCAATATGACAAAAATAAAAAATTGTTTCATTTTCACTGTCACTTTTACTTTCTTCTTTTACCAGTCACTGTCCTGGTGCGCGCGGCGAACAGAGTCTGTGACAGCGACAAAACAAGGTTTCTCTCTCCGGCAAAAGCAAATTTCCGTTCATCTCTTCAAAGTTCATCATTCCAGTTTGCATATTGAGCACTATTGAGCACTAGGTATTTAAAATTCATTTTTTTTATAGTTCAAAATGCATCTATTTGTTTAATTTCGAAACCCTAAATGCAATTTTTTTTAAATTTGTTGAATTCAAATTGCACTTGTTTGAAATTTTTTAAAGCATTTTCAATATAGTATTTTGCTTCCCCGTTTTGCATATATTTTTGTCTTGTTAAACACCTTTCATGAGAAAAATGAATATTAAAACTATCAACTATCTGTTAGGGGATGAGAGGTCTATAATTTCAATGCATCTACAACATTATTTCAAGTGTCAAATGCTCCAACATCACCTCTCCATCATCTACCATTTCGTAGTGGACACCTTAACTATCATCCAACTAATAACACAACAAATAAACTAAACACATATGTCACAAAATAATTTTAAAACTACAAATTTAGGGTCAAACTTGTAGATGAAAATGTAAATTCCATACATGTAGGAGTGAACCATTAAAGTCATATCTTGGTTTGTTAAGGTGTCATAATATTAAATCTTATAAAAAATCAAGAATCATATCATTGATTATGTACATTACAATAAAATATCTCCATATAACAAATGAAGCTAAAAACCCTAACCCTCTGTCAATTCTATAGTGTGCTTGTCTAGTACTTTTAAATTCAATTGTATGTTCGAAGGTAATTTGTGTATTTACTTATTGTATTTATTTATCCTAGCTAATTAGAAAAGAAAACTCTAAAGAATTTATTTTCTTTTCATTTTGGCAAAGCCATTTAATTTGGTATATCCTACGATTTGGCCATAAAGGTTTTCTTGAATCTTAATTAGTTTTTAGATTTAAGTGCTTTCTCATTGTCTAATTTCTTAATCAAATCTAAACATTGTTCGATCCTTATTTCCTTCTAATACCAAAATCATCCTCTTTTCCTAGTAAGAAGTCATAGTTCAATCCCACCATGGTTGTGAATCAAGCTAAAATTGGTATGATTGGGAATATGCATGATACTAAATTTATCATAATGGAGAAGAATCATTTGACCATGAGGCCCTTGTTGAGAAAATGGTAATCAAGATATAGCTTTGATGCACACAACCTTTCTTTGGATCTTGCAAATTTGGCTAGTAATATTAATCCTAGTACAATGATTGATCTCCTTCATATACTATGTTGATTAATAAGCCATGTGGAAAGAAAGTACTTAAAGTTAAATAGGTAAAAGGATAAGCTCAACAATCCCTTTGAGTGATGTGCCATTTTCCCTCCATCCCAATCTTCTTCTTCATGTATTCGTCCTTATTGTTTTACTCCTATCTATCTTATAATGCAATTTATTTCTCCTTCCACCAAATCTGCCCAAATTTATCCTCTCCTTTTTCCTAGATCTCATCTCATGCTTACTTATTATGATGCACATAGTTCTCTTGTCTCCACATTAGTTCTCATTAGTTTTGTTTACACTTCCCATGTTCCCCTCACTGTGATATTCCTACGCAAGTCTTTGTCACTCCACACTCATTTATTATGTCACAACAAATTTATACACCACCTTCCATTTCTCATCTTGCCACTTTCATTCATGTCCTTAATCCTAGTGTACCTCTATCTACCCTTGACATTAATGTTTAAAGTCTTGTTGAGATGAAAAGTAATGTTGATTCTTTACCTAATGGAAACAAAAAAAGACATACATATGAAAATCAAACACAATTCAATTTCTATTGAAAATTTTACATATCCATTTTTTGTTGGATTTTTGGATCCTAGATTTGAGATGCACAATGTTAAAGGAGATCCCATGACACATTCAAGGTTCTTTAGTGCTACATATTTTGATTTTGTTTATGATGATAAGTTATTGGCTAAGTTCTCGCAATGAAATTTAAAATATTACATGGTATTAAATGATTGTATTATCTTCCATTTGGGTCTATTTTTTAATATTGAAATTGATCAATGCAAATATTGGAAATGTTGGATTGAAGTTTATTATTTTAGATTTTTTGACTATAAACAAGGATCTACAAATTATATACATTCTTAACATTTGCATGTGCAAGTGAGATGAATGTTAAGAACTAAAGTTGTTAGAGGCTACCACACTTAATTATGGATCTTCTAATGCTTCATCTACATCATCCTACCCTTGTAAATTTGAAAAGAAAAATTATTTCCAAAAGGATAGTAAAAAATAATGGAAATGACCATTGTACAAACTATATACATTATAAATGTTTCTAATATTATGACTCTAAAGCCTCCAACTTTTTCCTTTGTAAAATGTGCTTCAAAATTTACTTAGTGCAAACATGATTACACTTCCTCCTATTAGGCCATTAGATAAATCTAAGGTTATTCCCAAAAGATATAATGAGAAAGAATTTTGTTATTAAATTGTAGAGTTAATTGTAATTATACTCAACATTTTATGGGATTAAGGAATAATTGATTAAGGATTTGATTGATAAAAAAAAAAATTAGGTTGAGGGGGTTAATATTGGGGTCAATCCTTCAATTGTTCCTCCTAATGAAAATTTAAATATTTTACACTAAATAAATCTAATAAAATGGTTTTATATGAGGGTCATGAGATTGAGGTACATATACATGTTGACGAGCTTGAAATCATTGATTCACCTACATGTGAGGAATGATTTGTTGGTATTAATAAAAATTATAAGGGTACTTATTCTTCTTCTTATGTACTAGTGATTGACTTTTATAGAAATTTCTATGGACTAACCAGTATTCAAACTTAGGACCTCCCATTTGGTGTTAGGATGCTCTACTATTGAGCTAATGGCTCACATTGTGATGAGTCCTTTTATGGCTTAGGTGTGTATCATTTCTCCAACACACTCCCTTGAGCCACAACATAGGTGTCAAATGCACCTAGCTTGGCTCTAATACCATGTTGAAATTTCCATGAACTAGTTAGGATGCAAATCTCCACCACTAAGCCACCCACCCACTTTATGACAAATCAATTTACGGTTTAGGTATGCTAATTTTTTCGACACCTTTTTCACATTGTGAGATATTACCAAATAATTATAATGGTCCTCTGGTTTTGTGTGGATCATGAACCATGTAAGGGTGTGTTTATTGATCTTACTCACCAATAAAATGTATTCATTGAATAATTTTTGTTTTATCATCATTTTATAAACAAGCATATGCATATTTGAGGGTTTATTTAAAATTGACTAATGATATGTTGATTGAAACTATAGGATACATTATTACCTTAATTTTTTGGTCTAAAAGATGAGGGAAGTTCTTATTCTATGTCATATTATTTCTTCTTTAGATACATATCTCATATTTTACTTGGGTATCCATGGATAAAGCAATATCAAGCAACATCATCTATGCCATGCCATCAAGGAATCAAATACGTTCACACTAGTAAAGAGGTTACAATTGCAAGAGATCCGTATATGCCTCTATCTTAGATTAAGTCATTTAACCTTAAATAATTTTAAGAACATACCTAAGGATCCTCTATATAAGTGCAAGGATTCTTTGCCTAATTTGTAAAAATTTCAAAAGGAATAACAATGGTGGGAAAATCAAGACAAGATGCAACAATTTAGAATTCCTAAAGGGTTTACAATTATTAGAGCCAAAGTAGGTTATATGTAGGTTTTATATTATAAAATGATTCAAGAATCTATAAGCCCAAAAGAACCATAAGCATTGCAAACTTTAGTTCAGAAGCATAAGGGATTGGATATTTTCATTCCTAAACATGGTTTTCATAAAAAAAATTACTCATGTAGCAAGGAAGGATGAGGATTACAAATGATAAATCTATATTTTCTTCATCTTAAAAGGGTCTTCAAACTACTTGGGTATCAAAGAATGATTTACATAATAAAAAGTTGAAAATCTACAAGTAGAAATACCAAGTTACAAAAACAAGAATAATCGTTATGGTAATAGAAAGAGAAAATGCTTCCTCTTAAAAAACATGTTTATTAAGAGTTCTAATTTACATAGTGTTGAGGAGCACATAATATAATAAACATGATTCAAGTACCAAAACATTAAGTATGATGATTGGGATGAGAGGATCAACTTGGGGAGGATTATTATAACATCATTAGTTGGAACTTTTTAATTTTATCTCTTTGTGTTGGTGTTGTTTTTAATGTTCTTAATTAGAGTGCGGATGATGTTAATATACATTTAATGATGCATTTTGAAATTTATTTAGTAAAGGTCTCATTTTGTACATCTTTAGTAATTGTATAAAAATTTGGAATATTTTGGTTAATACATCTTATTGGAAAACCATTCATTGAAATTTTTTGAAGCCCACAACCTAATGGTTTGTGATGACCTCTTGCCTTCAGAATTTCTATTATGCTCATCAATTTCAAACCATTTTGGGGTTCTTGAATGTTTTTAAATTTTAACAAACTCATTACAAAAAGATGGATTTTGAATTTCTTTTTCTTTTTCACATTTAGGTTCTCTCTTCTTATGTAATTTGGAGACACGTTGAGTTTCATTGGTTCATGTGAGATATTTATAACAAGTATGCAATGAAGTCAAACTTTATTAGATTTGATTCAAGTAATATGACATATTTATTTTTCTTTCCAATCTATAATTTTTTGATGTTCTTGGCTATATAATTGAAGTTCATTTATGTTAACAACTATTAGATTAAATATTCTTATCCCCAATTATTTTCAAATAATTTTATACTTTAATCTTTGCATTCTTATTCTTTCTTTCATCATTTCATTTAAAATTTGAACCATTTAAGGATACTATGTTATAGATTATAGTTGTCTTCCAATTCTTTTTAAATCAAGTTAATAGTATGAAAATATTATTGATGAGTAGATGAATTATTACAAGTTCTATTTTAGATTTCTATTCTCTTTATCTAAATATATTATTTACCAAAGTCTCATTTTTTTTTAGGTGTATTGTATATATATATATATAACATGGAAAATTTAGATCATGTTCCACCTGTGCCAGATTCTTTGTTTGCAAATACTAGTAATGAGATAAAAAAAATTGAGAGATTCATTAGCACAGGGTGCAAACCCGGGGATATATAGTGAACCATGCATGTTAATATTGCATAGTCTAGAAAAACTAAAAGATGAACTTGAGAGGACTAGTGCATATTCCCTATATAGAGTGACTGCTATTCTTTCCCGCATGTGGGAAGAAGTACGTGGTGACATTCCCCTTAAACAAATACAAGATAGTGTCACCAAAGAAATGATAAAAGCCACTTGTTTTCCATTTTATCAAAATGTGCATAAGGTTAGGGGATACCAGGTCACTAGATGTGTCGATCATGCTATGGCCTCATTGATCTACCCACGATTTCTCACAGCACATGGTCTATACCCAAATAATGACCAGATTCCATTATATTTTGTTCAGCAGTTGTATGCTGAGGTCCATTTGGGCCTCAAAGTTAACTACCTGGACATTCCACCATATGTTGGTCATGGGGCATGGTAGGATTGCTAATAGGCCCACCTATCGTCGAGCAGATAGACCACCCCCAATGTTTAGGGTATTGGTTGGTGACAAGTCTCCTGCTCTCACCGCCAGCTCTAGCCCCCATAGCAGATGAGGTTGTTGTTGCTTCCCAAAAGGAAGCAATTGACACTGTAGGTGACATTGCAGCTGCCACCACTAGGATATCTGATGATCGTGTAGGTCAGTATTTGATATCTAGACATTCCCGATCCACACCATTTTCAGCACAATGGACCACCATGGATCCTTTTACAGTAGTCGGCATCCCTACTCCTACACAGCTTGATGCACTTACAGGAGATATGTCATGCATGACTCTACATTATTTGGCTGAGGACCTGTTGGAGTCATATGCCCACATTGCATCAGACAATGGGATCAGTATAGAGCATGTTAGAGATCATTTGAGACATAGAGGTCATTCAGTTCCAGGATCCCATCACTCTCAACCAAGCACTAGTGTGCATTAGAGTCCACCTACAGTTCATACGGTAGCTGCATAGACTATGGGTTTTACTGATATGTTGATTGGTTCTGGTTCATCATCACCGATGCCATCTCACCTTCGTAGTCCTCTACATTCATCATTTCTAGTATGGCATGGGATGGATCAGATGGATGTAGATGTTGATTCATCGCTTGATCATTTGGTGGATATGGTGGAGGCGAATGTTTCAAAGGACTTAGGTCATCTGATATCAGATGATGTGCATGTATGTGTGCATGTGCATGTTTCAATTCTTTTTTCATTATTTTTTAAATTTATTTTTAACTAGATATTCATGTAAGTTGATATATATGTGTATATATATTTTTACAGGTGGACATACCTCATATCACTCCTAGCCTTGGTCCAGATCGTATGCATGATCGATGTGAGTCTGTGGATGAATTTGCTATCAGTGGACATGTGAGTTTTCATAAAATATATATTTATGTATGCATAGATAAATACAAGTTCTAGATTGATATTTAAAAATACAAGTTTATTTAAAAATAACTTTCATAAAATTTATTTAATAAAAATTATATGTATTTAACACATATTGTACACAATTTTATTTGCAGGGCTCAGCACATCCATCAGAGTAGGACCATTCTCATTCAGATGGTCATTCGTCTAGAAGTAGACATTCATATTAGGCCATGCATTCTAGATTTATGATCTTTACCACATGATGTGTATTTGATTATATGATGATCTTTAAATTTTAGTATTTGATATTTGATGATCTCTAACTTACACTTGCTTATATGATATACATACATTTGCTTTTTTTTTTAATCTTTAGTATTCGACATTTGATGATTTTAAATTTACATTTTGCTTTTATGATATATGTACATATATTTTCTTATATGATATATACATACATTTGCCTCTTTGCTTATAATATGTGTTATGTTTATATGTATTGAATCCCTTTACATATATGTACATGTGTTTGCTTATGGTTTAAATATGTTTACACATAATATATGTATGCATTTTCTTTAAATATTCAATATGCATACAAGTTATCTTATTTTATGATCTCTTACAACTTACATTTCCTTATATTCAATATACATTTGATCTCTAGTAGAATTTTAGGGAAATAAATGCCATTTTATAATTAAGCTCATTCATGTTGATCACAATAAATATTTTTTAAAAAATGACTTAAGCAACATGAACCATTGAGTTGAGAACAAGATATAATCTTTTTAACAAGTAACTTGAAATTCAATTCAAATATAATTTTAAGAAAATTCAATTCAAATTATATTGAGCTATTATACGTTTTTTACAAGTAACTTGAAATTCAATTCAAATATTTAATTAAGAAAATTTAATTCAAATTATACCTCTATTATACATTTTTGACAACTAACTTGAAATTCAATTCAAATATAATTAAGAAAATTCAATTCAAATTATACCTCTAATATTTATACATTTTTGACACTTTAACAAAATTCTAAAATTACTAGATATGTTGTGCATACCTATGAATTAAATAACAACAAACTCCACAATGAAATAACTTGTTTGTTTACTACTTGATTCATTTAAACTAGGATCTAGTTATTCTATGTACACTTGAATAATTTTGATTCACTTGGAACGCAGATTTTGGAGAAGTTTTTGCACATTTATCAAGGAGGCAAATATTGGAGCTCAACAACTTTTCATTTTTATCAATCAAGGCAAAATTTGGAGGATAATTTAACTAATTTGGTAGAGGACTTGTTTAGAGTCATCTTTAAGTTGAAGAATAAAATGGGACAACAAAGAAAAAGAAAAAATGCATCTCAACGAAAATTGTCAAAAGAAGAAGAATAAAAGAGGCGTGATCAAAACTTGGAAAATTATCACAGAAAGAAACAAGGTACATGCTTGTTTCTTCTCTCTCTCACTCTCAAGTGTGTGTTTAGTACTTTTACTTTGAAGGTTTCTAACCATCATTGCACTTGAATGACTATAAATACTTTTAAATATCCTCAAGTCATCTTGGTCATGCAAGTTGCAATGTTTATAAGATCCTTGACTCCAATTCCTTAAGCCAATTCTTTTTGTTTCAATATTT
>VDFB02047230.1:155415412-155546203 GCA_007258455.2 Sequoia sempervirens
CTCTCTGAAGTATCTCCCTCCTACCAAGGATTAAATTTGATGGTTGAATTTGCTTGTCAACAAATTTTTTAATTACGATTATCTATTCAAGGGTTCCCTTAAAACATTATGATATACCTTAGTGTATGTAAAATTATATATAAATCAAACATATATATCATTATAATTCTATATAAATTTTGACAGTTTATCAAAAATATCTCCTTTTACAATCTTCTTAAAATTTTGATTGTATTCTATGGCAAAAATCTTTAAATACGGTCATATGGTCATCAAATTTAAGCCTTGCTGCCTACCCCCACTCCCTCCATATCTTTCTCTTAGGTTATCATTTAAAAATAATATAATTAATATTTATATTAATATTAAAAACAAGGTGTTCGACCGAACATCTTTCTAATGTTCGGTCAAAACCATTTAAAAATCATTTTTTTATTCTATGGATGGTGGGCTTGGTCGAACCCTTGTTTGACCAAACACTTTAATTTTCTTCGACCGAACATTTGTTCGGCCGAACCCTTGTTTTTTCACCCTTGCTCCCTAAGGCACCCAAATTGCTGAGAATTTTGCACTTCAAAGCTTGATTTGAGAATGAAAATGGAGATCTCAAAAACCCAACTAGTATCGGGTTCCCCTCAAAATGAGCTATCCAATGAATATAATTTTAATATGTTTTGATTATATTATCTATCTATTTTTTAAGTTTTATTAAATATAGGTTTTTCACTAAAAACTAAACTTTCTGTTCTGCACAACTG
Organism: Sequoia sempervirens; assembly: GCA_007258455.2. NCBI lineage: Eukaryota > Viridiplantae > Streptophyta > Pinopsida > Cupressales > Cupressaceae > Sequoia > Sequoia sempervirens. Next base: position 155,416,171 of record VDFB02047230.1, read on the forward strand.
GAAAAATAGAAGATTGTCAAAAAAAAAATTAAAAATATGAGTGCACCAGATATTGGAGTCCTTGATCCAACAAAAATAAATAAAAATAATTTCGATACATACAGTAAAAGTTATGTGTTATACGGTTGTGTTATGTCTGAATTGTAATTGATTTGACTTTGAAACTTGATTAAAGAAAAAATATTTAATAAAAACCTATCTAACGAAGTGGAAGCACTAGATATCGGAGTGAGAAATCTAAACTTGAAAGAATTGGAATTTTATCTTTCAAGGAAAAAGAGTTATGCATTATATGGTGTGCATCACTTTTTAAAAATGTTATTTTTTGAAAAAAAACAATTTTCGTGGGAGATGGAAAAAGAAGTGCAATCTAATTCCAAAAAAATTGAAAAAAATATTTTTAGAATCTACAAACAAAATATAACAAGACTATAGTTTGCATCATCTTAAAATTCCTCATGGTTTAATCGCTATAGGTGCCCGAATGTGGAGATTTTGTTAAAAAAAATCTTAGTGTCTAGTTTGGCCAAAAATTGTAAACCACTATTGTGGGATCACCCTCCATCAATGATCTTCATCATGACCCTTCCTATCACAATGAGAGCAAGAAAGCCTATCATCCTTCTTGACTGTAGCTGTCTTCTTTCCTTTCCTTGTCTCTACAACCTTAGAAGATTTCTCTACAAAGTTATCATTATCAATGAAAGAACCCTTTCCCCTTGATTCTAAGTGTGTAGCTTGAACAAAAACTTCATCCAAATTACAAGGGTTCAAAACCAAAATGGAATGTTTGAGATATGAGTGAAGACCTCCTATGTACTTTAACAAAGTATCCTGGGTGTACAAAGGTACATTTAATGCAATAGCCTTCTTTCTGAATTCATGGGTGTACTCTTTGACAGTTTGACCTTTCCCTTGTTTAAACACTTGCCAATTCATCATTAATTGTTGCATGTGACATAAGGGATAGAATTGCATTTTAAGAGCATTAATAAATTTTAACCAAGATAAATTGACTCTACCATGCTGTGAAATTTCTACTCTAGTCCTACTCTCCCACCAGGTGAGAGCTGAACCTCCCAACCGAAGAGTGGCTAACTGGATCCTAGAAGCATCATCAAAGAGGTTTTGAACTCTACAATAAACTTCTACTTGTTGAATCCAATAATCTAGTTTTTCAGCATCTAATTCACCACAATACTTAGGTAGTTCAAATTTAACATCCAATTTAATCTGAGGCTTATTTACACCCTTAAAAGGATTACCAAAAAGAGAATGTGTAGAAGAAGAAGGAGAATGAGGAGGAGTAGACGGAGGAGATTTTGGAGGTTCATCACCACCTCCTGGTTGCTTCTTCTTGCTTTTACTGTCTCCATGATCTTCTTCACGTTTCATGCGTTCTTCCCTTTCCTTAAGTAGCATCTCCAATGCAGCTTTCATCTGCCAAAATTCTCTTTGAAACTCTTGCTCACTGAGTTCTTCAGGTATCTCCATTCCAGACATAGACATATTCGAAAAAGGTCTTCGTTTCCTGATCTCAGGATTATATTCTTCAAGCTTGCCTTCACCCTTCTGAATCCTGGATCTTGTAGCATTTAAAACCAACTGCAATAATAGTCACCAAAAGCTCTGATACCACTTGATCTGATTAAGATCTAGACTAATTGCGAATCTGAATGCTTAATTATAACAACTTAATGGAAATATAATTCATGCATACATTATTGAAATTATGCATTTAAAAACTGAAGGTGAAAATAGAATTGAGAAAAAAGAAGAGAGAGAAAGTGCAAATGATCTGATAATGAAGTTTGCCACAAACGTGACTACGTCTCCCGGTCCGCTCCAATAGAGTGAGACCGATCCGATTAATCTCCAAAAATCAGTTACAAATGCACCAAGAGCACTTCGGCAGCATGACAATACTCTGACATACAAAATGGCTCAAAATAATCTCCTTAGAAAATCTCCCTGTTTCTCCAATCCACTGCTTCACCACCTAGACTTGAAAAATCTGCCTAGCTCCTAAGAGCATACCTCCCCCTTTTATACACAAAATATGCCTAAATAGGCTTAACAAAAATATTAAATGCCTAACCCCCCTTCAAAAATTCATAACAAAGTTTGTTTGTTTTTTTCTTAACCCCCTTTGTTAATTTGTTAGGTGGGTTTTGCTTATTTTTGGCCTTATAGGCCATTTGGTTATGAACTCGGCCTTAATAATACAAGAAAATAAAACAGACTCCTTACACTACCAAAAATAAAATAGACTTTTTGTTGGTTTTTTCCACTGGAAAACTAAACAAAACAAACCCGTGGGTTTTATTAGTAAAGTTCGTTGCTCGCTCTCGAACGGTGGAAACCGTCGGCTGTTATGACGGAGGTCACGAGGTTGAACCCCAACAAAAATTTTAACCGACTCGACAACTACTCGCCGATGCCAACAGAGGAAGGGGGGACACGTGGCATGCCGAGGAGGTACCACGTGTTAAAATTGGATTGGACGATGAAAACACGTCAGCAATGACCGGACTACCAGTTGTGATGCATGCTGGTGTATAGATGACACATGTCACAATTTGATTGGTCTGTACAATCTAAGCCAACTGCCACATGTCATGCTTAGATTTGTCCACTCTAATTTTGTACAGTACAGATTGACACATCAGCATGTTGACATCACCCATTGTACCACCAAGTGAACTGAACTTTGACTGCCAATATCTCAAGCATACAATGTCGGATTTCGATGAAACGAACATTGTCAAAATTTTCTCGACGAGCCCTTCAATTTTATGCCACTTCTGCCAATTTCTGAGACAATCATTTTTCCTTCTGGATTCCCCCTAGTGTCAGTTTGACCAAAAGTTTGACTTGTTGTAACTTGAGCAAACAGACTCCTTTTCACTCCATTCAAGTTGCACTAGAATCAAGACATCGAGCTCTTTCTAATGGTGCTAAATTATGTAGTATTGGAGACACTTGAATTTTTAGTGAAAATATCCCCTGGATCAGATTCACCCTCTTGCTTATGGATGTTGAAAAATTGTTTCAACAAGACAACTTCATCAACATGGCCCTTGTATCTTCCCAAGAACTTATTCTTCAAAGAGTCCCAATCAGTAATGCATCCATCTTCTAGATTTCAAATCCATTTTGCTACTTGTCTGATGAGACTCTCAAGAAACAACCAAACAAACACATCCTCTTCTTGAACTCCAAGAATTCCATATGCAACGGTGAATGCTTGAACATGATGATCCGGATCTTGAGAATCTTCACCAGCAAACTTAGAAAAAAAAATTCTTGAACCTTCAGGTATGGTCGTATATTGAGGTAAAGTAAATGGTTTGATTTGAGTCCCTCGTGGCTGGGATGCTACCAAAGCCATGTAATAATACTAGAATTTTGCTATCATAGAGATTTTTCATAAACATAGAGTCACCAACCTCCGTCCTTAGGGAGGCACCTTCCAATTGAGAGAACAAAGCACCAACCACATTTTTTCTTGTTCCCTGACGGAGTCTCCAAAAATATGTTAGTTGACAGATTTGTCCTTCAAAAATGAATGTAGAAAATGACTCAAATTGCCCAGAAAAAAAAAAAGAACAATTAGTACTAACAATTGGAGAAGTTGCCATTGGATTAACAACTTTCCTCTTAATTTTAGAGGTACAGCTCCCTCTTAGAATATGCAATGAATGAAAACTCAAGGTATGATTTTAACCAGAAAGCAAGAAAGGAACATTAAAATTTACCCATAACCATGAAAGTAAATGCAATGAATTGATTTAGATTGAAGTGAATGCAAAAAAATGATACAAAGCCCATTTATTCCACACCCACAATGAGAAATAAGAAAAAGAACGAGCAGTGAATTTCCTTTTCAATAGATGAATTATTTTGCATTCAAAGTTCCAGAAATAATTGCACATACAATTTGCTATGATAGAATCAATATTGGAAGAAAATTGCAACAGCCCAAAGTCTATTGACAATTGAAAGAAACATTTACAAATGCAAATATCTGAAAACACTTTCTTTATTTTTCCAATATCAAAATTATGAGTACAAAGGCTCAAAACCCTACACAACCAACCATACAAAATGAAAATCCAAGACTGCCCTTATTTCCCCTATTCTCTGAAATAGCCAAAAGATACCTTATAATTAACTTGGAGGCCAATATATACATGTACCCAAAAACTGTTACATTACAAAAAGTAATGGTCTTGAAAATGACCGATGACAACCATTTTTAGAAAAAGATATCAGTCTCTCTTGTGAAAGATTCCATGCATGTCGCTAAACTGCTGGTGGTGCTGAAACTCTATACGGCTCTAATTTCATTTCCATAACTAAATTGTGGAATTCAGCACGTTCCTCTTCTTCATCTAAAACCTAGATTGCCCTGTTGTACTCGACATAGCTAGTTTTTTCCTTCCAATCCAACAAGCGCAACTGAGAGATGATATTGAATTGCTCTTCCTCTGGTCAATTCACATTAGATTGAAGAACAAGAACAAGTTCATCTTCCCATTCCCTAACATCACCTAGAAGTACCATTTTGAGGAAACTCTAAAATTGAAAAACATTGCTACCTTCCCTTACATGCAAACCTATTTAACTTCAGCAGTGGAAAGTGGTCATTTATTTGCTAAGAAAAATGTATCAAACCATTTCACCAACTTCCTTATTAAAGAGCTATCTTTTTAGTGGATTTTTTAAAGATTATGTTTAAACTTTTTGTTGTCATCTCAAGAAATTGGAGAAGACATCCCTTAAAGGGGTCATACACTTCATTAAATGCACTGACAGTTTGGAAACAATATATTTTGCTGAGGTCGTCCCGTCGCTACGAGCTAGAACCTTGTAACCATGGGTTAGAAGTTCTAGAGTTTCTAGAACTGACAATATCCCGACAACACAAAACATCATTTCCAAAGGTTACAAAAGGTCAGGTGATTTTGAAACTTCAAAACTTAGTGACTTGGTTCGGGAATTTAACAAGCCCCTAATAGTTGTAAAATTTGTCGAAGCCCTAACTTACACAAGTTTACCATAAAAGGAGGACTTTTAAAACAACTTGTCTTAGAGTAAAATTCCAGAGGGTAATAGGTGCAAAACCCTAGAAGTGTAAGAGCCCCCACATTCCCAAAAATCTTCAATTCAGTGATCATTCATAGAGTCATGAATGTTCCATAGTCAAGTTTCAACATGATAAATAATATTGGCATATTTAAGCCAACGATTAAATATGTCAATAGAAGTGTACATTAAATCGATTCTTTTATGCAATCAGAAATAATTTGATTTCCAATGTTTTAAACAATATGTAATATATATATATATATATTTATTATATATATATAGTTTATATATAATATACATTTATATATTTAAATACACACACACACACACATATATTTAATATTTGTAAGGAAAAATAATTATAATATCCACATATTATAGGATTTTTACATATATATATGTATACATGTATATACCTCTATGTACATGTACGTGTAGGGATACCATATTGATGCATTCATATGAGCATATATCCATTTGCCAACATATGCTTGTATCAATATGAATATACATATGGATACATGTATATATATATATGTCCATGTTTGATTCACTTACATCCATTTATATTACCATCATATTGATAGGTGTGTACGCGTGGTATATCTATGTGTATGAATATGCGTGTTGTTAGAATTAACTTGGAGGCCAATATATACATGCACCCAAAAACTGTTACATTACAAAAAGTAATGGTCTTGAAAACGATCGACGAAAACCATTTTTAGAAAAAGACATTATTATTCTTTGTCATGAAATATTCCATGCATTTTTCTAAACCGTTGGTGGTGTCAAAACTCTATACAACTCCAATTGCATTTCTATAACTAAATTATGGAATTCAGCACATTCATCTTCTTCATCTAAAACCTGGATTGCCCTATTGTACTTGACATAGATGGTCTTTTCCTTCCAAGCTAGCGAGCATAACTGAGAGATGATATTGAATTACTCTTCCTCTGGCCAATTCACATCAGGTTGAAGAATAGGAACAAGTTCATCTTCCCATTCCCTGACATCACCCGGAAGTACCATTTTGAGGAAACTCTAAAATTGAAAAACGTTACCACCTTCCCTTACATGCAGACTTATTTAACTTCAACGGCGGAAAGTGGTCATTTATTCACTAAGAAAAATGTGTCAAACTGTTTTGCTAACTTCTTGATTAAAAAGAGTTGTCTTTTTAGAGGATTTTTTAAATATTACATTTAAACTTTCTATTGTCATCTCAAGAAATTGGAGAAGACATCCCTTAAAGGCGTCGTACACTTCATTAAATGCACTAACACTTTGGAAATAGTATATTCTATTGAGATCGTCTCGTTGCTACGAGATAGAACCTTGTAACCATGGGTTGAAAGTTCTAGAGTTTCTAGAACTGTCGATATCCTGACAACACAAAACATCATTTCCAAAGGTTACAAAAGGTTAGGTGATTTCGAAACTTCAAAACTTAGCGACTTGGTTCAGGAATTTAACAAGACCACGATAGTTATAAAATTTGTCGAAGCCCTGATTTACACAAGTTTACCATAAAAGGAGGAATTTTAAAACAACTTTTCTTAGAGTAAAATTTCATAGGGTAATAGGTGCAAAACCCTAGAAGTGTAAGAGCCCCCACATTCCCAAAAATCTTTGGTTCAGTGATCATTCATAGAGTCATGAATGTTCCATAGTCGAGTTTCAACATGATAAATAATATCGACATATTGAAGCCAAGGATTAAATATGTCAATAGAAGTCTACATTAAATCAAATCTTTTATGCAATTAGAAATAATTCGATTTCCAATGTTTAAAAAAATATGTAATATATATATATATATATTTATTATATGTATATATAGTTTATATATAATATACATTTATATATTTAAATATCTAAGTATAAATATATATATGACTTAAATATATATTTACACACACACACACACATATATATATTCATTAAATAAATATATATATTGTAAGCCAGTCAACATACATCCGATATATACATATATATATTTGTAAGGAAAAATAATTATAATATCCACATATTATAGGATGTTTGCATAAATATATGTATACATGTATATACCTCTATGTACATGTATGTGTAGGGATACCATATCGATGCATTCGTATGAGCATATATCCATTTTCCAACATATGCTTGTATCGATATGAATATACATATGGATAGATGTATATATGTATATATCCATGTTTGATTCACTTACATAATATTGATAGGTGTGTATGCATGGTATATCTATACATATGCATATACATGTTGTTAGACCCTCCTAACACGCATGTGCATGTATATACATATAAACATACTTCCACCTACATCCCACCTATCTATATGATTGTAATAACACAAGAATGGTCTCAAAACCTCAAACAGATAAACATCACTCGCAAAAGTATGCAGAAGTAAACAAGACTCCCAATGCAAACATACTGTAGTGCCCCTAATACTTTTATCTAATAGATTGATAGTTGATTTGTTTTGGGTTAAGACATTATGGTACATTGTTTGATGTTGGACTTATTTCTATGATGATTTTTGTGATGACACTTTTTTTATTGAGTTTTATGCACATGATACGATTAGTATATGGTTTTATTTGATCATGAGCATTATGTGATTGTCTTATCATGACTATGGTGTGATTATCCTATGACTGATTGTTATATGAGTTGATGTGATTATTTGGTGATGTCTTACTGAGGTGTTTGGGTGAAGGGGTCAATGTCGCATCACTCACTTGTGATTCCCTTTTCATGGTGTGCCTGATTGTATATATATGTATATGCACGACCATTTTGTGTGTTGTAGGTTGCAAGTACTAGGCATCAACTCCTCTTGAATTGGAAGGTCTAAGTGTGCCTCAAAACCCAATAGATTAGTTAATCGGAGATAACACTTGGTTCCCTAACCTAGCCATCATCCTTGAAGAGGACGAGTATCTAGTTTCACACCAAGTTAGTGTTGTCAGTATGGTCGGTATGGTTTGTCAATGTTGTTTGTGGTCAAGTATTGATTGGCATTTGATTTTTTTGATTTAAAATTGTTTGATTAATGCTTTTGATTAATTGTCGTATTAAAATAAAATTATTAAGTTAAAAAGGTACTTTTGATAAGTAAATATAAATGCTTTTATATAATCATAGTTCATGGTAAAATAAATTATAATGTAATGCTAAGTTAATAAATAAAATATTATAAAAGTGGAATTATATTTAGTTAATTATTAAATGTAAATAAAATTGGACTATGTCTTGATAAATAAATATAAGAATAAATATATAAATAATTGTAGTGAATAATAAAATAACATGATAAATCAAAAATATTTAATTAATTAAAATTTGATTATTGTATGCAGGAAAAGACTAATGTAATAAATTTAAAGTTAATTTTTAATTGTGAAAATTGGTTGGTTTTTCTAGGAAAGCGAACAATCTTCCTCTTTCTATAAATATTGTTCTCCTAGGAGGTTTTTTTATTTTGTTTTGCTGAAAGAGTAATTTGGCTGCAAATTTCGAACACTATTGATTTTGAATTGGGGGTTTTGGAAAAATTGATTTGGTGGTTTGGAAAGATTGGATTTGCAAGTTGGAAATTTGGAGGTCAACACCAATGTCCAGCCTAGCCAAGCGATTGGATCTAGGTTAGAACTATTGTTTTTTAATTAAAATATTTAATTAATTAAAATTTGATTATTGTATGCAGGAAAAGACTAATGTAATAAATTTAAAGTTAATTTTTAATTGTGAAAATTGGTTGGTTTTTCTAGGAATGCGAACAATCTTCCTCTTTCTATAAATATTGTTCTCCTAGGAGGTTTTTTTATTCTGTTTTGCTGAAAGAGTAATTTGGCTGCAAATTTCGAACACTATTGATTTTGAATTGGAGGTTTTGGAAAAATTGATTTGGTGGTTTGGAAAGATTGGATTTGCAAGTTGGAAATTTGGAGGTCGACACCAATGTCCAGCCTAGCCAAGCGATTGGATCTAGGTTAGAACTATTGTTTTTTTTAATTTTATCTTTTCTTTTTGAAACAAATGCTTGCATGATAATGTTGTTTGGAAAAGAATCATTTACTGGTTATTATTCCCAAATAAATATTACTATTAAATTCCTTCTTTGTATATTTCCAAACCCTTCATAGTAAATATGTATTGTGCATTATGTAGCCTTGCATCTCATATTAAGATGTTGATTTACTTTTTTCCCCAACCAATTACTTTTCTCTAAAATTTTCTTTAATCTTGTAGCAAATACATTTAGGGTGTACCTTGTAGTTCGCCGATTTCACTTGAAAACTTTTGAAGCCTTTTAAACAAATTAAATTTGTGTCATCTTGCAATCACTATGTTCCATGAGATGCCATCTTTTTTAGGCATGTAGTCAAAATATATGCGTCCCCTCTATGCTTCTAGTTCTTGCATACATGTTTATTAGGGTGTGGGCTTTACCCAACCAATTGCATTCCCATAGAGAGTTTATGAGGCCTTTCCTTCATTTGTTTTGAGTGCCCCATATGCTTTTGCTACCAATTGCAGATACCTTATTGTTCTCTATGGACCAATCACCCTACATATTAGGGTAAACCTGTGCTTAGTTGGAGGCCATATGTTTGCCTCTTATCCTACATACCAAAGTCTATGCTGAAGTTTCAATTTTATTTTGATGGTTCTATTTTATCATAGTCGATGCCTTGTACTGAGATGAACATTTTATGTGCCTAGAATATGATACCTTGAATAGTGATTTTAATTCCTTCACCATGCTTTTGTCATTGGATGGCTATTGTGTTTTGTACTTGGGGTATTCAAATTTCATTTGATGGTCATTCTTTGTATCCTGTTTATGCATGGTAGTCGATGGGAAATACTTTGATTTCATTTAAAACTTGGAGTTCGATAAGTTGCATTTTGATTCCACTAGCATTCGATGTCTGTATTGTTTTGTGTATATTTTATGAAAAGAATTCAATATATTCACATTACATTTGGTAATTGATAAGTTTGGTTTGGGCATTCGATTAGTAAAAGAACAGTTTTTCCTATGAGATTAATTGATTATGTTAGATAAAGTGAAATTTGGGAAATTAAATACGGAAAATGAATTTTCTTATAGATAGATATTTGAAGGATTTAATAAATAAATGAATTAGATTATCCTTCTGGTTAAATAATGAATGTTGATTTCTTTTATAATTATTTAATAGTTAACCTGTAAATTTACCATGTAATTAGTTATTGAATACAATTTTTATTGTGGTAAATGGTTTATTAAGTGAATTAGTGGCTAAGTTAATGAGTATCATGAGATGTGTAAATAATGTCTTACATGGATGTATTGCTTGTTTGATTATTTATATTGAATATTTTTTTGATTTTGGGTATTGGGGTGATTTTGGTAATTTTATAAAAGTGGGAGTCATTTGTGCAAAGTGGTTAAGTTGGCTTCCAAAGGCTTGGGAGGGAGTATTTTTGTATGTATGGGTATTTTTATGGTTTCACTTTGGATGTGATTTGGCAATGTTTTGTTTTGTGTGCAAGATGGTCAATGCCTTGTACTGCGTTTTGATTCTTGTGATTGTGATAAGTTTGCAAGAAGGTCAATGTCTTGCATTGTGTATGGAATTCTTGTTATTATGTTAAGTGTGCAAGATGGGAAATGCCTTGCATTTTCTATGGATTCATGTGAATTATGTTAATTATGCAAGATGTTCAAAGCCTTGCTTGATGTGTAGGGTTTACTAGTTACAAGTAGGGGAAGTGGCTCTCCATGGGGGCCAAGACCTGAAGTGGTGCCTTGGATAACCCATGAAAAGTTTCTTAATCTAGTGATAACCTTAATAATGAATTAGGGGATGGGTAGAATTCACATTAAACAAGATAATGTATGCCTCACTCATGGTTCAAGTGCTCATTTAGGCTTGAGATGAGATGGGAAGGCCTAGAATGGCAAGATAAACTGCCTTGTCCTAATGAAATGTACATTGATTCTGCATGAGTTTGTATAGGGGTCAGGGATCAGGAGAGGCTGTTAGGATAACCCAAGATGGGGGTCAGGAGCCTAGGAAGATCCACCAAAGATAACTCATATCAAGCTATGTGATGAAACTCCTCCTTATTAAAGTCTATAATTCGCTAGTTGTTGTTCTCCTTCTATTGTGTGTGTGTGTCTGGAAGTGATGTAAGTGTTGCATGTGATGTTGGTATTGGTAGCAGTATTGTGTTGGGTTCATGTATAACCCTTGTTTATGTTAGCATGTTCTCTTCTTAACTTTCTATATGATGAGGGTCCTTGTGTTATCTCCTAGCATGAGGGGTGGACCTCAAGGTTCCAAATGGTCGAGAGGTTGGTGCTTTTTCCTTCATTGAGTATTCTTGTTGCATGTTCGTGTGTATGGAGATTATTCCTTGTGTTGTGGACTCCAGTTCCTGTTTTAGTTTGAGAAGGAAACCTTTCTATGTAAATGTATTGGATTATATCTCATTTTTATTTCTTATTGTAAATTTATGTATTCTTCCCACATGTACTCTTGGAAAGCTTTGTTGTAAATATTATAATGATGTAACTAATGTTGATGTACTCTTTTTGTAATGGATATTATAAAGTGATGTATCTTGTATATGATAGTTGGCTATAAATTTTCTTGTTTATTAATTGACATGTTATGGCAGTAAATAATGTAGAATCATTTAATGTGGTGTTTTTAAATGAATTTTGTATGTTAGATAACTCATGTTATTTGAAGAGTTAATGAAATGATTCTAGTTATCTTGAGTATTAGTTTGTGAACTTAGCATAGTTGAGGAACCTTAGAGGACATAGGTTTAGATTATTATAACATGAAATCTATTGTTATTTCATTTAAAAAAAGAAAAATGGTTCCATTAATGTGACAGTTATTTTTGTCCTCTAGGGTTCCTTGGCAGGGTGTTACACATACAAGCTCTGGATGACTTACCTATAACCCATAAACTGACTTATTTCACTCAATCTAAGGTGGTGTGTGTATGGTTAGACAATTTACTTTACTGGTTACCTTACCAAGATCTTCTCCTAAGTGATACTTCCCCTCTGCCTAGAGGAATGGAACACATTCCTTCATCCACTAACACATGCTCATGACAGTCAAATGTTCATAGCATATGCAGTATACATAAACATTTGTAAAGTTAGAATAATCATAATTCAATAACCTTTCATTCACTTAAATGCAATATTTCTCCAAGGATAACATCAAATGAAGTAACATTAAATGAGACAATCATCAAATATGAAAACATTATTATTGATAACAAGGAGCAAGCATATTTTATTCATCTCCAGAATTCTCATTACATCCATTTTATCCTATGCAATAATAGTAAATAGTAACTATACAACTGGGGTGTATCATACTCCCCCATTATGAATCATCATCCCCGATGACCTAAGGTATTATTCAGAGCATATCAATCTAACACTACATTATTCTACATTCTCAAAAGCATCAAGAATGTCTATAAAATTTTTCTGAATTTTTGCATAGTTCTCCCAAGTAGCTGAGTCTTCTATGTACTGGTCCCACTGGAATTTTCACTACAAGACCTCTTTCTTATGCAAGCAAAGCTTACATGTTTCTAGCACCTTGACGAGCTCGTGAGTTACTACTTTGGGATCCCTTACTTGTAAATTAGTCTAATCAATTATATGATTATCTCTGGGTATATAATTTTTAAGGTAGGACACATGGAAGACATTATACATTCTAGCAAGAGTTGGTGGAAAAGTGATTCAATAGGCTACAAGATTCACTTCCTCTAGAACCTCAAAGGGTCCAACATAGCATGGGGCTAACTTAGAAAAATTTCCAAATTTAATAGAGTTTTTGTGAGGTTTCACTCTTAACAATACTTTGTCACCTAAGGAAAAATTATGGGGCACTCTCTTAGAATCTGTGTAACTTTTCTATCAATTTTTAGCTTCTACTAACCTTTGCTTAATAATATTAACTTTCTCATCCAATTCAATTAACATTTCTAGTCCAAGACTTACTTGATCCTCAAGTTTATCTCAACTTATAAGAGTTCGACACTTTCAAACATACGAAGATTTGAAAGCAGCCATCTTAATTGTAGAATGATATGAGTTATTGTAAGAAAAATAATCTAAAGGTAAATAATCTTCCCACTTTTATTTCTAATCCATGCAATACATCCTAAGTAGGTCTTCCATTACTTGGTTTACCCTTTCAGTTTTCCCATCTGTCTTCAAATGATATGCCAAGCTAATATTTAATTGAGTCCCTAGTGTAGAAAAAAAAGGTTTTCCAAAACCTAGAAGTGATTCGTGTATCCCTATCAGAAATAATCCCTTCAAGAATCCCATGCAATCTAAACACTTCTTGCACAAAATTTCTTTCTATGATAGGTGCTCCATTAGTTAGGTTCCTTGGTATAAAATGTGTCACTTTTGTAAGTTTATCCACTACCACTAGTATGGCATTGTGCTTATTCCTTGACATAGGAAATCCTTGTACAAAATGCATACTTATAACTTGTCATTTCCTTTCTGGTATGTCATGTGAGTATAACAACCCCACAGGATGATGATGATCAACTTTCACCCTTTGAAACTCAAGATACCTAGCCACAAAACTAGCAACATCTCCTTTCATTCCCTTCTAGAAGTATAATGGTTTTACATCAACCATCATTTTTGTCACTCCTAGATGTTTCGAATATGGTGCTTCATGTATTTCCTTCCATACTAGATTTCTCAATTCTTTTACTTCAAGTGCATACATTCTACCCTTGTACCTAAGTAATCCACTACGTTCAAATTGAAAACCTTCAAACCTAGAATCTTGAGGATTATCCATGAGTGCTTGTTTAACTTGTAAGTAATACTCATCCTCTTTTCTCTTTTGAAGTACTTTCCCTTTGAAATTAGTTTGAATTGCTACTGTGGAAGCAATGTGACATCTCCGACTTATTGCATCGGCTACCCAATTTTCTTTCCCCTTGATATAACTGATATTAAAATCATAGTCAGCTATCAACTCTAACCATCTTCTCTGTCTAGAATTTAGATTCAATTGAGTAAAAAGGTACTTTAACCCATTATGATCAGTTTTCAACTCAAAGGGTTTCCCAAGCAAATAGTGCCTCCACATTTGTAGTGCATGAACTACAACTGCCAACTTTAAATCATGCGATGCATAATTCACTTCGTATGGCTTCAACTTTCTAGATTCATATGCAATCACTTTCCCATCTTGGATTAATACACTGCCTAACCCTTCTTTGTATGCATCAGTAATAATTGGAAAGCTACCTTCAGGATATGGTACCTTTACGATTGGCACGGTGGTTAGTTTTTCTTTGAGTAGGTCAAATGCTTCTTGACACTTCTTATTCCATTTGAATCTCTTTCCTTTCTTTTGCAAATAATTTATTGGAAAAGAAATCTTACAAAAGTTTGTGATAAACTTCCTATAATATCCTACCAAGCCCATGAAACTTCTTACTTCCAACACTTTTTTGGGTATAAGCCACTGAATTACTGTTTTAATCTTTGTTGGATCCGCTGCAATTCCTTTTGATGAAATCACATGACCCAAATAATGTACCCTCTCTTGGAAGAATGTGCACTTGGAAATTTTACCATACAACCTATTCTCTCTCAACCATTGTAGGACCATTTCTAAATTTTTGCAATGTTATTCCTCATTTCTAGAATAAATCAAGATGTCACCTAGAAAAACTAGTACAAAATTATCAAGGTAATCCATGAACACACTATTCATTAGATTCATGGATGCTCCTTATGCATTTTTTAAACCAAAAGGTAAAACAATGAACTCTTAGTGTCCATGTCAAGTTCTGAATGTGGTTTCCTCATCTTTAACCCTTAACTGGTGATATATAGATCTCAAATATATTTTAGAAAATATAGTTGCACCTCTCATTTGATCAAAAAGATCATCAATGTGTGGCAAAAAATACTTGTTCTTATCCATAGCTTTTTCAAGCATACGATAGTCAATGCACAAACATAATGTTCCATCCTTCTTCTTGAAAAAGATAACTGGCACTCCCCAAGGTGAAACACTTGGTCTTATCAGTCCTTTTCTTCAAAAATTCATTCAATTGTGTCTTAAGTTCCATAAGTTTAGGGGTTGTCATCCTATAGGGTACCTTGGATATAAGTTCTACTCTGGGAACTATATCAATAGAGAAATCAAATACTCTTTTCATAGGTAATCTTGGTAAATTTTTAGGAAACACATCTGAAAATTCTCTCAAAATTGGGTACTTCTCCATATCTAATTTTCCAGTTTCATCTATTTCTCCATCTTTTGATTTTTGCAAACTCTGGTACTCAAAATTATCACTATCCTACCCAAGTTCTTCAATCTTTACGGAAAAAATTTTACACTCTTTTTTCTTAGCTCTCCTAAGTTGCATTGTCATAATTTGTCAAATCTTCACCTCTCTAGTTATTCCTTTGAATTTAACTTGATTTCCAGAATCATCAAGGCATTGAGCATTCTTAGCATGCCAGTCTACTATTTCCCTATGCTTCCACAACCAATTCATTCCTAGGATAACATCATATGATCCTAGAGGTGCGACATAAAGGTTGACTTCAGTAGTAAAACTAGGTAGTTCTAGCCTAGCCTTGAATAGAAATTGATCCACCTTTTCTTTTGTTTGGTTTGCATACTCTACATTCCAAGACATTTACAAGTGCCATGCCTTCCTAGATAACTGTTTAGCTATTCTAGGTAAAATGAAATTTTCAATTGCACTAGTATCAATAAGAATAGATATAGGTAAGCCAAACAAAATACCTGGTGTTTTGACTGGTGTTACTTGGTAGTCAACCTATTGATCATCCACAATCACATGTATCCTTTGCTGAAACATGGCCTGCTGAGTGGGTAATGAGTTACCATATGGTTGTGAACCAAAATTTTTATTGGGACATTCACTTGCATAGTGATTCCCTCTACATATAAAACATCCTATAATTGGACCTCTTTTCCCCTTGGTTTCTCCATACTTGTTGATACTTTTGTTAGCCTTACTGGTGTTACCCATGCTAGAATCATTTCTTTTCTGATCTCTCCTAAACTCTTTTCCATTATAGCAGAATCTTTTCCCTTTTTTCTTTGCAACATTCTGAATAAATTCCTCCTTCTTAGGAGTTATCTTGTTGGGTATTTCTACATCCTTCTTTTTCTCTTTTATTTCTTGTCAAGTGGAATCAGCCTTAAGCTTTTTTTGCTGCTTAATTTCCTTTTCATATACAAGATCCATTGTTGTTAGACCATGCATATACACTTCTCCTCCAATCTAGCTATCCAGTCCCATTATAAATTTCCTAATACGGAAACACTCATCTTTGATATAGATGGGAACATAGTGCAGAAGTCAGGTGAACTTCAACCAATATTCATGGATTGTCATATTTCCTTGCATTAACCCCTAGAAATATGAGAGCTTCTAGTCATAGAAAATTTGTGGTAACCATCTCTTGCGGAAGATCTCTATAAACTCTCCCCAAGTTAATTTCCATGAGTTTATGCTAAGCTCCAACTTCTTGTTCATCCACTAGTTAGAGGCCTCACCCACTAATTGATATGCACCCCACATTACTTTTGTAACTTTATCATAGTTTTGTATCTCAAAATACTTTTCCATCTAAACAAGCCATGCTTCATCCTCATCACCTCCAGCACTACCATCAAAATTAGGTGGAATTATTTTCTTCATGTCCCTTGACAATTTGGAAGACACAATATTCTTATTCCTTTCAATAGATGGTGTAGGTGATTTTTCCTTATCATGATTATGGTTTTCACCATGCCCATGGGAAGAATTTTCTCCCTCTTGATCTTTTTCGAATACTTCCTTTTCTATCCTACCCTTATCTCTTTCTTGTTCAAGATTAGTTAACCTTTCCAATATTTGGTCAAGCCTAGCCTCCACACCAGTAGTCCCTTATCCATCCTCTTGATTTGTACTGGGATTACTTTGTGTCCTCATATATGTCTTCACCATGATTATATGATTGGTTTAACTTAAATGTTTTATGCATGTTAGCCTATTTATGTTATCAATTATCTTATGGAACACATAAAAATAAACATTCACATGTACACAAGTATTCCATACAATACTTAAGCATATACTTATTTTGATAAACATAAAGTTTTATTCATTTCCTAAGGATTTCAATATCCTTTTGATTACATGGAGTGACTATTCAGATAGTCAAGTAGAGAGTATCCCTCAAATTCACTCTTGGAAAATAACTTAAAGGAGTATAACCTATAGACTGAGAAATTTTTTTGTTCCCTATCTTTCTGTTCATCTCTCATCTATTCATACCTATCCCAAAAAGGATAATAACCCTCAGATTTATCATCTGGTACATAGTTACAAGAAGTAATGTCAATATAGTGTTCATCATCAATGTAGTCTACATTTTTTGCAGACATTTATTCATGAGACCATTTCTCAACTGGTAGTGTCCTTGGTGTATATCCCTCAGACTCTTTACTTGAAGAAATTGATATTACTTCACCTAGTGGTAGAACCCTAGGATCCCTAAAGATGAATGTAGGACTAGCACTTTCTTCTAAAGGCATGTCCTTGGAAAGTGGTAATGACTCTAAATTTTTGTGACTAAAAATTTTAGTATCACTCAACTAGATAGCATTATCGTAGTTGGTTCCTTCTATGGTTCTAATGATGGCTTCTTTTTCCTTATTGGCCTTTAGGTAACGCTTGTTTCCGATTACTGACTTTTGAGTCGTTAATCTAAGACACACCATCCTAACACAATAATTTTTCACATTAGATAATGTTGGAATGGAAAAATGATGAGCTCGTAGGTTCCAAAGTTAAACTTGGTAGCTTTGATACCACATGCAACTCGCTAACCCTTTCATAAAGTAAAAAATTCTTAATTTTACACCAAATGAGTAAAGGTAACAAGTAATAAATCCTTTGCAATAAAAAATTTCTTTTCTTTTATTGATAATTTACAAAAAAGATACAAACATATTCCATCATTTATTCCTTTTCTTTTCAAATATACAACAGAGTAAGAAAGCATACAAATACATACATAGCTCATGGAGCTTTTGAAAAAATAGTAGTAATATGATCTAGATTCCTTCAAATGTTCAAATCTTGGTTCTTTTGTTGCTTGTTGTGGAGGAGAAGCATCATTCAGGTGCTTTTCCACCAACCATGAACTCTTAATGCGGTCCCCAAAATATCTATCATTCAATAGATGGCCCTTCCCTTCAACAAAGAGATTGGTAGAGTAACTGATAACGACAATCAATTGAGCATAATATTGTGTCCTACATAACTAGAACTTGTAATCCCATAATCTCTAACTAGTATGTAATATGGGATCACAGTGAACTGATAGTGTATTCTCAAGTTTCACACAATCTAAGTGGAACCTCGTACATTGCACTAGTTTAGCCAAAGTGTTATATTCAGTAAACTACTGAGAGTAATCTATCACATACACTACTCAGGGCTGGTTTGACTTAAGGATATCTTACACTATGCATAGCTATTGTCCTTCAATGGATAACCTGACATCCCAGACTAACATGTAATATTCTATTCTACTTGAAATGAATCTAATTAACAAGTATACAAGCTCCCTCCCATATTGGATTATCTATCCTAGGAGTAACGCAAGCTTTCCTAGTTAACTTAATAACTTAGCCAGGTTTACCTCAAGTGACTCTTGCATTCAATCAAGCCTAATAATTAATATCTAATACAAACAACATTCTCCTATTATGGAGATCTTACAAAAATTGTATAAAATAGCTAGAATACTTCAACTCCCTTTTTTAGAAGACAAACATATTTACTTCTTATGCACAGACAAAAAATACATTTCATGTAGCATAATAATTCCTTGCAAATAATAAGAAGAATAATATCCCATGCATGTTATTGCTTTCCTAGATGATGTTGTCAGTGTAGCCTTCTCCAAACAGTGGCTTAGCTGAACTTAGCTTCCAAACACAATTCTCTCTCCTCTCTTGTTGATGGCACACTTCCCTCAAATAATGAGATAATTATCCCTCACCATATCTCACTCTTTCCTCACTCAAAATTAGATAATATTATCTAGTAAAAATCAGATGTAATAACTAGCAAGAGACATATAGTTGTTGGTATAATACGTCCTTCTCAAGTGAATTGGTAAAAGGGTGATATTGGTTTGCATAAGAAAATGAAAATGATAATGATTGACTGTAAATAATGAACTTAGTACATGACTATGAGAGAATAGTAAAAAATGATAAAGAGAATGATGAATAAGATCATACACAAGATAATATGTTGCAAAAGAGTTAGGGTGACTATTTATAGAGCAGCTAGCCTCCAAACTTCCTATAGTTTTGGAATGTGAATTGACACCACTCCCTTTCTAAATTATTCAGCTTGGAGGTGGTAGCAATTCAAGCTCATACTCAACATTAATCTTAACAAATCGACTTCCACAATTTCCATCATTAAAAGACTAATTCAATAGGCACATGGGAAATTCATAATTTTCTACCAAATCAACACCTATAGGAAAATGTAAAATAGAGGTGGCACCAAATTTGTAAGATGGTGTGATTTTCATATGTTGAGAATAAATCAATCTCATTTCTTCAACACATAGCCTAAATTGACTATTTTCTAGGTTGAGTCAACTAAAAATAATTATTATGTTGGATTTAGTCAAGCTTTATAATTAATAAATAAACCAATTCAATGCCATTAAAATTAAAGTACATTACATAATTGGTGTTGCGTGATCATTCACAGAGCCATGAATGTTCCAAAGTCGATTTTCAACATGATAAATAATATCAGCATATTTAAGTCAAGGATTAAATACGTCAATGGAAGTCTACATAAAATTGACTCTTTTATGCAATCAGAAATAATTCAATTTCCAATGTTTTAAACAATATGTAATATACGTATTTTTATTATATATATAGTTTATATATAATATACATACATATATATATATATATATATATATATATATATATATATATATATATATATATATATATATATATATATATATATATATTTGTAAGGTAAAATAAATTATAATATCCACATATTATAGGATGTGTGCATACATATATATGTACACATTTATATACCTCTATGTACACGTATGTGTAGGGATACCATATCAATACATTCGTATGAGCATATATCCATTTGCCAAAGTATGAATGTATTGATATGAATATGCATATGCATACATATATATATGTCCATTTCTAATTCACTTACATCTATTTATGTTACCATCATATTGATAGGTGTGTATGTGTGGTATATTTATACATATGCATATACGTGTCATTCGACCCTTCTGACATGCATGTGCATACATATAAACATACTTCCACCTACATCCCACCTATACATATGATCATAATAACACAAGAATGATCTCAAAACCCCAAACAGATAAACATCACTTGCAAAAGTATGCAGAAGTAAACAAGCCTCCCAATGTAAACATACACGCTATGGATGACTTACCTATAACCCATAAATTGACTCAATTCACTCAATCTAAGGTGGTGTGTGTATGCTTAGACAATTTACTTTACCAGTTACCTAACCAAGATCTTCTTTCGAGTGATACTTCCCCTCTTCCTAGAGGAATGGAACACATAACTTGCATCCACTAACACATGCATACGACATTCAAATATTCATAACGTATACAGTATACATAAACATCTCCAAAGTTAGAATAATCACAATTCAATAACCTTCCATTCACTTAAATGCAATATTTCTTCAAGGATAGCATCAAATGAAGTAACATTAAATGAGACAATCATCAAATGTGAAAACATTCATATTGATAACAAGGAACAAGCATATTTTATTCATCTCTAGAATTCTCATTACATCCATTTTACCCTATGCAGTAATAGTAAATAGTAACTATACAACCGGGGTGTAACAGGAAAAAATACTTGCATGACCAACAAATCCACATAATTTATGAGTAGATTGATGTGGCCTTATGTGGGCAATGAAATTATCATTGTGTGCAAAGTGTGCATGTTTATTTCTCTAGATATTTTGAGATCTACACCTTTTCTCTTTTTTGAAATGATTGAATCACCAAAATATAAAATATCAATTATTGAAATCAATGTTTAAACTACATCAAATTTTGAATAGCTTGTAAATTATTAAATCTATCATAGGATTCCATTCTCTGGTAATTATAAGCTACTTTAAAATAGATCCCATTATATGGGAAAAATGGTTCATCTATCAAGACATAAGATTGTTTTTTTTTCTTTTTTCTTTTTTCAGAAAAGGCAAGAGCATGTAGTTATATTAATATCATATAATATGTAATTACATAGAGTTTATCAACTATATGGAAGAGAAATCTTATGGCATTTGGACAAACCAACTTCCTAAGAAAATAATATTTTTAACCCCTTACAAAATGGTTCTTCCCATAATTATACTTTCTCCAACAAGGCAAGATGATGAATCTTCAAAGGCTAGCAATGCAACAATACACTCAACTTCTTCTAGGAAATCATGATTTTCTTCTCCTTTTGGTGCCAATCCTTCTTATGAAAATTTAAGATCCTCTTGCAACTTACCATTGTGTATGAGTTCAATTAATGTCTGTTGTTGTAGATGGAAATACAACTGGGGATTCATGTCCTAAATCTCTGGATTCAAATCGTTGACCAAAACATAAGATTGTTATTTTTTATTTTTCATTTTTTTTTATGTGTGTATACAACTTTTTGTCAAACCCAAATCATTTTTATAACTCATTTCAAGAACATACATCTAAGCTAATGTTTATTTAGCTTAAAAACTAATTTAATATCCCTTTCAAATTACTAAAAAATAAACCTTTCTTATCGTTAATCCTTCTAACTACAATAAACTATAATAATTGATTAAAAAATTATTCAATAAGAGTGTTCTAATTTGCTAATTAAAATTTTAATGTTTCCAAATAATTAGCTTGCAATTTCTTATTCCCATTAAAATTTCTTAAACATGTTGAAACTTTTCATTAGATTTTTTGTACAGGACAACATCCATTCACTCCGAACTAAATCTCATATGCACTCCAAGCTCGTTGGAATGATTATAGGTATGGAAAGTTAAGCTCCTTTTTGAATGGCTATTTGATGGTATAATGAAAAAAATAAAAGTTCTTTCAAAATAATCATTACCCACAAGAATTGAGTGGCATTATATCATCAATAATAGCTAGCCAACAAGATACAAATGCTAACCATATTATATTTATATTACTGCTTTCCCTATATACTGTGGGGATTTAAATAATACTTATAAAAATTGAATAATATTATAAGATGAGTAACCACATGTCCCCATGCAATTTCTTAAGTGTATTTTCTACTTAAATTTAAACTAGAGTGTTCCCATGCTAAAAAAATAATGGGAAAAAGGTTAATTTAGAAAAAAATTCTAATTTATTGGAGAAACTATTGTTTAGGAATCAAAAACAAGATTTTTAAAAAGGAAGGATTGGAAATAAGAAACAATTACATATTTTAAAAAATGCCACATGGCTCCACAAGTTTCTTTCCCTCTTTTTTAACATTTGCCTCCAATTTTTTTTTTCTAAATTTTATGTGCACAAATTTTTATTAATAAAATTAATACAAATTTAAGATAATTGCTTCAAAATAAAGGAAAAAATTAAATACTCATGAGACCACCAAATTTAAAAACATTTCTTAAATAAATTGAGTAATGAATGCTATCCAAAATAACCTAAGCCATGAAGACCTACCATAAAAAAAATTGCAATGCATTCTCTTTTTAAAAAAATTGTTTAAGCACTTATATAAACTTAAAAAGATATGTTTAAGAAATATTATATGACAAGAAAAATTCTATAAGCATGCAAAAATGTATTTTTGGAACTAGTTTAGTCTTTAAAAAAATGACATTTATATAAAATTAAATATTATGTTAAATATGTTTTATTTTAAAAAAAATAAAATGATGTAATTTATATTTTTAATAGATATATACTATAATAAAAATTTAGAGTGGTTTTTTTTAATATTTATTTTTTTAAATTATTATAAATATAATATTTAAATGTTTATTTAAAATATATTGAGAGATATTGATTTTGAGAGGTTTATATTAAATTTGTTATATAGAATAGATAGATATTTTAATCTCTTAACAAATCTTAGATATATTTAAGATACCTATACTAGTTTAGAACATGTGTATTATCATGTATTACTCTATCATTTAAATATTATGAAATAATCTATATTAAAATTTGTATAATTATATTCATTATCTAATTAAGTATTTATTCTACAATATTTATATTAAATCATGGGTATGTGGGCCAAAAAGTGGCAATATGATGGGTATGTGTAGGGTATGTGGTTGATGACTTTTTTTACCCAAAATTGATGAAACAAAAAGGGTTTTTAAAGGAGATTCTTAGCTTTCCACCAATATAAATTATGCTTTACTTTGAATTTAATTTAAATAAATATTATTCATTTTCTACTTGAATTACGACTAAAGTCCTAATTGATATGCTGATTGAAAAACATCTATAGCTTTCAAATGGTATCACATTTTTTTAATCTGAAACATGTGTCACATTCTATGCTTCACATACTATAAGATTAAAAAAAATTGAATTTCATGAAGTTTTGACCAAGTTAAAGTGGTCAGACATATGTGTTTTTTATTTTTTTAAAGATGTAATAAAAAAATCATAATTAATTATTTACTTGGAAAAAAATTACAAAAAAATATGCATCACATCGAGACATGAGTCCTCTACTTATATCTAAAATATTATAAAAAAAAATATGATTTTATTGTGGTTAGGATGGTCAGATAGACACCTAATTCTTATTTTTCCCCTGAAATTTAAGTGCTACTGCATTGAAATTTCAAATTTTCACCAAATAGATTTTTAAAAAAAAAAAAAAAAAAACTTAGTGTTTTAGAAACTATATTCAATTTGCTACAGATTCTATTCTTACATATTTTTGAAATAATATAGATAACTTATTCAAATTTTTACGTCAAGTTGGCTATCTTTGATTTTTCTGAATTTTTCGCCACTTAAGGGCTTATTTTTTCCACGATGATCCTACACATACACTAATTTTTAATATGATCTAAACTAATATTTTAGATAAAAATGAAAATAGATAATAAAATACATATAGACATTATTTATTTCAAGTTTTAAAACTATTTTAGTTAACATTATTAATCTTTTATTGAAGAGCTATTTAGTTTTTCAATAATATTAAAATACTATTTTTTCAATAGTAATGAAATAAATTATGGAAACCATGTACAAGTTTTCAAGAATTCTAATGAAAAAAATCATTTGAACTTTTATTTCAAGAGTTATCTTATTTCTATATGAGTATTATTTTTTATTGGTAAAATTGAGTTTTTGAAAGGGTCCAAAATATTTTATATTAAACAATAAATATATTGTAGCAACCCACTTATATGAGACACAATGCATAGGCTTGTAACAAATAAATGATACAACAACAACACACAAACAACAAAGGTAACTAAATTATAGCTTACCAGAAGAAAGGTCATTCAAGGAGTCAACAACATTCCACTCTTCATGTAGGAAACCAACATGATCCTCCAAATTCTCATTTTCTATGTTGATAATTGTTAGGGAATGTGTCTCAAATTTTCTCCTAATGTTTTTGATATAAAAAGTAGCAAAACAAGGGTGGTGTCCCTTTAATACACAACCCTGCGGGCGACTAGCAGCAGACTATCATCATCGGCACATTAACAAAAAAAAAAACCAGACGCCCTAACCTTTTCATATCAAAAATAGAAGCATAAACATGAGTAGGGTAACTATAACCAACAGACATCTAGAGAAAACTAACCAGCCAACACTTAACATCAACATAATAAACATGTATATCGATAAACCATTCACTATACTACTGATAGTTTTCACCATGAAAACCAAGTTTTAAAAAGTCTTAACCAAAGACCACCAGGGGCCATACCAGTCAGAGTTAACCACGAAAAACATAAAAGTATCAACACATAAATTAAAAAGACATGATGGCTAGTAAGGCCACACTCAACCAAAAAGCAAAATAGGGTGAAGGAAAACATCCCACAACCCTAATCTTTAATTTTGTTGCATGGATTAGACATCATAGTGGCACAATCCTCAGTGAGGAACTTGAAAAGTTCCTTGCAGTCAGTGTCTTCATCATCATCCTCAGTGGAAGTATCCTTCTATAGTAGGCACAAAGTGGTGGCAGAACCGTGCATAATCTTCAGGGAAAAATGGGTGACATCATGAAGCAATTTTTTCAAATTCTCCATTTTCTTTTTAAGTTTGTCAACCTCCTCCTAGATAGTGTCCTATGTGTTGCTTCCTTCCTCCATAAGGGCCTTACCCTCTACAATGGTTGTGGCCCTAGTCTTAATCCCCTTAACCACATCACGAGTGGGATCCAAAGAACCCATTTTTAAACTTTCAAAGACATGAGAGGAGCTACTTGCAGAAGCAAAAGGGCTTCTCCTCCACTTTCTTCCCATCCTTGTTCTTCTTCTCACTTTCTCCTCCATTATCAGACTCAGAGGCCTCCTTGAGACTCTTCTCTTTTTCAAGTTTGGCTACCATTAATCTATTGGACTTGCAGGGAGTATTGGTCTCCTTGGTAATTTTAATATCCGATTCAATTTGTTGCAGCCTGAATTTGGTTTTCTTTGAAGCTTTGGATTTAATTTTAAGGGATGGAGCATTCCATTTCTTATCCTTCCTCTTCTCAATAGACCTAGTATTAGGGGATGTGTCCTGGGGTGGGTTTTTCAAGGCTAGGTTTTTAATACATGTTTTCTTGTTGGGGCCTGGGGTTTCCATGATACTGGCTGACGGTGGAGTAGAAGAGGCAGGGGTTTCTTTAATAATAATAGGTTGAGGAGGGCAGAGGGCTAGGTGAAAATGGTATATTTTAAACATAAGCCCTTTGTGTAGAATGGTAAAATTCTTGCCCAAATTCTTAGCTTCAATCACATCTTTCATAGTATTTTCCAGAGAGTGCAAAAGAAAAATAGAATTGAAATATTGTTATGATTCCTAAGATGATTGAGAAGATGGTAATTGTAATACACACCGAATCTCCCTTCAAGTGTGAAATATTTCATCATGACCATGCACACTTTATCCTAGGGTTCTAGAAGTTTCTCACGGGCGTAGCCACCACAAATTTTGACGAGTTGCTCCTCTCCACAAAAGAATTGGTTAAGGTTGGCCTAGTCAGAAATTTTGCTTGTTTTCTTCCATTTTATCCCACCCATTGAAAGGCTAGTGGCCTTATTAATTACTTCCTCATTCACTTCAAATGAAATACTCCCCATTGTCACCCTTCTTGCTATCCAAGAGGTGAAAAATTTCTTAGAGAGACTTTCATCAAACCCTGACATACATTCCATGAACTAGGTAATTCCTCGTTCTTTGTAGATATGCTAGATAGTACCATCCTTCTTCCATTCATTAAATTTATTAGGCTCAATATGAACATGATCTCCACCCATGACTCCATCAAGCAAATGGTGAGAAGAAAAATCAATTGCAAACTAGTTGTTAAGCAGATGGTGAGTGAGAATAAGAATTGTAGCACGATTGTGATGAAACCCCATATTGAAACCAACAACAACAAAATAAAAATGAGATAATAACTGGAAATCCACGTAATTATTACATTTAATGTCACCCCCTATATCTAACTCAAAACTATAAGTTGTCTCATGCGAGCATTCCATTGCTCGATAAAGAATGGGAACGATAAGAATTTTGGAATTCTCATAAGATCGCGAAAAATATGCAAAGCCGATGGAGGTGACACAAATATCGAAGGGGTTCAAAAACTAATGAGCCTTCCGACCTATAATCCCATCATAATAGGTCACGAAGGTGTCCAAGCAATAGAAGTGCATTCCAATTGGAATTTCCTTCTCATAGGTCTTCCTGTACAACAACGACCATTTGTTGAAATTTGAAATCCCACCAAGCCAACTAACTAAAGATAGTGAACTCCAAAATAGGGCTAAAAAAAAAAAACTGTTAGCTTCCATGGTAATCTGGGAAAGAATCCTTCCTTAGGAGGGACAACATATTTAGAGGCAAGGAGCATTCCTTCCTCCAGCAACGTAGCCATCATGATCAAGTCCCATAGCTACCATAATATCAACAACCACATTTCCTTCCCTAAAAAAATGTTGTAGAGTGAACTCCTCCAACACAGTAAAGAGAGGCCTAATGTCATCAATTATCCCTTGAACTATCCATCCAGCTGACATTATTCCTTTCATAGCTTCAATTGTCAATTGAGAGTCACCTTCGATTTCCAAGGTTTGAACATCGATTGACAACACAATCTTAAGACCCTAGAGCAGGGCCATACCTTCCGCCTAATTATTTGTGTGTTCTTTTAAGTTCCCTATGTAGGCTTCAATTAGACAACCATTATGGTCCCTAATGAAACCACCCCTAGCCACATTCTTGGCTCTAGCCACCCCATCAAAATTTAGCTTGTATCAAGGTAGCCCAGGAGCTTTCCATTTTGTGTTGTATCTGGCCACCTTCTTAGAATTGTCAAACTTTTGGAAATCCCTAGGAAGTTTCCATATTCTAGCAATTGCATTGTCCCAACCGATTGGGGAACTACTCGGGGTCTTCCATCTACAAATAGAGATGTTGTCCAATATAATTTTATTAAGAGTTATCATCACACTGTCAACACTACTCTCCTTGTCCCTGAAGATCCTATTATTCCTAGCTCCTTCCACAGACACCGACAAATATGTGGTGGAATTTGCTGCCAAAGTTGTTTGATAAGAGGATGGTTTGATGGGCACCTCCAATTAATAACAATTTTTTTAATATCCCTGCGAAATACCCATTGGATGTTGAACTTTTGGTGGACATTTTGCCAAAGTTGGGAAGCAAATTGGCAGTGGATGAAAAGATGGGAGATTGTATTCTCTTCTTGTTAGGACTATATAAAATGTGTTCTTTGGGCTATAAAGGTTGACCATTTTAGGTTGCTCAACATTGTTTCCTTAATGGCCAATATGTAGATCTTTTCAAGCTCTATAATTTTTTAAAATGGGCACAATTGGCCTCTGTGATCAAAGTTTATGGCCTCTAAAATTTGGGCCTTCCATATTGTAGGCTAACGATTGGTACCTTGAGAAATAAAATGTTATTTAACTGCAAGAGGTGTGATTGTTTCCAACAACTCTAGAAACTTCATAATTTCATTTGTGAATTTCCTCTGAATTTTAGAGGTACAACTCCCTCATATGATATGCTGTGAATTTAACTAACTGAACTAAAAACATGTATGCTTTTAACCAGAAAGCAGGAAAGGAAAACTTAATGCAGGAAAATTCCTAAATTAAGTGTAGAAGGAAATACAAAAGGAAAAAGCTCAAAGACCTATGAATGCATAACTTGAAATGAAAGAACTGTCACAAACACCAACAAAAATAAATAGATTATATGATTACCGGCACAAAGAACAACTGCACAGGATGAAATAACAAAAATGGAGATCCAATATTACTTCTAAATTGAAATCAAATACAAAGATGGTGCATATACTAGCACATATGAAAGCATAACATTGAGATATGCCTTAAACACATAGATTTAGGAATACCAATTATCTTTGTAAGCTAAATGTGCATAGACAAATAGAGATTTCACTTCACAGCAAAATTGTATTCAATATAGTATAATATTGACTCTTGTAATGTCTAGAGAGAAAACAATGAAAGATAAATACATATATATATATAGAGTGGATTGAGTAATAGCCTCTTTTCCCATGGTTAATTTTTAAATTTAAAGTCTTTCAAGAAAATAAAATAATTGAAGGCTAGGACGGTAGTGCTTCACTTCCAGATTTAGTGGACATGGCAAGCCATTTCCACAAGGCTTGGAAATCCTTGATGACATGTGGAAGTTCTCTATGTTGTGGAATGGTCACATTCCCCATTCCTAACTACCATGCCAGTTGACTATCTTTAATGGCCTCAATCCTCTAATCATAAGTCTTCATAAGCCCTATAGCTTGAGATAGGATGAGATCTAGTTCACTGAAATTTCTCAAATGCTCTTCATCGAAAGAATGTGAGTTAAAAATCTCTTTAATTATCTTATGAAAATAATTTCCCTAGACTTTAACACTCTCCTCATTCCCATCTCCCTGTCATATTGCAGTCTAAGAGTGACGAGGTTTTTATGAACCTCATCTTAGATTGTATTGCATTCAACTCAAATTTCTTGCAGCTTTTGTAAGCCCTATTTTATGACTTGTATCTTCCATTCCACACTTTTATTCTAGATTAGGAAACAACCATCAGTAGCGTTAGGTATGATTTTCTCAGCGGCCAACCTCTCCATCCCAGAGTTTATCATGGTTTTAGTTTCATTTACATACTAGTTCCATGTCATCTCTTCCTTTTCAACAGCAACGATTTCCTCTTGGATTTCTATTCTTGAAGCATTTACCTTTTGTAGGAGCTTTAGAGACTCAGTGATAATCTAATTTCCTTTTCTGATCAATTTAGTGCCTCAATCCTCCATAGCCTTGTTGAAGTTTTTTACAACTCTTCATTTTATTCACTGCCTCCTTTCCCACTAAGGCCAAGGGGTCATAGGATGACTCATCTTGAGATATTGATTGAGGTGGCAAATCAAAAACTAATTTCAGGCATTTAGTTAAGACTTGGATTTGCATTTTCAATTCATCTTTACTTTCTTTATCTTTCTTTGACCTTTCCACCATTCTTGTTGCTGACACTTGAAATACTTATACATCCCTATCTCTTGTAGTAGGTCCCAAATCAATCCCGTCAATATCAAAATCACTGGTCATGGCTTTTCTTTTTTTGGATAGAGTATCTTCTAACCACGCAGGGGTATTAGGAACATTGGCTGCTTGAGAATTGGAGGAGCCAAAAAATACCCTATTGGTGGGAGGAGTATCAATCTAGGTATCTTGTGATGGGAATGGTGAAGGTTTTTGTTTTAAAGATTCATCAACTTCTCTGTCAAGTGATGATTGGGGAAATGGTGAAGTAGAGCTAATATCAATATTCTTTACAATGTTTGCTTCTCCATCATCTCCTTTTTCCTACTTCAGA
The DNA here is from genome assembly GCA_007258455.2 of Sequoia sempervirens. NCBI lineage: Eukaryota > Viridiplantae > Streptophyta > Pinopsida > Cupressales > Cupressaceae > Sequoia > Sequoia sempervirens. The sequence continues at coordinate 155,446,551 of VDFB02047230.1, forward strand.
TTAGGAAAATTAGGAAGGTCTTCTCCACAAGTTGGTTGAAGTGTGTCCCCGTTAGGGGGTTCTTCATCACCATCACCTTGAGCCCCTAATTTTAATGACTATGGAGCAACTCCAGAAGTTCTTGCAATTATAAAAGACTAGCCACCACTTCTTGTTGATTGAGTGTTTTGTGATCTAGTAATGGGGTGAGATTGCTCTGTCTTTTTCTTAGTGATCCATTCTTGGGTTCTTTCTAAGACATCGAAAGTCCTAGCCTCAATAGTTTCTTTCTCTTTACTACTCCACTCCATAGTAGGAATAGGCCAACTAGCTATTAGTTATGTGAAAATTGGGTCTACTAAGTTTGACCCATCATACCCAATCCCTTGCACATCAAAACTCAAATTATAGATGATGATATGCCTCATGGATAGTCTCATCCAACTTATTTTTCTCACTTCAAATTCATCAAAACAATCTTCCCAATAATTTTCTAGAGTAGGTAGATGAAGAAAACCAACACCTAGCTTCAAATTATCTTTGACAAAATCCTTAAGATCAAAAGGAAAGCATTCATCATAGGTCTGCAAATTGTACCTAGTGATCTCCTTTTCTATATTGAGGGCATACAACATGGATTCACATGTATAAGGGATGAAACCAATTGAAAATTGTACTATCACCCTCCTTCTCTCCTAGCATCTTTTGTTAATAGCAGCTAACTGTTGGAAAACTTCAATCATCACAAACTTGTCCTCTAGGTGTCTTGGGAGTTTAATGGGAAAGCCAATGAATCCATCAACCCTTATACAAGAAAATCTCTAGAATTGAATGAAATGACTGCCATAAAGATTAAAAAAATTGCATAGCCTCAGGTGAGAGTCGTATTTCCATTTTCCCCTACAATTCCTTTGTTGTCCTCATAGTGAAGGTATCCGATATCCTTCTCTGATGAAGGAAACTTTTATGCAACTCTAGTATATCAAGGTACTCAAAAATAGGTACTTGGTCTTGAGGAAGATTGGTTGGCCTCAAGCCCATCTAAGGCCTAGTATTTGCAATAGCACACACAAAATAAGAGGACATGAAGAATGTCCTATTAGCCTGAAAGTAAACCAATTGGTTGTGTAGCCTATCACTAATAAGTGTTTCCTAGTCTAGAAATTATGTCCCCCCTAGTACAATATGTACAAAGAAATACATCCATTCTTGGAAACCAAAATCATCTTCATTTCCCTGGACTTTGAGGAGCAGCAAAATTATGTCAGATATCTCCTCTAAAAATTTATTCCTATGTAAATTTTGAGGTAACTGATATTTTCCTCTCATTTTTACCAACCAGTTTCTTGCCATTATGTTTCGGTAATACCCCTTCTTGAGTGAAAACTCAACTTGAGCATTGGTGAAATCCATGGGTGAATAGGGTTCCATTTTAGGAATTCTTAAGTAGGATGCAAAGGTGTCCCTTTGAATTTTAAGCACTAGGCAGTTGTATTCAGTTTGTATTTCTCATGGCTGGGCATTATAATGCCTAATACACTCTAGAATCAATTTTGGACATTGAACAACTATGAGAAAGGTGGTTGCTTCTACCAGTCCACTCCCAATTACCCTTTATGTGATCTAGGTGGTGGGATAGGAGCCCTGAATTTTTCTTTAATCTCACTTATATTCATTGGCCCTAGTTTAGTATCTCCTATTTTTGGCATTTCGCATGTTAAACCCGCAACATACTCATACCCTTGACATTTAATTCTAGCCATTTCTTGGTTACTAGGGTTTGAATGGATTTTCACTAGGTAATTCAAAATGTAGGGAAAAAAAAGCTTAATAACTATATGCTCACAAGGGAAAGGTAAAGAAAAAGATACCTCAGAATGATCCCAAATTTTGAGAGTAGAATTCTACATTACTATGCTCCCTTTCTTCTCATTTCCAAGAGTGAATGTCGCATCTAGTGAATATTTGTTCTCAACATAAAATTTCCCTTTAATTCCCACAAGAAGTGTGCTAGTAGATAAACATTAAATGCATCTCCCATGTCAAGTTGGCATGTGTTGGCTTTCATGACACACTACCTCAATATAACCACTTTTCAAATATTTGAAAAGCAATAGTCATGCTTACGAGAGAGCGGGTACTTTGCATAACCTTATAAATCATCGCCAAAGTTCATCATGATCTACAAAACACCACCCACTCCTTAAAGAAATCCATATTTTCCTTCTAGGTGGTGAATAGGGAAGTTATACTAACCTTGTAACACACCGCCTGCACTAATTGAACTTGAAAATAGACGCGGCAAGAATTTCATAAGGTTTTAATAACCGACCCTAACACTGCTGACATTTCAAAACAAGTAGGAAGCTTTATAAGGTGGGAAAATGGGAAGTTAGTGTAACTTAGTAAAACACCTCCAGAGTTATAACAAACACCTAGAGCACCACTAGAGTATGACTTGGCCAAAATTTTGAAGGATAAGTGCAATTTTTGGATGGGGCCTAAAAATTAGATAATAAATGGATTTGATAGGGGACAAAGACTAATAAGGATGAAAACAATTAACCCAAAGAAAAACTTACATGAATAGTTTCTTATCCAATGGGGAATAGAGTCAAATAATTATCAAAATTGAAACTCTCAGACACAAAGAAAGCACAACCAAAACTAAAAGTGGATTCCCTAACCTAACTATTTACAAAGAAAAGACCCTAGAGGGGTACTCATTGCCAGTAGAGCTTGAGATCTTTACCATTGTAGGGAATAGGTAAGGGAGTGTTGTTAGGATAAGCCAAACAAAAGGTATTAGGTATGTACTCTTGAATTATTTTGAACAGACTAGTCCAGAGTGCAATGAACTTCTAGTGGGCGCCCTTAGGTTGCTTGTACTTGTCCCATAATAATACTACATCTCCAATCATGAAATTCTGTGGTCTATCCCTGTGGATGGTGAAAATCTGTAAATGGCTAAAACTACCACACACACATTAGCATGATTAGCACTTTAAAACATAGAAAATTATCAAGCATCCATATGAGATATTGAATCATGCTAAATAAACAAAGTGATAAAATATGAAAAAAACTAAGCATGCTCAAACCTATCCCATAGTGGATTGGTGCTTCTATGGAAAGAAGCCCTTTCCCGATCCTTTGATAAGCTACATGATAAAACTTCCTTGAAGATTAAAATGATAATGATGCATTTGTGCATGTGATTGTGGAGGATTAAAACAATGGAGTTGATCCTTATTTATAGAATAGAATGATATAAGAATGCCAAACATGGAGGATGTGGGACTAAAAACAAGCCAATGAAAAGAGGCCACTTGTCAACTTATGATAGGATGAGGAATGAGCACATTTTGGTCAATGTGCCAAAGAGAGGGAGATTTCAAATTTGAATTTGAGAGTAAATGTTGAGTTTGACCTTTGCAAAGGGACATGTAAGAGCCATATAAATGCTTTGTTGTATGTACATGTCCACTTGTTTTTGAATTCAAACTTGAGGGAATATTCCTCAAAGATGCCATGTTGATGGAAAATGTTGATTTTATAAATGAATTAAAATGATTTATTGGTGCAAGTGGGAAAAGCCAGAGGATGTGATGGGTGGTTAGGTTAGGTTAATCAGGATTAGATTAGCTTAGATGATGTTTAGGTGATTTTGACCCACTTGACTTAAATATTTTGATTTATTTAAATCAAAAAGGGATGGAAGGTGATTTCAGACTTAATTAAATAAAGGTTTGATTTATTTAATTAAAAGGATGATGATGGAATCAAGTTTGATTTATTTAATATAAGTTGGTGACTTTAGGAGATTGATAAATAAACTTGATTTATTTGATGAATGGATGAATATAAACTAATCAAATGCATGATGTCAATTTCATGTGTCCACATTTTTCCCCTCTTTGAAGCAATGTACTTGCTGTGTTGGTTCAAAGAATAATCTTACCACGATCAAATTTTAAAAAATTCTGATTTTTCGGATGCCCCAGTGGAAAGTACACTGGTACATTTCCCCCTCTAGAGATTGAGCGAAAAGATTCGATTTGAGGGTCAATCTTGTGATAAAGAGGTTCAAAATGGATGGTAATGGATGATGATGTAAATGAGATGGTTTTAAGATGCTTAGAATAAAAAATCTATATTATCTTAAACAACTTAAATGATGATATGATGTGAGATGGATGAGATTGATGATGTGATATGCCATGATTATGCAAATGTATGATTTTATGAGATGCTTAGACTAACAGATCTATATTATGATGATGATTATGTATGTGAGATGATATGCATAATACTGATGGTTTGTGGATGCAAATGGATGCTAGATGGATGCACTGGTGATGATGATTAACTAGTCAAGATGTGATGCTAGTGTGGAAAAAAGACATTAGATGATGACAAGAGGATCCAACAAGCTGACTTTATGAGAGATGATGATGATGATAGATGATGAAAATTGGATGATTTGCTTATCAAGGATTGGGATTTTAAAAGGGTTGCTTACCTTATGTTTGATAACACACATAAGCACGATGCATCAAGGTATAAAGAACCAGGATGGCGTTGTACCTAGTGCGATGGACTTTGACTCAACAAACAGATAGGAGTATTCTTGTTCACACTTGACATACAGAAACCTTGCTAAACCTTGCTAGGACGTACCTAACAAAGCAAGTATTCACCAAGTTATATTACAAGAATGTCCAACAATCACAACAGACAAAAGGATAATGATCATTGCCCCATTCCTATCTCTCTAAATCCTTCGTTTGGATATCATCGAGAGGTCCTTGGAATGAGCGCAATAAGATAAATCAAAAGAAAAGACCAAGTATGAAAACAAGTCAATGTTCTTCATATCTCTAGACAAAAGGGATTTGTTTTGATAGGATAAGAATCCAAAGTGATGTCCAAAATGATGCCCATTGTCAGAACGATATATCCTAGGACATGCATTGTATAGGATGATGATGGGTTGATAAGTTGATTGATAGGATATTGATATAAGGTTGACTGACATGTTTGCGAATGATCAAGAGTTTGATTTTGTATTTAAAGGTTTGTTGTTTCGATTTTGATTTTGTGTTTGAAGTTTACTTTTGTTGATTGTTGTGATTGTTTCTATTTGTGTTGCCAAAGAATGAATGTGTCGATCAGTTTATTATGGATGATTCATTATTTCAAGTGAAATCGAGATGGGACGGATGAATTTTTTTTCAAATATTTGGATGTTTTTGACGTTTTTGGAATGTTTTGAGGCTATTTTTGGTATTTTGAGATTTTGCAAATGTTTTGATTTTCAAATTTTGGAATGTTTTGGGGTTTTCTAAGATTTTATGAATTTTTTTTGGATTTTGTTGTGATTTTGGATGTTTTGGATTTTTGTGTTTTTCAAATGTTTTTGGATTTTGATGTTTTTTGGATGTTTTTGGATTTTGATGTCTCAGGGGCTGATCAAAGATTAGCCTTGCCTACATTTAGGCTCAAAGAAGACGTAGTTCAGATTTCATGTTTTTGATGTTTTTCTAAATTTTTTGAGTGTTTTTGGATTTTGATATGATTTTTTGGTGTTTTTGGATTTTTCGCATGATTTTGACGACTTGGATATGGATATGCATGATGATATCAGTGCTCTGTTTGGTATTTTTTTGAAGACCAAGCTAAGGTTGATTAATCAAATCAATGGATTGATGATGATGATAACATTTTTGAGGATACACAACAATGCAAGGATTGATTGATCAGGATTGATGATGATAACATTGTTGAGGATGCACAACAATGCAAGGATTGATTGATCAGGATTGATGATGATAGCATTGTTGAGGATGCACAACAATGCAAGGATAGTGTTTGAGAATTTGATTGGATTGATGATGATAACATTGTTGAGGATACACAACAATGCACAGATAGTGTTAAGCAACACAAGGATATCCCGAGAAGATGATTTTTTGATTGGATTTGAAAAATCAATATTTTGAAGCTTGGTTTGAAACAAAAAGATGTTTTGGATGATTTGATGTGACATTGATGTGAAAATTAGATGTGATTGATAGTGATTATTTCAATGAAAGGTGAAGCTTGATATGGAATGTTTTCTTGTCAAAATGTGCCATGGGCTAGTGATTTGGATTTTTTGCTCACAAGTGGTGGACCAATTTTATTTCATGCTTGCCAATGTTTAGATCACCACATAAGTTGGAGGATATAGATCAAGATTTATTCCCAAAGAAAGATGTGAATATTTGCCCCCAGTGTCTAGCAATGTATGGAATGCAATGGGTGGATGCTCGAATAAGTGTATGGATAGAAGGAGATGGATTATCTTGTGATAAGATAAGGTGTTCGGATAAAGAATGCTCATTTGGATAATGCTCCATTGCTTAGATAACACTGGGTAGGATAGGATCAATGAAAATGACCCATGTCAAGATGTTTTATCATAAGCAAGCATAAAGAGTGCACCAAAATTTGTCAAGATCAAGATAACTTAGACTATAGATGCAGATGGATGAAAATGGATTGGATAAATGGTTCGTGGATGAATGGATTTATTATGGATGGATGGAATATTGGATTTATTATGGATGGGATGAGATGCTTTCAATTGAACTGGCACACATAGATGCTCGATTCTACACATGATTCCTATTTTCCAGGTTTTCATCATGGTATTTCCTAAAGCGCCACCCATGCGGTTTTCACTAGAGGACAATTTTTTATCTTTAGTGTTTTCAATCCTTTTTTTGATTTTTTTGGATTTTCATATTTTTCTGAATTTTTTGGTTTTTTCTGAAATATTTTAGGCTCATGCTGAATCAAGAGGTGTTGTTGATGTAGATGCCCTTGTCATGATGTGTCATTGATAGCCTGCTTGAAGAAGTTGCTTTTCTAAGATACATGCACTTGAATGCAACTTTTGGGATTCTTGATTTTCTTTGTCAATACCAAAGTTAACTTTGTCTTTATGCGCACATCAGGATAGAGTGCCTTTTGAATCCTTGTGATGAAGGGTTATTTCCAATACATGTTCAATGTGAGAATTGGATATCATGTGGGGAGGCATGGATGGAGTGTGTTTAGGGATAGGATATGGATTGGTTGATAGTTTGGAATCTTTGACTCTCCAAACTTGGGAAGATGAGCAATGATGCGTGGACATGAAAGTGTGGGTGGAATTAGGACCAATTGCTTGATACACTTTGTACGTCGCTTGGGAAGCTTTCTTTTTCCATTGTGGACATCTATGATGGATACTTTTCCCTTTTTTATTTTTCCCCATAGTTTCTTTGACTGATGGAGTTTGATAGGGATAATCTTTCTTTGTATTTTTTGGTATCCATATGTATTTGATTTGTCCATCGCGCTTCTTCTCTTCTTTTACTTTGATAACTTTCTTTGTACTTTGATTCAAATATTTCCTTTGATGTTGGTCCCAATTCGTGGATGGGGTGATGGGTGGATGAAGATTTGTGATGTGGCTGGTTGTAGTATTGACACTAGTTTCATCATAAGGACTCTCTGTGCTCCCTATGTTGACGTTTTCTTGAGATGAAGTTTCCCCCAGTATGGTGGTAGTAGTACCTTCATGCTTTGATTCCGCCTATGCTGAGATCTCTTGTTTAGAATGCATTCTTTGATAAATGACCACCATAGGTGACATTGTTTCAATTTGTTGCTCCGCTAACTCTGAATTATACTATTATGTCTGACTTGTTTCTTTGAGTGGATAATGTTGGATATCTGCATACTTGATGCCCTCAATCTGAATTTGGGATATATTTGATCTTGATGTTGACAACTCAATGACCTGCTCTTTTTGTGTAATAACGTTAGGAGTAAAAGAATCCTATTCTGAATGAAGATCATCTATGTGTCCATCCATAGAAAGCATCTCATGGGTAGATGGAGGAGTATGTGCTATGTGGATGTGATCATCTTGCATAGATAGGAGAGTGTCCATTAGATCATCGTAGTATCTTTGAGATACAAATTCTTGATCTTGAATGATTTTAGAGTTACTTTCAACATGCTTTGGATAAAGTTCTTGACATGGGTTATTTTCAAAGGATGGATTGCTTACAAATGGTTCTTGGATATCTTCATTAGACATGGTAAGTGGTTCAATATCTTCAAGTGTTGAGTTCAGGGTTCCTTTAGTATCTGTAAACATGAGGTCAAAGGATGTCAACATGTCTTGGAAAGGGCCATTACTAGACCTTGGTGAAAGATTTTGATCATGCTTTGGGATAAAATTTTGAGATATGTCCTCTAACTCATAAGGAAATGTAGAGACATTTTCAACATGATCATAGGTCAATGGATCATGAATTATGTCAATAGGATCAAATAATCCTAACACTCCTTGAAATAGATCACTAAAAAGTGGCTCTTGATGTATGGTGAGTTGATCATCAGATGGGGTAAAAACATCTTCAATGTGCTCATTGATGAATAGGTCTTGAACATTGTTTTCAACAATTGCAGTAGAGATATTGTGAATGTCTTTAGCCATAGGGTCAAGTGATGTTGTCATTTCTTGAATTGGATCATTTTCGAGTATTGTTGGTGGATTTTGATCATGATTGAAAAGTGACTCTCGACCTATGTTGATTTGATCTTCAGACAAGATATAAAAATCTTCAATGTGGTTTTTGATGGATAGATCTTGATCATTGCTTTCAACAATTGTGGTGGGGAGATTGTCAATGTTATCACCAGTGGTTGAATGTTCATCATTATTCCCAATAGTTATCATTTCTCATGTTTGTGCTTGTGCTTCTTGGGCAGCTTGAGAGGCTTGTTGCACTTGTTGAGCTTGTTTTGCTTGTTGCATGGCTAGATATTGTTGGATGGCCTTTTCGTAGGCTTGGTGAGATTTTAGCGCAATGTTATATTGTCTTGCTGTATTTGGTTTTGGTGGTAGTGGTGGTGGATTTGGAATCATATTGGATGTAGTGCCAAGTTGTTGAGATACGCTTGGAGTGATCATGGTAGTGAGGGGTTGAGATATGATGGGTGTGATAGGGGTGGATGGAGTGATCAAGGTGATAGGAATGGTTGGAATGACCAAGGTGATAGGTCCTTGGGAGACCATGTTTTTATTTTTTAGGATTGATGTTGTCCTTTGATTGGATACCATCTATTGGTGTGATGTCGATGGTATATTCAAAGTATTTAATGTGATGGCTTGATTGGTGTTAGGTGGATTGATTTGGATGGAGTGATTGGTGCTAGGTAAAGGGGGAAGCCCTAAACCAAGGAATGATGTTGATATGGGTAATGGTGGTGGAGATGTGTCTTGGCGTAATGACTCAACTATTTTTTTAAGTGTAGCAATTTTATCTCACCAAATTTGATCTTGATTTCGATCTTGACTCCCTTGATGTAGTTGATTTGGTTTTTGTTCAAGTAGATTTGGGATGCATAATTGTGGTTTTTGAATGGGATCATGGAAAAATTGATTTTGAACAATGTTCTGATTTGGGATGATGTTTAAATTTGGTATGATAGGATGAAATTGGACATTGTCTTGATATAGGTAACTTTGATTTTGCATGGTGTCACCTTGTCTTGGAGTTTTTAACATCTTTTTTGAACTCTGAACAACATTTGTATGATTTGCAAACATATTTATCCCAAAGTTTTCTATATTCATGTTTGGAAAACTTGTACTTGGTACATTCTCATTTGGCATGTAGGGATTTGGTGGGATGACATTGTTCGTTTGAAGGCTCATGCATTGATTGTTCTATTGGTGGATTTGTAGGTTTGGACTTGGATTTAAAACTACCATTGTGAAAGGTGTCCCAAACTTTGATTTGGTCATACTCACATTTTTTGTACTATTGATATTTGTCGAAGGTAATGATCCCATGTACTGTTTGTATAGATGTGAGTGTTGATAATCAATCGGCGTTGTAAGGCTTTGATAGCTTAGTTGACTTGGATTACTCATGATGTATGGATCAAGTTTATATTCCATATTCCTCTTGTGTTTTGACCTTGTTGCAAAAAGTGACCTCTAAGGTTCTTAGGACTAATGATGAGATGAAGGATGAAAGGTGTAAATGATATGAGTGTTGAACGTTTAGGGACCTTGTATCAATGCTAGACTTAGGGCCTGATTTTGATTGTTTGATTTGGATAGTGAATTTGTAAACCCTAAGATGTAAGATGTTATCTTAGGATGAACTTGTTCAAAGGATTGCTGATTTAATTAAATGTATGAGAAAGGATGCATTCCCATACACCTAACTAAACAAGGTGATTTTGAATTTGATGATTTACCCAAGTCTAGACTGATGTTTTAAAAGGTCTAAAGTTGTTTGGTGAGATGAAGATGATAAATGCTTGGGGTGGATGAAGTGTTTGATTTGATCCTAAATGAATCTAGGAAGGACTTATTTCTGAGACCAAGATAGTGAAGAACATTCCTTTCTCTAAAAGTAATTCAAAATCAAAAGACCAATGTTTGCATGAAAACTATATGACTAAAAGATGCCAAGCACATGTGTGGGGTCCAATTGATTCAATATTTGCTTAATGGATTCTTTTTATCACAAACATTTCTTGATATGGTTTTGAATCTAGATGTCTAATGTCTCAACTTTCCCCTTATCCCGCAAAGTGTATTATGTGAAAACCAAGGAAATTTGAGGCAAGAGTTACCTATTGTTGACCTTAGTAGGAGCAAATTGAGGTGAAATCCAAATTCTTAGAAGCCTCTAAGGATATGAATCTCAAGGGCAAGTAATAGCATGTGAATTCATTCAAGGATATTTGCTTCTCCTAAAGGGTTTGTTATTTGATGCTCATGTTGAATGTTGGTTTTCCAATGTTTTTGATCAAAGCACTGTGTTTTCAAACTAACTCACAAGCAATATAACATCCTAGCCCAATTGGTACGTTTTTCTTGGTGGGCTTGCCTCATGCCCTTTGTAGAAGAAGAGATGATTTTACATGCAATCGAGGAAAGAGTATAAAGGTATGTTAAGAATGAAGTCTTAACCTCTATACTTTAACGAAGATCGGACATGGCAAGTAACTTCTTGGAATCTAAGTTCCAATGCACCACTTCGATAAACTCGGTGAATGAGTTAATAGGCTACTACAAACAAGGGTTTTATTTCAAACTTTCTGGTCGTGGAGATTGACCCATACGGCGAGAGTCCCCTTTCGGATCCATCTCATCAGAATCAACTGCATGATATTGGCATTTACTCCAATACCCACATTTATATCCTGGTTGGAAATACTCTTGGATTTAGAGTGTTACTGGTTGAGTCGTTCCTTTCGGTGAGTAATTTTTCCCCAAGGCAGGCCCTCTAGGATAAACAAAAGCGAGTAAAGACAAAATCTGTAACTCAATCAATCTTTGATGGCAATAAAGAGAGAGAATACACGTGATAATGCCCCCACTCACACTCACACAAGATCTTGTTCAATTTTAAACCCAAATCAAAGTGTGGAGGTGATTGCTTTATCTTACCCTAAAGTCATGAAAAGGGCCTTTTAATTCTCAAGATCGCTATACAGCGCGAGAGAAGCGCATACGTCCTTTTTCAATGAATTTAGTTTAAGTAATCCCTCACGAAAAAAAGTTGCACTTGTTCTTTTTAAATCCACAAAGAAAAATGTGAGTTCTTTTTAAGCACCAAAAGATGAGTGAGAGATACTTTGTTCAATTGTTAATCAAAGAAACAAAATCTAGTCAATTTGTCTAAAGTTCCTTTTATCTCCTTTGCAATGATAATGGAAAGATTTTGAAGTGTTTGTTTTAAAGCCCAAAACCAAATATGAGTTAGCCTTAAATAGAAAATTAAGGCGTATGATGGAATTTCCAAGCATTAAAAAATGATTTTGAGTTTCAAGTTTGATGCTCGATTTTTCTCCAAGTTCTTTTGAAGATCTCTTGCAAGCTTCTTGTGTGATGAAATTCTCCTCACTTTTCCTATTCCATCAAACAAAAAGACAATTATGTGAGAATTCAATTTATTTTGATTTAACTTCAAACAATAACATGATCCTAAGTGATGATAATAAAAGGAGGATTTATAAGTAAATCATTAATGATTCTATTTGAGAAGGCATCACACTTGTTAGACTCCTTATCATAATCTTCATCACTAGAGGTATTGAGTCAAGAATAAATATTTCAAAAGAATATCACAAGCTCAAATTTTTAGCTATCTCAAAATGACCATTATCATTCAAAGGAGTGTATAAATATTGAAACAAAATCTGAAAAATAAATAAAGCCCTGTCATTGTCAAGATCATGCATCATTGATTTTCCTGCAGCTATTTCTATGCACTCTCTACTCCACAGTATAGTAGTTGTCCTGCATGAAAGAAATAGATGAGAAAGAAATGTTTGAATTGAGTGAAAAATATGTCCTTTACTATCTCTACCAAATCAACTCCGAAAATAATTTAAAAGTCAACCACAAACTATTTTCTTTTGCTGCAGCTGGAATATTATCAATTTAGATCAACCTACGATTGGATTTTAGTAGACTTAGATATCAAACTTTGGGGCGATATCAATAATGAACAACAATAGATACCAATGGTACAGTAGTGAAAAATAAATATAATCACATGGGACACAGTCTTCCTACAAAAATGATAAATATGGCCAAATGATTGTACGTTTACGGCTGTCAAACTAATAAGTAAAATGCAACTGGTAGGTGTAAAACAAAATAGTGGATAAATGCCTTTGTTTTAAAAAAAAAAGCTTCCAAGCTAGCGGAATTCGTAGGTGTATGTCCGAATTCAATAACCTTTGATGGCGTCCCTTCTACCTACGTGCAAATGGATCTAGACATTCATCAAAGCATAACATACTAAAAATATTTTGTCAGATGCTCCATTTATTGTGTTAGATGAGGTCGTTTGGATATTTTTCATCAGCTTTGACTAGGATGTTGAAGAAATTTATGCAGAGGTTGCCCAAAAAGTGATAGAGTATGTTGTCTTTTGCCACATTGCCTTCCTACCACTGATTAACTATTGGTAGATACAAACTTCAACTCAAATCATTACTAAGCTTTAGCAAGATCGCGCCACAATATCTTAGAAATGCATTTAACTGATAATCAATAATGACGTTGCACATCATAGGCTCTATAGATTGTCCAATAAAAAAACTCTCAGTAGTATTAAATGACTATTGGAAGCAGATACCCATCTAGGTACAAACTTTGGAGTATTTATCAGGTTCAAACACATAGTACGATGGGATTGGTATGATGGATTTGTTGGATTCAATCAATGTCTTAAATACATATAGGTGCAAAGCATATAGGCACAACAAATGAAACAACTGGCCTGCACTATAATACCTTGCACCACGTTAGGTATCCAGTAATAATGAAGGGACATCCATCAACGCATAATAAAAGCATAATTTTTTTTGGAATGCAGTAGCATAGTAAAGGCACGTGAACTATTTTGATAGATTCCTTCAAGAGAAAAATACGATCTCAGGGAGTATCGAGATTGTAGGGTATGTGCAATATGGATTTATCCATGGACTTCAAATACTTTCAAGCAACTGAAATCGGCCTAAGATTGATTTTAAAAACATCAAATACTTAAAGGTATTTTGTAAGATATTCAATAAAGCACACCAAGAACTTTAATTTCTGATTTTCCTTACCTTACTTGTCAGAGTTTAAATAAAGGAACACATGCTTAAATTGTAAAAGAATGGTATTTGAAATAAAAGAACATAATGAAAATGAGCTTACGTGAGGAGAAGGAGCCGATGGTATGAAGCTGTTATGAAAGCAGTAATTTTTTTTTTTTTAAATGTCTTTTCCTTTCTACCTGCCAACCATAATCACAGGCTCAACCCAACCATTTTGTTGGTTCATTAAAACTTGGCTCTCTAGCTGGAGTTTTCCCTATTCAATGGTGAAGATTATGGCATGCTCCCACACAATTATTCATCAGGCGGGCTCATTAATGTTTTGCATTGGTCCCAGCAACTCACCTTCCCCACACCGGCCACTTCTATTGTAGCGAATAGAATGAGGCACTTCTAGTTCATGCAAGCGATGTGCTATTTGATTGTGCCTTGTCACAATCTTTGCATGGGTATAAGTTGAATAGTCAAATATTTATGAGGTCTGCATTTGAGGGGGAAAGTTGGCAAAAATAACTGCAAACAGATTTGAGACTACATTTCTACAACAACAATGGTAGCAATACAGTAGTGACAAAATAGAAGTGGGACAAAAAAACTTTCTCTATGACAACAACATCAATGGAGAGAAATACAATCAAGCTAGTGAGTACGTCATTGTTCATTGGTGAAGTATATAAATGATGTAACAACTTTCATCTTATCAATCCTTCTAAATTGTAGATTTGTGAGTGTGTTTTTTATTTTGCATTGAATAATTAAATCTACTTTCTTCTTTGTTGTAGGTGAATCTTGGCTGAATCATCGAAACTAACCCCTACATTTACCAGTGAAATAGGGCATTCAATACCAGATAAATGAAAAAGAGGAAAGCATTAGGATTGTGAGCACCATAGATCTGCAAGCACTTTAAATCACAAACATTGATTTCAATAAGCATTAGTTATTAAAGAGAAAACATCTTCAAATATCAATTTCAATAAGCATTATGAACTCAAATCTTCTCTCCTTCTAGTGTCATTTATGTGGATGGTGAAAATCTGCAAATGGCTAAAACTAACACACACATTAGCATGATTAGCACTTTAAAACATAGCAAATTATCAAGCATCCATATGAGATATTGAATCATGCTAAATAAAAAAAGTGATAAAATATGAAAAAGACTAAGCATGCTCAAACCTATCCCATAGTCAATTGGTGCTTCTATGGAAAGAAGCCCTTTCCCAATCCTTTGCTAAGCTAAATGATAAAACTGCCTTGAAGATGATATGGATTAAAATGATAATGATGCATTTATGCATGATATTGTGGAGGATTAAAACAATGGATTTGATCCTTATTTATAGAATAGAATGATATAAGAATGCCAAACATGGAGGATGTGGGACTAAAAACAAGCCAATGAAAAGAGGCCACTTGTCAACTTGTGATACGATGAGGAATGAGCACATTTTGGTCAATGTGCCAAAGAGAGGGAGATTTCAAATTTGAATTTGAGAGTAAATGTTGAGTTTGACCTTTGCAAAGGGACATGTAAGAGCCATATAAATGCTTTGTTGGATGTACATGTCCACTTATTTTTGAATTCAAACTTGAGGGAATATTCCTCAAAGATGCCATGTTGATGGAAAATGCTGATTTTATAAATGAATTAAAATGATTTATTGGTGCAAGTGGAAAAAGCTAGAGGATGTGATGGGTGGTTAGGTTAGGTTAATGAGGATTAGATTAGCTTAGATGATGTTTAGGTGATTTTGACCCACTTGACTTAAATATTTTGATTTATTTAAATCAAAAGGGATGGAAGGTGATTTCAGAATTAATTAAATAAAGGTTTGATTTATTTAATTAAAAGGATGATGATAGGATCAAGTTTGATTTATTTAATATAAGTTGGTGACTTTAGGAGATTGATAAATAAACTTGATTTATTTGATGAATGGATGAATATGACCTAATCAAATGCATGATGTCAATTTCATGTGTCTACAATCCCTTCTATCAAAAAGATTTTTGACTTTAGCCTGATACAAAGTTATTATGTCCACCATCTCATCACATTGCTCCTCAACCTTGGTCAATTATAGGATTCTCTTTTCTAAATCATCATGAAACTCTTGGTTCTCAATTGTAGTTTGTAGCTTACTAGCAAATAACTCCAATGGAAGAGGCAACACATTCCCTATTCCATAAACAAATTGAAAAGGGGACATCCCGATTAGCTTCTATGAGACGAGGATTGTTAGGGTGGTTTGATTATGCTTAATCCATCATGAATTGAAGCATAACTAAGCCACTAAACCTCAATCTACCAAACAAGATCATTTGAAATGATATTTAAACTAAGTAGTTTATTGAAATTGAAAACTACAAACTAAGCAAAAATAGATAAATGCCTACTCTAACCCATTCAAAACTTATCATGTTTTGGAATTGGTGTCTTGTTGATGTGGAACAACAATCCTTTCCCAATCCTCTAATCAGTGAGCCTATTTTTGTCAATTCTATAGAAGAGAATTGATGAAGCCATAGTGATAAATGGATGAAAACCTAGATTTTGCTAAATGAACATGATGCAAGCTAAGCTACCATGATTTTATACTAAAAAAGAGCTAACAATGAAATTGCTAAGCTAATCTAAGATAATTTGAAGCTAAAATATGGAAACCATAATGCATATATAAACTAAGATGGATGCATGGTAGCCATTAATGGATACCTTAAGCTACTATGTAATTAGAAAATGAACTAAAACATGATAAAAGTGAGTAAACTGTGAGTGTGGATGCAAGTAAATTCAATAACATGAGTGTGCAATTGAAATATGGATCCATTTGTCTCCAAACGGTGTTCTATTTATAGGAGAGTAAATGAGAATTAAATGGCTGAGATCGAAAAGCTTAATCAATGGTCCAGGATGAAGGAGAGAAGAGGAATGGATCATGGATTCTCATCAACGTATGAGAATGCATGATGGGATATAATCAAGGGCTCACATTTGCTTTAAAAAAACACACTTTGACCTGCTCACACAGGTCATCAGGTGACTTGTTCAAGAGGTTAAAGGTTAAAGCTTGCTCAAGAAGCCAAGTGAGTTGATTGGAGGAGAGAGAATATTTCAAGGGATATTCCTTTGAGGGAGGAAAAAGATATTTTGCAAATTAAAAGAAAGTTTTAATTGTGCAAAAAGGAGATTATAGGAATATTAATTTAATTGCTAATTAAACAATGTTTAATAATGCAATTAGGGGATTTGGAGGAATAAAGGTGAAATTCATTAAATTAAATGTTTTAGTGAATGAGAGAGAGATGAAATCATATTTAATTAAATAACTTAGGGTCATTTAATTAAATAGGATGACATAGGGAATTAAATTAAATAGTTTAGTGTATTTAATTTATTGAGATGAAATGTTAGTGTGAAAGGAGAATGAATTAACTTGAATTAATGAAGTAGGTTAATGGATGAAAATGATGTAATTAATCAAACTAGCTAGGATAATTTAATCAATTAAGCAAAAAGAGAATGGGTTTGAGGATGAAATCATGTTAGTAAACTTGTTTCAAGTGTATGATAATGTTTAGGACATTTTTTTGATGTCTACACCTTCTTAGGGGTGATCCCATTTGCCCATAAAGCTTCATAAAGCTTCTTATGCCAATTCTTTTGGTTCTCATCCACCAATTTCTTCATGATACTTACAATATTTTAAATGTTGGATTCGGCTTTGACGTTTCCCTGAGGATAGTAGTCTACTGAATGAAACAAGATCCCATAATCATAGCAAAAAAGTGACATCTCACTAGAAGAAATTCTTGTCACATTATTAGTCACTAGCTTGTAGGGAACTTTGAACCCAACTAAGATATATTATTTAATGAAGTCACAAACCACTTCCGAGGTAGTCCTCTTCACAAGAATTTCCTCCACCCATTTGGTGAAGTAATCTATTACTATAATAATGTGAGTATGGCCTCCACTTGATTGGGGACTAATGGGTCTGACGAAATATAGGCCCCATTGTTGGAAAGGGCCCTCGATCATTACGGGTCTCAGGGGAAGTGCTGCTAGGTAAGGTTAACTTGCAAAACATTTGCATATTTCACTTCTTGCTACCCAGTAGTAGGAATATTTGAACATGCCTAGCCAGTAGTAACCATGTCTCATGGTCTTAAAAGCGGTCAGAGTTGAGGAAAAATGACCCCTGCATGCTTCATTGTGGAAAGTCTTTAACAACCTTTCCTATTGAATTTTATCTACACACTTTAGAAATCGACCATCTAGTCCCCTTTTATATAGAGTGTCTTCCCAAATAAAGTACTTGGCTAGCTTCAACTTCAAGTTCCTCCTTTGTTTCTTCAAAAGATGTTTTGGACACTCTCCATAAGCAAGAAAAAATAAATGTTCGAAAACCATTCATCCTGAAGGCTAATGGTTAGGACCAAAGGAAGATATTCCTTATCCTTTTGTTCATTGTTTTCTTCCACCATCAATTTGCAAATCCCTCTTCCTTAGACTATCTTTTTAAGTTTAAGGTCCAAGTCATATTTTTGCACTTTGGCAATCCAACTACTCCTTCAATTGCAGTCGACATCCCGTTGAGTAAGAATACTTTTAATCATAGGGTCTAGTATATATACCATTGAATGTGAATGCATTATATAAAAACAAAATTGCTTAACAACTTTTACAACTACATAAGCATTCTTGTCTATCTGATAGTTGTTGAGCTCATATTTCTTTAACGACACGCTCATGAAAGCTATGACCTCTTGCACATTTTTCTCGTCAGCTTGAAGTAGAATGGTATATATAGTATGTTCTAAGGCATAACAATAATGAAATCCTTTTTAAAATTAGGACATACTAGAACAGGAAGCAATGGCTTCCTTGATATCACTAAAAGCTTGTTTTCTAGCTTTGTTCCTGTTGATGGATTTTTTAACACTTTCTCAACACAGGTAGTGCATAGATGTACTACCTCTCTTGAAACACAATCTCCAACAACAAGTTATTGAAAATCACCCCAGGGTCTCTTAGGTTTTAGGTCATGAATTTCTTGGAATATCTCAGTTGTTTTGATGTGATCTTGTTGGTAATCATAGGGAAGACTTACGTGAGTTAAGTTGAAGTAGAATTGGTTCCTCTAATGGAGTTCTTAAGATGGGAAAGTGATTGCACAATTTTTGTGGGTTCGAACAATAGTCTAGAACTCCTATTTTAACTTCATATTTGGCTTTACAATGTGCAATGAACCTTAGCTTAGGTCACTACTAAAGAAAAAGGAAAAAAGGGCTGGGAAGAGAGGAAGTTCCTAGACCTGAAACTAGCAATGAACAGTGATAATGGAGGACCCTAAAGTGGATAGCCTTCCCAAAACAAAGTTCCACTTAACCAAATCAAAGTATAGTCTCATGAAACCTGTGCAATCTTCTAAGGTCTGCATATTTTCAACCTTTCATTCACCATAAAACATGAAAAAGAGATAGAACTTAAGTGCATCATTCATATAATGTTCAGACTAGATTTACACTGCAGTTTATCAATAATAAACAACAAAAAACATGAACAAGGAAGGGAATCAACACAGTAAAATTCTTCAAAACTAATGAACAACATTAACTAACTACTTAAGCAAGCTAAAACATGCAGAACAACAAAGTTAATCTACTCAAATTCACTAAGAGAAGGAAAATCATGCAACATAAAGTTGGAACTCAAGAAACCACCAAAACAATGAACTTCTATTAAAATTCCAGCAGCATGTCTTTACAACAACTCATCTCTCTCCTTAAAATGAGAGGATACCCCCTATTTATAGTGTCTAAAAAGAAAAATGAATGGCCAAGATTCACTAAAAACTAAGGTTTCACCTACCCCCAAATATATTGCAATTTAAAATTACATTTTGTCATTTAGCCTATTTTGTCCTCATGTGGCAACACTGTAGCTCTTTTGTCTTCTAGTTGATTTCCTTTTTGTTGCAACTACACTGTAAGGAATTCATCATCAATCACAGGATTTCCTTCATTCCTTTTGATGGTGGTGTATTCCATAAATTTTTTGATCAATCTCTGGAGCTTATCCCACTCCAATATATCCAATTGGATCACCTAGAAGCTAAATCTCCTAGAATTGTTCATGAGGTCATCATAGTCCCTGTCATTATTTTGTGCATTCTTAATCACCTACTCGGATTGAGTGAAGGATCATGCAGTGAAACCCATGAAGTTTGGCATTAATGCATTTGTGGTCCCATTTTCCATCTTCTTATGGAAGTATGGCTTTATCTTCTCTGGGTCTAACTCGAGAGCGGGCACATCAAAATCTGTCATCAGCCTTAGATATTCTTCACAAGCTACCCTGACTTCTTTGATCCAATCAATTTCTAGCTCCACCTCATAGAGCACTCATTCCAATACCTCATTTATGTGTTCTCATCTCAACTTCCACGTCTCCACAAGCCAATGATCATCTTTTTCCAAAGAACACTCCTCCCAGGATCCATCAGGTATCTTGAGAATAGCCTCAAGCTTGGGATATGTGATCCTATATAACTCTGGGAAGTCGGTGCAGAATTTCCTTATTCCCTCAAGTACCTTTTGCAACTCCAGGAACTTTTTGGTTGTCCTAACAACATGGTCTATGTCCATGTTCCCATTGTAGAGGACTTTCCAGAACCAATCCTCTATGGCCTTTGTCCAATTCTTTCTTTTCTCCAATTGGTCAATGTGGTCCTTGGACAAAAATTGCAGTAGTGTTCATGATGTGGTGGGAAGCTCTTCAACTGATGACCATTGTTGAATATATGTTGTTAAGTCAGCCACTTGTGCTTTTAACTCCTCTTTGGAGGTCTTATCTTTATGCATTTGGTGGACGATGGTGGAGACGAATCCTTGAAGATGATCAATTTTCTACTCCCTTTTTGTTGTTCCCAAATCAAGGGTAGAAATGTTATAGGTTACCCCCTCTTCTCCCACCACCGAGGTAGCTATTTGCATAGTTCTAGATCTTGATGCATCCATTGTTAGATGAGATCTGACCTTTGGCATTTTCTCTTTCTTTTTACTTATTTGGGCTTGAGCCAAGATTGCCTCCAACTTCGCTTTAGATCCCTAGGGGGCGAAGTCTTCTTTTCCAATTGTTTCTCTAGTCATTCAGGCATCTAAGACTCCTCTTTTGGTGATTCATGATCACCCTCTTCCTCAGAGGCATGTTGAATTTCCATTGCTTTATTACCCAGAGTCTCCTGCTCCATCTTTCTTTTTCTTCATCAGAATCCCAGATAAATATAGTTTCTTTTCTTGGGGACTCGGTGGCTACACGATCCTTGGGGTTGTCCTCCCCTTTGGTGGTTTTCTCTTCTTCTTGTCTATTCCCATGCTCTTCATGATGTTATTCTTTTGGGCTATTTCTTGTTTCATCCTCTTCTTCGGGCTTGTCTTCTTCTTTTTCTTCCTTTTCCTTTTCTTCTTTCTCCTCGAAAAGAGGCATCTCTTTATCATGCTTGGGGATTTCATCTTGTTTCCTAAGTGTAGGCTCAATGTTCTCCATTTTCTCCTTTGTATTCTTCTCTTCATCGAAGGGTTTCTTTTCTACTTCCCCCCAACATCCATGAGTTGCTAATCCAACTCCTTCTTGAGCTCTGGGTCAAAATTTTCCACAATATATTTTGCATCGGGCTCCTCAATGTCCTCTTTAGATGACTGTGATTCTTCCTCCTCTCCTTCACACACCACTTTATTGATCACTAAGTGTTGGTATTTAGGGTGTTCATGGTAATCGTCCACCTCCTCTTCCATCTCCTTAGCAACTTCCCTTTCTCGCCTCTTCAATACTTCTGATATCTGCATTGTCGCTTTCATTTCTAGTGGTTCGGTTGGAGGCATAGGGATAGGAAGGCCAACAACAACTTGTGTTAGGGAAGCCTGCACTGTGGGGTTCATGAACACCCCAAACAGCTCTATTGGCATGTTTTTCATGTGCCTAGCAAAGGCTTCTGGAAGTGATAGGGTGGGAATTGGCATTGTTGCAGTAACTAGTGGGAGAGATGATGGAGACAAGGACAAGGAAGAGAGTGAGGAAGTAGTGGCAGAGGAAGAATCAATTACCAATATTGTGTAGTAGGCAAGGTGGAAGCAAGGTGGACTAAGATATCCACCACAGGTGGAGAAGCGGCAACCATTTCTTGAGAAGAAGGTGAAGGAGCAATAGTAGTGGCAGCGGCAGTAGCAGTGACTATGAGAATGGAGACAACAGGTGGGGACTATGGCTACTCAACCTCGTGTTCTTCTCCCTCATGGAGCAAATCCTCCTAGATGGTGGGCATCTCTGTGAAACTTCTTGATGTCTTTGATTTCTTGGAAGGTTCACCTTTTGAGGCCTTCCTTGAGTACACCTTGGGCTTAGGTTGTCGTTTAGTTGTCTCTTTTCTCTTCCTTGATCATGTGGTGGGAGGAGATTTTGAAGTTTCTCCTGTTGGGGTAGCAACAACATAAGCACTATCAGTCTCGCTTCTTGGCTTGTCCTCAAGCTCACCATAGGTCAGAGTGACTCCTTGTATCTTCAATTGGGAAATCTTCCCATTGATCCATTCTTTGGTTCTTTCCTTGACCAACTTTATCAGAATATCGAGGTCATTGACCTCTTCTTCGTTCTAGTCAACTAATGGTAGCGGGATATTGGAAACTACACCATATCGAGGATCAATCACTGTATTTTCATCCTCCACTATTTGGTCTAGCAAAGGGAACAAGTTGACCTTCTTGACAAAGGACATTTGCATGCCCATGTAGTTCCTTATTCAAACTTCTTTTTATTCTTTGCAATTGGCCCAAAAGTCTTCAACACCATGTACATGGGCATGTTCAATCTTGACCATCTTCTTGAGCTTGTCATATGGGTCCATTTGTGACTGAGCAATTTAGAGCTCTAGGCTATATTCCACAAGTTCTTTATTAGAATGGTTTGCATATCAGGATGTGTGGAGTTCATACATTCCTTGGCCAAAGGAAAGGGGATAGGGAATCCCCACCTTATGGTTTCTTCTTAGGAGGGTGTGCACTCCTTGTAGCTATTGAGAGAGTTCAAGTAGTATTAACTAGTCATTCGGGTACTAGGGCAACTTATGTGGTTTCTCTAAGAAACCTCAGCTTGAATATAGGTAAACTTCAAGAACTGTATGAATAGAAAGCCAAACTGGTAGAGGAAGGCATTAGCACTGTGGGAGACCCTTCTTTTGAAGTCACCTCCAAGCATTCTGATAATGTGGCCTATGAAGGCATCATTGACCCTACAATATTCTTTCTTAAAATTCCTATATTCGAGCTAAGGGTACCTGTCATAGACCTTTAATTCCCTGCTTGGATCTATATTTGGTGCTACAAATAGTCCCTTATATTGGGCACAGTTGGCAAGAAAATAAATAAGGTATGAATTCATGTAAAATCGTGAGGTCTTCTTCATTGCCACAAATTTCTCATGCAAGCAATTAATAATCATTCCCGCTTAGTAGAATTTGGTTTTGCCTCAGAGGATATCTTCCACAAAGTATAGCATCCATTCCTAAAAGAAGGTTGCAGTTGGAAGGCCCATAGCTCTGCCTAATGGAGTTACCAAGTCATGGTAATCCTCGTATAAATCACTTCGAAAGAGCTCTTGGGGTACTTTATTTGCATTGCCCCTCTTTTCTTTTAGCCAGTATTGATTGATGAGCTTTTTGCACTTGAGGGGGTCTACATCCCACGTCTCCTTGGCATCTTCTTTGGATGCTTCCTCCATCTCTCTAAAGGTAGGGATATGGAAATTTTTCCCTATTGATTTGGTAGAAAAATCAACCAAAACATTCCCATCTCTATCTACAATTATTCTAAAATATTCTTGGTACACCACCCTACAAGGGATCACAAGCTTAGGAGCAATGAGAGCAGGCAGGAAACTGGAAGCCTTGGCCAACCCATTGCTCCTAATTTTCTTGGCATTTTCTATCGTAGGGTTGATCCAGACCCTTTTCTTGAATTCATCAATGTCTATGTGTCCCAAATTTTTATCTGAGATCTCCCTCCAATCTATGGTGACCTTAGAGTTGAGGGGTTCCCCTTGGAACTTGTACTTCATCTGATCTTTATCATATTTTCCTCAAGGTGCTTTGGTTGGCTTCTTTCCTTTGTCTTTCTCCATGGCTTCCTCTAAAGGTCCTACGCCTAGTTCCATATATCCTATGGGCGAGAGAGCAATAAACACATTCGAGCATGAAACATAAGGAAAGTTAGCCAAAATCAGACAATTGATGTTACATTAGATAATTCACCATTTAACATCCTAATATCTCTTTCAGATCAACATTAGCCTTTTATTGGAGGAAGTTATTGCAATGCACACCTAGGGGTATGAACTTCCATGGGTTGATGGATATTCTAGAGGCAGCTATAGGAGGGACGAAAATCAGGGCACGGTGGCTCGCATGTCCCAACCTACATTAGGATTTGGTTATGGAGTGGGGTCCACTAAGGAGGTTACTCTATTTTGGTAGGTGGGTCAAGTTCACTTTGAAATTATGGAGGCATTAGGCTCATCTTTCAAGCATGCGGGTGCAACAAGTTGCCTGGCTATTTGGGGCCTAGCCATTGAAACAGTGCTAGGAAGATAGCATTCTACCGTGTGGGACTCGCAAACTCAGAGGACGGTGGATGCTTCATCATTGAAGTTCAAATCACTCAAAAGGATGTGGGTCAAAAGGCGCAGATAGTCGGTGGATCACAACCATTCAGAATGGAAAAGGCCTGATAGAGGTCCAGTGGAAGAGGACCACATCATCGAGTCTGCGGAGGGCCTCCGAAATTACTTTTTTTTATCATCAATCAGGAGGCATCAGAAGGGTTGAACTCCGCGTAGTGGGCCTATGGAGGTCTATGGACGCTTTGGGATGGCGAAAGAGATATGCAGATCTGTAAATCGCGACCCGCAGTTGATGGTCCTCTGAGGTTTAACACTTGTTTGTTTTCATTTTGGTTCAGATGGATGTGGTTGGTTCAAGACCCACAATGTGGAAGGTCAATATACGAAGGCCATTTGGAATGGAAAACAAGCTATGGTGGCCCACAAACAGAAGTTTGTGAGGCGAGGCCCACAAGGAAGCTCAAACTTAATCATCTAGGGTGCAAAGGAAAATTACCAGCAGAGGGGAGGTCGGGACCTATTGGTCAGGTGGATGCTAAGTTTTTGTTGTTTAAGTTGTCATTTGTACAGCGACGAAACATCAGCAAAGGCCCACGTTGAATAATCTACATCACTTAGACTGCCTTGTTTTGATTTGGACTAGGAGCCAAACAATGGGGTTTGACATGCGGTTAGATGGGGCACAAAATTCGTTTAAAATGGCAAAGCCAAGATAGAATTCCACAAGGGGAAGTCTGCAAGGAGGGACCTACGATGAACCTGTGTTGTGGTATTTTTTTCCAAGTTTGAGTTTCATGGGCAGTCAATGATGCAGGATCCGCATGTCAGGAGGTCGTGGTTATATTTTTCGTTTGGAACAACAAAGTTTGAAAAGGTACTCTGTAGGTGGAAGCCCACGGATGCGGACCCAAGGAGATCGATGGACCTTCATTTTGAGCTCATGAATTTTAGTAAGTCGAAGACAGCCAAATTGTGGGGGCTTTCCATAGGGGTGGACTCGGTGAGGGCATTTAGTGTTTCAAGTTTAAGCATTATTACAGGAGGGTGATGACAATGATTATAGTGCGGACCCGCAGAGCATAGATGTTCTAGTTGAAGAATGACTATGACAACTGGGAGTTCCACATGCAGCCTACAGGGTGATCTTTGAAGTTTTTGAAATTTGAAGCTATGGGTTTTGTTTGCCATAATTTACTCTAATTAAGTTTTAGGTTTTCTTCCTTCAAATTTAGCAATCTTATACAGAAATTGAAGAAAACACAAGCATGGTTCATGGTGGAAAACCTACCTGTGAGGCCCGATGAAGAAGGCCAAGCAAATAGTTGACAAAAGCTTCATATTGGCAAATGAACTCAGCAAGCGTGATAGTGACGTTGATAGGAGGCTCTTTGACTCACTCTAAACAACTGACAAGTGAAAATGACAGCTCAGGGTTGGCTATTTATAAATAATCTTTCATTTAATATCCCTCATAAATTGGGGTACAACGACACTAGAGGTTGGTGGGCAGTTAGTTTGAAAATGGTCGCAGGAACAGTGGAGTCCACTGGGTAGACGACAATTGGGGCTTTCTTGTTTGGGCCCAGTTAGAGACAAAAATGGCAATCGATAAGGTGGGTTCCGTGGCATGGAAGGTTTTTGTGCAAGGGTCATTCGAAATAACCGAGGAACCAAGGAAGCCCGCATGGGGTGGCCCACATGGGTGGACCTGCTTAGCTCGAAGGATGCCAGCTCTAAAGAGTGAAGGAAAACAACTAAAGGAGTTTTGTAAAGGCCTAAAGCCTTGAAAATTTGAGGGTGGAAAAACATTGCCAACTCAAGATGACTTCTTTAAGACTCATTGACCACTTAGAACAAAAAAATAGGGGGCACACAAAACAAGGCAGCAATAAAAGTGACCTAACGAAGCGAAAAGAAAGAGAGTCCCCATTCAAAACGGGGTGTGTGTGTGTTATAGTAACAACAATTCCATTTAAAAATATGTTGTTCTTTCATCATTTATACTATATGTTTAGTTATCTCAAAAAAAATTGGAACAAATTTTCTCAAAAAATTAACTTGCCCAAAGAAAGACTTTAGTTTTACTAGAAGGAAGGCTCAACTGAAGGATGGCCTTGAGTCATTTAGGATCTATTCTAATTCCTTCTTTGGACACAATATGGCCCAAAAGCTTACCTTTAGTTTCTACAAACACCAACTTCTTAGGATTGAGGGAGATGTCATGCTCTTTACACCTGTGAAGCACTTGCTCCAAGTCCCTCAGGTGGTTAGATCTCTTTTTGGAGAATAGTATGAGTTCATTTAGATAAATAACTATGATTTTGTTTTGAAGGTCTCTAAAAGACAAGTCCATGGCCCTTTGGAATTTTTTGTTGGCATTAATGAGTCTGAAAGGCATCCTATTGTAGATGAAAGTTCCCAGGGAATGGTGAACGCCATATTTTGCTAGAATTCTCCTGCCACACTAATTTGGTTGTAGGTAGAGAAACCATCTAGCATAGACATCATCTCCAAGCTAGCAATAGTCTTTAGGATGTGATCCATATTGGGAAGTGGGTAGTTATCTTTCAGGGACACTTGGTTAAGATTTCTAAAGTCCACAGAAATCCTTATCTCACCATTTTTTTAATGGACTGGAAAAATGTTGGCTACCCAAGTTGAATGATGAATGGAGTAAATTATTATAGCTTTCAACATCTTTTCAATTTCCCTAAAAATGACATCAGTCACCTTAAGGTTATAATTTCTTTATTTCTGTCTGAAAGCAGAGATCCCAACTTTCAATGAAATATGGTGCTGAAATTTTCCACCCATGGAATTCTTAAGATCATCATAACACTAGGTGAACACCTCCTTGTACTTAATGAGCAGGGCTATTAACTTCTCCTTTTCTTCTAGAGAATGACACCTTCCTATGTAAACCATCCTAGGAGAATCAGGAGTCCCAATGTTCACTACTTCAAAATCTCTAGAACTATTAACAAATTCATTCATTTTCCATTTAATGGATCGATCATGTTAGCCAAATAAATCTTCCAAGAAAACCAATCCCTTAGGGATTCTATTATATTCTAACTATATGATCCCATCCTTAAGCTCTCTAACGTCATCAGGGAAGAATTCTTTACACTCATTGGAACCTCCTTCAAAGAAGTTTTGTGTGAACATCTCAACATTCTCCAGGAAAGCTTAATTTATTTATCATTTTTGAACACTTTCGAGTGATTAACATTGTCAGGAACACTAGGCTGATAGATTAACTCAATCCTATAAGATTTTTTTTTGAAATTTGGATGAGGTAACAAAAGAGAAGTGGAAACATCTAGAGAACTAGCTCTGGAATTTATTTCCCTAGGAATGGCCTCTATTGAAAATGCTTCAAAACACTCAATGGCAACCCATACCTAGATTTTGTAATGTCTTAACCTTTCATTTTCAATAGTGAAGATCTTTTGTCCTGCTTGACAATCAATTTTGCATCACCCAGAACTCTAAGCATCTTGATTCCCATGCTCCTTGCTTCGACTAATCCCAACAAAAGGACTTTGTATTCAACAGTATTGTTGGTGTTGGAAAACTCCAATTTGTAAGAGATAGGGTGTTATTCCCCCGTAGGGGAGATGAGGACTACACCTTCTCCTAATCTAGAATTAGAGAAAATTCCATGGTACTCCATTATCTAGAGTTCTGGGCTAAAACTTGAATCGGCTACATTGACCCTTTATCTTCATTTGAAAACAACATATAGTTTCCAAACTCAATTTCCTAAAAAAAAACCTAAGCCTTGGGATCCTCAGACTTTAGTACCATTATTTTAGCTTTAGGTTCATGCTGTAAGCATACTTTCTCATTACCAACAGGTATAGTAGCATAAGACCAATCCAATTAAATTTCACCACCTAAATCTTTGCAAAAACTTTTGCTTAATAACATGCCATAGGTAGCTAGTATATCAACTACTAAAATGGTGAGCTTAAGACATTTGTAAATGGATGGGATGCAAGTGTAACATGTGTGTCTTTAATATGTATGATTAGGGGGACTTGTTTGGACTCCATAGAATATCACTTCCCGAACATCTTAGTCAGGTTCTGTAGACACTGAAAAATGTCCTGAATGATATCATGCACTCGAATCAGGTCTACTAACACTGTTTCATCCTCAAACAAATCATCTTTTTGCTTAATTGATTAAATTATCCTAGCTATTTAATTAATTATATCATTTTCATCTATTAATCTAATTAATTTAATTGGGTTAATTCACCCCTTTTCGTACCAACATTTCATCCTATTAAATTAAATAATTCAAACTATTTAATTTAAATCCCTAAATCTTCTTATTTAATTAAATAACCCTAAGTTATTTAATTAGATGTCATCACCTTTTCCATTTTTCATTAAATCACTTTATTTAATGAATATCATGTAATTCTTCTAAATCCCCTAAGTGTATAATTAACATTTCTTAATTATCAGTTATTAATTAATCTAATCCCCCCACTTGCAAGGGAATATTCCTCCTTTACACATTCCTCCAAAAGGAATATTCCCATGAAATATTTCTTCCCCTTTTGCACAATTAAACTTTGTTTTAATTTGCTAATTATCCTTTTTCCCTCACCCAAGAGAATATTCCAAAGAATATTCTCTCTTCTCATTTGAAAAAGGGAATATTCTTACAAAGCTTCATGTGCAAGTTAACTCAAAAATTCTTGTGCAAGTTAACTTGTGACCTCTTGTACAAGTCAAAAGTGTGTTTGTTTCAAGGAATATCAACCCTTGATTAAAATCTCATCTTCCATTATCATCCATTGATGAGAATCAATGGTCCATGCCTCCAACTTCTTCCATCTTTGACCATTGATTAGCCTTTTTATCTCAACCCTACATTTCTCATTTGCTCTCCTATAAATAGGTCACTATTTGGAGACAAATGGATCCATCTTTTAACATCAAAGTTATGTTGTTAAAATCACTCACACTCACACTCATATTTAGCACATATTTAGTATCTATTTTAGTTTAAATTACTTGCATAATAGATTATCTTCCATTAATGGCTTCCATGATCACATAATACATCCATTTAGCTTATTGGCTAATTAGGGTTTGAATCTTTTAGTTTAAATCTATCTAGATTAGCTTTTAATTTTCATATCTTAATAATTTTAGCATAAAATCATGTTAAATTAGCTTGCATCATGCTCATTTAGATTAAAATCATGTTTTCATACACACCTCACAATAGTTTCACTAGTTTTCTTCAATAAAACTAGTTGAAACAAGCTCATTTATTCATGGGATTGGGAAAGGGTCAATGTTTCATATCAACACGACACCACTCCCACAATGGGATAAGTTTCAGATGGATTAGAGTAGGCATTTTTAAGCTTTCATATTTTAGTATGCTTTGTTTTAATGGATGCTTGGTTTAATTTGCATTTTATTAATCTTGTTGAGATTGATGTTAGTGGCTTCATTATGCTTCAATTTTTCATGGATCAAGTGAAATCGGCCAATACTAATCTATCAGTCACATTCTGGCACTAGAACGAGGGCTTTTCTAACTTTGTTTGATGATTTTTTCTTAAAAAATATGTGATTTGTAGGTTTCTAGGCTAGAGTGATGCTTAAATTGGAAGCTACAACGACGCTATTTTTCACCACAACGATGCTTTTGCAAAGGCATCGCCAGAATTGAAAAAAGTGTCACAACATGCAAAGGTGTCGCTATATTTCTATAATCACGCTATCATTTTCTTGCTTCTATAGTCTATCTTAAAACAGTCATATCTTGGTCATACAAAGGTCTTTTTCAAATCTTTTTTTTAAATGGGATAGAATTTCATGCTCTACGCAATGGTATAGGTGTTTTTCAATTTTGGTGGAGTTAAATTTTCCATTTTTGCACCTAAATTCAAATCACATTACAACTTGGTCTAGGTTGTACGGTTTTAATGCTTAATTGTTTATCTAACCCTAACATCTTCTTGTTTTCTTGATTTCATCTAACACTTGGAACATGGATTGCAGGCTTGAAGAGGAGCATGAAGCACTTAATTGAATAAAAATGCATTTAAATCTTATAATTGTAACAAGTGTTTTGACACTTTTTGGGGCAATTATAACCCATTTATCACGCTTTTTATTTTATGCTTTAGGACCACACTAGCTTTCAATTGGGTTTTAAAATGAATGCTCAAATGGGATTAAAATGAACCCTCACATCATTTTACTTTGGGGTTTAAAATTGAACAATACAACTTAACACTTCGTTTGGTGCTTAAAATAAACTCACCTTTTGATTTGAAGGTTAAAATTAATGATTTTTTGCTATGTTTTGTGATTTACATTTTTGTCATTGAATGTGTATACACTTCTCTCATGCCACTCGGTGATCTTGAGAATCAGAAACATTCCTTGAAATTTTGTATAATCACCCACATCTTTCAATTTGGATTAAAAATGAACCCCATGCTAGTGTAGGGAAAAGGCATTGTGTGTGCTCTCTACTTGCTTCATGTGAACTGGGAGATCGAACTACAAATGTAATTCCTTTCTTTTTTTATCTTTAGATGGCCTGCCTCCCCGCTTCAAAAGGAGGGAATGACCCAAGTGGTAATGAGCTAAAGCCAAGCTCTTTCAAATCACTATATAAAAATGTGTTTGTGACAAAATTCATAAGCAATAGGCGCAGATGTGTCATACCAACAAGTGCCACCCATAATGCCCGCATGACACGTCAAAATCCTTTCTTAGGAAAGGACTAGGAGGCCTCTTGATTGAAATAATCTTGAGCTAATATTTCCACGTGTATGGCCACCTTGAATGAAATCCCTTATTATGAACCAATTGTTTAGAAGCCAAAAACCTTTATGCTTGTTGGTGCTAGAAAAATCGTTCTGAAGCCGCCCCACATTTTACTATTCAATTTTTGAAACAAAAAAATCCTTAGGATCTTCGGATCTTCATGATTTGAGATTTGGTGGTCCTAAGAAGTGTGTGCCATGGAGGAGAGCCAATATCGCCAAATCTCTAGTTGTTTGCATTGTCTTAGTGTTTGGAGAAATCCAAGTGGGGATTCAACAAGTATTATCTTTTGAACCTAGGATGGTAAAATATTTTTGAGTTAGTTTAATACTTTTCTTGGTTCCAAAATATTGCAAACAAACATTAACAAGTCTTTTCTAAATTTTGAACCCTTTGGTCTAAGTATGGATACCCTTTGACAAAAGCTTGATATTAATGCTTGTCCAAAGGATTTATTCTTAGATACTTCTAAATATTTTTGTTTACATCTCAATCCTTATTTTTTAAAGTTAACCTAGGTAACTATGCCCTTGACTTCATCCTTTTCACAAAATGGACTTTCTGGAATTGATGATGTTTTTGACATAGACATTTAATTTGAACTTAATCAAGACAAGTGTATGTGGTAAAAGAAACTCACTTAAGCAAGATAAATTAATAAATTGAACCCCACATGACCCTTTGGCACCTGATCTATATGATTGAACAACCTAACCTTACATATGCTATCATACAAGGAAAACATTACAAAAACATAGAGTCCAAAATAATTGAGTTCTATTGTCAAAACCATCGAGTTCTACTATCCAAAATCATTGAGTTCTATGGTCAAAAATCATTGGGTCCTATTTCCAAAATCATTTGAGTTCTATCATTGATTCCTTAGGGTTTGATCACTTTAGAGATATAGCATGTTTCTCACTACCTTGGTCTTGGAAAAAAAAATCATTCTAGGTCAAAATTTGGTCACACATTTCATTTATAAGCATGCCAAACATAAAATATAAAAAATAATATATGTAAAACATAAGTCCATGTTGGAAATAAAATTAAAGGAAAAGGTAAATAAAACATAGGCATAAGGAGGATGTACACAAGAATAGGAGGAAATATTTCAAGAAAAGAAATTGGAAACAAAAATAACTCCAAGTAGTGAAGTGTGTCGTACAAAAATGGCCCTATGTCATAGAAAAATGGCCCCTTGTCATTTTCATGGCCTTTTAGGTCTTGTTTCATGGTATTTCATATATGTTGCTCTTATTTTATGTTGTAACATGGCTTGAACATGCATATTTTGGTACTAAAATTCAAAGAATGATGTCTTGCGAAGCTGTTGTGAAGTGTTGTAAGACATTTATACATTCTTCTAGACTCTATTAATTACAATTCACCTAAAAAACACCTTTTTATTCATCAACAAGTCCTATTTTGAAGTGTTGTAAAATCTTGTAACAAGATTTCACACTTTCCTTGGCACATCTTCACTATTTATCCTTTCTTATGACTTATTTGACCCCTTTTATGCCCTCATATGCTTCTATTAAGTGTATTTTTTAATATTATCCTGACAAACAACATTAAATACAATTTATTTCCTGACACACATTTTTAGGTCCCCCTTGGTCCCAAATTCAAAATATTTTAAATTTTCTTTTGAGACTTTATTAAAAATACTTGATGTCGGCCTGTGATGAGGTATGAATGGGTAACTAAGGAAAAATTATGTATAAATAAGTGATTTTCACCTCATTTCAACCCCCATTCATCAAGTTCACTTATTCACCTATTCACTCAAGCATTCAAGCATTTTATAACATCCTTTCAAGCACTATTCAAGCACTTTAAAGTAGCCGTTGACATTACTTCAAATTTCCATCATCAAGGGTTTGGTAAGTTAATAGAAATTTCATGTTGTTATTTTATCATTCCTTTGCATTTCACTATTTTATTAAAGGTTTGATTACTAAAACGGGGTTTGACCAAGGCAAACTCCTACTCATTAACCTTAAACCATTTTTCCCTTATTACATGTTTGTTTGTAGACCTAGGTATGCATATTTGACAAGCTTTTTGGTGTTGAAGATTATTTTATGAGTCAACTATGTGCTTCAAGTCAACTTAAGTCTATTTCAAGCTTGGAGAAGGTTTCCTATCCGTTTCTTGCAGAATTGACTTTGGCAACCCAACAAGCAGTGATTTCCAGATCTAGTGTTGCAGAGTTGTCTCCTGAGTTTTTAGAAACTTGGAAAAGGACTGATTTTCCACCTTTGGTGAATGAGTCCCACCTTAGGACTAAAAATCTGAATTTTCTCAGATTCTAGATCTCGATAGATAGAAACTTGCTTCCGATAGTTTTTCACCAGGAGGACTAATTCACAACCCTGGGTGAATGAGTCCAAGTGTGAAAAATTAGTGATTTCAAATAGCTTCCACAACATTCTAGATTCTTCATCAAG
Source organism: Sequoia sempervirens (assembly GCA_007258455.2). Taxonomy (NCBI): domain Eukaryota; kingdom Viridiplantae; phylum Streptophyta; class Pinopsida; order Cupressales; family Cupressaceae; genus Sequoia; species Sequoia sempervirens. The sequence continues at coordinate 155,480,153 of VDFB02047230.1, forward strand.
TCTCTAGGTGCACTCATATTCATTCCTTTCTTTTTTGTTCTGCATATTCTCTTCATTTAGTTCATTGTTGCATAACACAATGTGTTTTCAAATATAGCTTTAAATTGCACTTTTACGTTTGTTTTCATTCATTTAGACTAGTCAATTTTATTTGGTTAACTTCATTTAGGGTATACAGCATCACACATAACATTAATTGAATGAACCCTTAGCATTGTTGGGACCTATCTCTCTCCTTTTAGGTGAAAAATCCTAGAAGAGCAAGAGTTGTCCATAGGAACCAAAAAGCTACGGTTCATTTTGGTGAACCCAAATTTTGAGTACTTTTCATTTTCTCATTTCATTTACATATTGTATCCTAGTTTTCATTTTCATTAACATTTAATTAGTACATTGCTTTTTTTTGCATTTTTAGGACATTTTATCTTGGATTAGTGAAAGTTGCATTTAGACATCATTCTTACATTGCATCTCATTGAAAAATGTAAAAATATGCATTTTTCATCCTTGTTTGCATTATGTAAAACATTAAAATCACATTAAATTTTAAAAAAAAAAACATAAAAAACATCATACTGGGACTCATTCGCCACCCAAGGCGAATCAGTCCCTCTGCACTTTTTAAAATAACATTTTTAGCATTTTTCTGGCATTTTCTGGCATTTATTTTTTTTGAAGATAGATCTTTGTTACAATTAGTAGCATTTCTATTATTTGCATTTTAAATTCTTATATTATTTTACATTTGCATTCACCCCTCCTTTGTGGTACTTGCATGAGTGTTTGGTTCCCTATTGATAATACTTTAGTGAGAAGAAGTTCTAGACTCATGGCTTCCCACAATAGCACTTTCATTGTGGACCTTGGGATCTCATGAGCTCCTACTCCTAGTATGGGAAATGGTGCATTAGGCCCTGGCAATACCACTTCTATGCCTTCACCTTTCCATCCAATGAATTTTGACACCCAAAACAAATCTCTTCCTCAAGATAAGATCATTAGTATTCATGAAGAATTTTCACATTTACAACAAAACTTGTGACTTGAACACATTTCCTAGACTGCCACACTTTCCATTGATAATATTCATCATTTAGTTGAAAGCAATGATGGCTTGCAAGTGATGAAGAATTTTTTTGAGATTTACAATAAACATGACTCTTCTAATACCCAATCCGCTAACATTCCTGTAAGCTAAGAAGGACCTCAAGTTCCTTCCCCTTCAACCATAGCATCCATACCAACTTACACCAATCCGCAAGTCACTACAACTATGCAACAGGTTAGTTATGTGGCTCCTTCCTTTGCAATTCCACCTAGCATTCCTACTTCTCTTGTGGCATCACAAGTCCCTTCCACCACCTTTACACCCCTTAGTATTCCTTTCACTTCCCCTAACATCCCTTACACTCCATCACCATTTTCCCTTCCATATCAATCCACATACCCTGACCCCATTCTTACACAACTCCTTACCATTGTTTCTTCCATGCAACAACAAATTTCTACCATTAGTCAAGGTCAAACCGCTCCACCCACATGTCATGTCCATAGTAGCCCCTTATCCTTAGAAATCTTATATACAGCGATGCCATAAGGGATAGAAATGCCTCAGTTTGAGAAATATGGAGGAAAAGGAGACCATGTCAACCATGCTAATACCTATACAGCTTTGTGTAGTGACTTCATCCTTGATGATAAACTATTAGCCAAACCATTTCCAAGAACGTTGAAAGATACTTCCTTGGAGTGGTTTTCCAACTTTCCTAATTATTCCATCCACTCCTTCAATGAACTTGTAGATGCTTTCATAAGTAACTTTCAAGTTCACATGACACCTAAAAAGAAAATGGCTAACCTTATGAGATGTAGAAAAAACACAGATGAAAAATTCATAGATTTTATCTCACGCTACCAATCTTGTATGCTCAAATAGATGTCAAGATTCTTGATGTACATCTGCAAAAGATGTTTATCAAAAAATTGCACAAAAATCTTTAGGATAAGATAACTATGATGAAATTACCTTCATTTATGCATTTATGCACAACCTTGTGTGAATACCATAATTTGGTTTCAATTCATGATTCAAACCACTTCTTAAAGAACTGAAAAACTTGAACACAACAATCAAAACCACAATAACAATCAAAACTTTCACAAACCAAATAGAGGCTTTCTACAGTTTAATCCGCCTCCTCAACCACAACCACAACCAACTCAACTAGTTCAAAATCAAGTGGCAACTGTTAAAGCAGTGGTACCTTATCATTTTGGGGACCCCAAGAGACAATTTACTCCCCTACCCAATACCCTTCATAATATAATGAACCAATTAATTCAACAATGCCTGCTCACTTTGCCACCCGTCTGACCACTTGATCCAAATCAACCTTTACCACCCACCTTCAAACCTAATGCTTATTGTCATTTTCATCACCAAAATTGACATGAAACTGAATATTGCAAGCATCTAAAACATTTAGTTCAAGGCCTCATTATTCAAGCCATCTATCCATTGTGGGTGTTAATGATCAAGGCAATAAGTCTGTTACACCCCCTAACTAGAATTTGCAAATTTTCACTAATGATAAATTCGACAAGCTCTAGCTTGGCCCCTTTCAAATCTTTGAAATTCTAGGAGATAATTCCTTTCACATCAAGACACTCACTAGAGAAGATGTCTCGTTGCCTGTCAATGGGCAGCACCTCAAGCATTATTTCCTTTCCTCATCTTTTAAGCTCATCTTTGTAAATAGTTGTATATAGGTTAGCTTAGGTTTCCTTTTGCTTTGTTGTTGCACTTTCGCTTCATTTTTCTCTCTTTCTTAGCTGCTTTGTTTTGCTAAGGGTGTTCCTCTATTTTTGATGTGGTAGTTGTGCTCGCCTAAACGAATGGTTCGCTTTGTTGCCCACTCATTTTTGTTCTCTAGATAAATCTTCATTTGTAAGTATTAACCTTTGGCTTCCTCCATGAAGTGGTTTCCTTATTTGGACTTTGACTTGACCTAGAATAGGACCTTTGGTTGAATCCTTTCGTACTTATCTTAGATCATGCACAAAACACACTTTAAATTGTTTGTGAAGAGTTGTAAAATAGTTTTTATGAGGGTCAGGCAAGTGAAAAATCTTAAGTTCGCTCTAGTGACCACTATGATCCCAAACCCATAGTAAGCTTCAATGCTTACACAGTTGAGCAAAAAAGAAAAGAGCGCTAAAATAAAATATCATAAAAGAAGGAAAAGAAAAGAAAGTATTAAACAGAGCAACTATGTGGGCATGCAGATAACTCTATCGGGGGTATGGACACCTGATTGGCAGTAGACAGATGTTCGGGGGGTCACAACAACAACTCTGTTAGGGCTATGGATGTCTAATTGGCAACAGAGCAATGCCCAAATTAATTTTGGAGTTGGATGACTTACATAGCTTGTCTTGACTTATTAACGGTTGTTTGTTCTAGTCTCTAAGGAAAGGGAATGAATCCACTATACACACACTTTTAAGATATTCTTGTGACTTGATTCAACTCAAGATCCTGTCCTTCTTCGAGTTCCTTAGTTCACTCATGGAAACTAGCTTTTGGTCTACAAAACCAAGGATTCTGGGTTTTGAATGAATCTTTATCCTTAGAACACTCGGGATTGTTCTCCCAGCAGAGTCACCATTTGTTGTGCCTATAGCACACATGCCTTGTTCAGAATGGGAACCCTCTCTTTTTGTTTTCCTTCATCAGGTCACTTTTTCCTTTGCCTCATTTTACGTGCCCCTATTTTTGAGTTCCAAGTATTCAAGGAGTCCCAAAGTTATCATCTTTAGTTGACCAAAATCACCACCCAAAAAATTTCCATGTCCTTGGCTTTTGTGAGGTTTCCTTAGCAGGTTTCCCTTAAGTTTTAAAACTGGCATCCCTCACTGATTACGAGTTCACCCTTGTGGGATTCCCGATACATGTCATTGCCTTGTCCTTTTTGTTCCATCGATGGCTAATGCAAGACGTCCGACTGCATTGTGGTTCCCACATCCTCTATGGCCGCTCTCTTCCATAGATCGTCAAACGGTGATGGTCGATGTTCCGTCTGCTTTGTAGATTCTAACTTTCCTTCTGCCATTTTTTTGAAATCCGCACCTAGCTACCCTGTCGTCTACCATACACTCATTAAATGCAAGTCATAAATGAAGTTTTTACTATAAATAGGTCTTTCAATTTGTCATTTTCATCGTACCAGTTCAGAATTTGTTAGAGCTCAAGACTGTTGCCACCTCCTCCACGCCCACATGACCTCCTAGATGATATCAAGCTTGGTCTTTCTCGATTCTCTTCAAGATTTTCAAGTATGTTCGCCATTGTGAACTCAAAACATGTTCATTAAGTTAATTTTTCAAAATGGTGAAAAATATTAAGACAAACTTAAAAAATCCTTTTGATGGTTGAATGAAGATTAAATTTTGCACAAACCCATCCAAAGAATCCCTTGAAAAACATTCAAACTCGGCCTCTAAAGGCCATGCGGAACTTTACCTCCCCACCGTCATTCTTCACCAAAGAACTCGAGCCCTTGCGGACCACAAGCCCTTCATCACCGCCACTTGAAATAGACTTCAATTGAAAACCCTAAGCATCACAACCCTGTGGGTCCACCTATGTGGACTTCTGCATGTAGGCGAATGCCACCCCGTCGCTACCCTAGAAAATCTTAATAGAGAAATCTTAAGTGAGAAAAATCAAAGCTTGTACCCCTTTTGGGTCTACTTTTGTGGGCCGCCGCATGCAGGGGGCACCCACCTTGCCACTGTTTTAAATAGCGAACTTCCCACATCGCAGGTCCCACGAAATCTGCTTCCCCAAACACAAAAACACCAAGTCACCCTGCGGGCCACTCTTCGCTCTCTACCACTATTTTAGATTGCCTCTCAATAGCGGTGAGATGCTTTCATCTATCAGCCTTGTGGAGCTCTCACTTCTCAGTGCTGCCTCAAACTTTTGGAAGAAAATGCCAGATTCAAACTTCTTGTGGATTGAACTTTGCGGGGGTCTGTTTACAGACTACCCTGCCCCCACCTCCATTCGAAAGTAGTTGCAGAACATTGTCCGCCCACTTAGAAGATTCTAACCCCACCATCTCCTTCCAGGCCTTCAGCATGAAAATGACTAAGTATAAATGTGTTGCAAGCCTTCCTTTGTGGGTCATCATTTGTGGCCTACCATCATCCAACGGTTGTTCATAAATGATCGCACCCTACCTCCCTTCTACATCGCAGAGCCCAAGCTCCCCTCCACCTTCAGAGTTCCCTTGAGCGAAATGACCCTTGCCCTGGCCTCTTGCGGACTTGCCAATATGGGGCCACCTTTTACAGTTATCGTCTCGAGTCCATTGTCCCTAAACAACCATCTCCCGACGGCCTTCCATCGACCCCTGCCTACAAATTTCAAGGAGACCAAACCTTAAAGGAATAATGCCCAAACTATCCAAGCTACTTGTGGGTCCTGCATCATCGAATTCCTCATGTGGGTTTCTGCCTCCTAATCATCATTTCTCAATGACAGAGCTTTGAACGTTCGCGGTGCCTTCAGCTTCCGCATTCCTTGCATCTGCATGGGCAAAGTTCCCAATTGAATACCCCCAGAGACCTCATGACTAATTTCCCAATGTGCCAAATTCGTTGAAGCCTTGACTAACCTCCAAACTTCCAATGTGAAATTCCTAGTGTAGGTGACCACCTACAGGATGCGGTGACCTTGGCATCGTTTTACTCCTAACTGCTCCTGATGGCTGCCAACCTAGGGAAACCTACATCCTTGGGCCCACATTCCTACAATTAACCCAAAAAATCACCAAATGATGAATGTTAATGAGTTTTATGATCTTTGATGATAAATTGTTGGGTCTGACCCTCACTTTTGTAATTTTAGCTAACAATTCCCTAATTCTTTATGAGAATATGCTTATTGCATTTATGTTTGTAGGATTTATGGAATCTACTGCAAGACCATCAAGGGCATCTACAGAGAAAGAGAAAGGAAAGAAAACTTCCAAGGTGTCGAGGGGAAAGGAAGACAAAGATCAGATGAGGTATCAATTCCATGGGGTGGAAATCACCTCCAAGGTTACCTCTACTTGGAACATAGTGTCAGACACCAACCTAGGGCATGTAGATATAGATGAATTTCTACAAAGAATCACGAGAAACCCCAGGACTTAAAAATCTCAAAAAAATAGAAAGAGTGGCCTAGCCAAGGTAGTAGACTTTCCACCTACACTTGTGGCCTCGAAGCTAGTAATGGCATGCAGGGAATGTTACCATGGTGGTAGCCAAAAGATTATTGATCATGAGGGCATCCTATTGGGGCAAACGTTTCCTAAAAATCTATGCCTTCTACTTGTGAGTATCCTTTACACACAAGCCTCACTTTGTTTCTGACAACTTCTCCATTCTCATTCAACTTATTTCTAAATACCCATTTTGATGCAATGATGTGTTTGTCTGTCGATCTTGGGACCAATTCGCAAGTCTGATTCTTCTCAATATGAAAATTTTCTTTCATTGCTTCTTTCCAATGTTCATCTTTACAGCTTCACTTACTATCTTCGATTCTATCTCAGAAAGTAAACACAAATTCACTTTAGTAGCAGCTTTGCTTCTAGTCAACACACCTTTTGTCTTATCTGCAATAATCTAAATTTTTGAATGATTCCTCTATACATATCTAGGTGTCCTATGGGACATCATTGGAGCATCTTCTTCTCTTTCATTTTGTTCATCCTACTTCTCTTTCTCATATTTTTCTTGTTCCACAATTTCTTATATTCTTGCATAGTCATGTTCATTAGATATGTATCCATCAATGTCAATAGGATTCTTCATTGTGTCATCAACCTTCACATTCGAGCTTTCTACAATATTTCTCATCCTTTTATTGAAACATTTGTATGCCTTGCTCTTAATAGAATATCCAAGAAAAATTCCTTCATCACTTCTTGCATCAAACTTTCCCAAAGTTTCTTCATCTCTTTTGATATAACATTTGCTTTTGAATACCTTGAAATATTTAACTATAGGAATTCTTCCATGCCATAGCTCATAAGGAGTCTTTGTACTATTTTCTCTTGCTTGAACTTGATTGAACACATAAACAATAGTATGAATAGCTTCTTTCTAGTAAACTTCTGGTAAACCAACCTCAATAGTCATTGATCTAACAACTTCTTGAATTGTTCTATTTTTCCTTTCAACAACTCCATTTTGCTGAGGAGTTCTCAGAGCAGATAATTTTCTCTTTATTTTATGCAATTCACAAAACATATTAAACTCATGGGAGGTGAATTCTCCACCTCTATTAGATCTTAAGCATTTTATCTTCAAATTTACTTCATTTTCAACCATTGCTTTGAATGCCTTGAATCTATCTAATGCATTTGATTTCTCTCTAAGAAATGTAACCCATGTATATCTAGAATAATCATCAATTAAAAGAATAAAGCACCTTTTACCAAGTAGACTTATCACTCTTGTAGGACCACAGAGATTTGTATGAACTAAATCCAGTAGTCTAGTAGTAGACTGTTCCTTCAATTTGTAATGATTTCTTGCTTGCTTTCCAAACTGACAATTCCTGCAAATAGCATTAATAGGCTTTGTAATTCTCGATAAATCTCTCACAACTTGAACAATATTGATCCTTTCCAAGTTATCAAAATTCATGTGACAGTCTCGTATGCCATAACCAATGGTCATTTTTCTGAGTCATAAAGCGTCATCCATCAACACCCTTAAGTTGATAGATATTCCCTTCAGATTTCTTTCCTATAGTAATCAATGTTTTGGATCCTTTTTGAATCTCACATTTTTCATCCTTAAACACAATATCATATACTTATCTACACATATGACCAATACTGAAAAAATTATTCCTTAAACCCTTAACATAGTAAACATCGTCAGTATGATGTTTTCCATCAAAACTTACTGAACCTATCCCACAGAAATTAAGCACCAGTATCATCTCCAAACATAACCAAGCCTCCATCATATTTATCGAGCTTAACAAACTTAATTTTATCACTAATCATGTGATGTGAACAACCACTATCAACTACCCAATATTTTTTCTCTTGTTTAGCATGTAGGGCAGAGATAGTCGTACCTTCATTTTTCTCTTTCTCTAGAGGGCTTTCCTTTACCTATTTTTCAGGATTAGTAGAAGTAGGTTCATCCTTAATCACCAAGAACAAGCATTCATTGTCATCTAGATCTTCATATTTTGAATCCTCATCAAATATACTAGCATTCTCATTCACATAGTAAGCTTTGTTAATCTTCTTTCCTTTCTTTTCCTTCTCATATCTTTGTTTATTCCATTTAGCTCTTTTCAAACATTTTGCGACATAATGACCTATTTCTCCACAACTAAAGCATTTAAAGGGAAACTTACCTTCACACTTACGAGATCCTTTCCTCATTCTTCTTACAAAGTTAGCTTCTATTTCATCAAAGTTCTCTTCATTTGGATATTCAACTTTTGTAGCTTTAAAAGTAGTCTTTGATTTGCTTCCATTCCTTAGACTCAACTTTCTCATCTCATAAGATGTAAAAAATCTTAATAGCAGATCCTTAGTATAAGTCTTATAATCTATAGTCTGCTAAATAACATTCACCTTCTCACTATAAGCATCAAGAAGAGTTTTGAGAATCTTCTTTGTAATCTTTGTTTCATCAATATTAGCACCAATTCCTCACATTCCAACCACTATCTCATCTAATCTATGTACATACGCTTTAACATTCTCATCTTCGGACATATGTAGAAGATCAAATTGTGTCTCCAAATTGTATAGTTTTTCCTCTTTAACTCTTTCATCACCATCATGCACTCTTTCTAAAGCATCCCAGACTTCCTTAGTTGTCTTCAAATTCTGAACCTTGATCAACTTTGAATGTACCAGACTATTCTTCAAAATGTATTTCACCTTTGTTTGCTTCATGTGCTTTGATTTCTTTAGGTGTACTCAGACCATTAGAAAGAGGAGTGTAAGGATTTTTGTAAGCTTTCTCCACATCATATTTGCAATACTCCAAATATTCTTCCATCAATACTTTCTAGATACCATAATTAGTTCCATCAAACCACAGATAATTATAAACCATTTTTTCCAGCCATCCCAGGCCTTCCTCAAGCGATTAAGCTCTTCACCAAGGAACCAAGCTCTGAAACCAATTGTTGAGCAGGACAACTAAGAGGGGGTGAATCAGTTATCACCAAGTCAAACTCTTGAATCATTTACCAAAACAAGATCTAGATATTACTTAAATAATTAAACATTAAGTGCAAAAATTGAAAGCCATCACATAAACATAGTAACACTAGATTTACATGGAAAATGCAATAAGGGAAAAACCATGGTGAGGATTAACTCACACTATAGATAATATCAATACTGATTACAAAAAGGCTCACTACCTGAAATAAGGACTCACTATCCAATAGGGCTACAACCTAGAGGGCTCACTGCCATAGAGATACAAAGAAGACAAAGAAGATCTATTATAGAGAGAATACAATCCTAATGCAACAAAGGATTCCACCATAATTATTCCCACACATGCATGAATGATAGAGTTTTCCTTCTACTCACTACATCCAGAAACTTAGCATTAAGCTTCACATTGATTTGCCACACTCTCAACACACACACTCATTGAATAGAATCAATGTCACACAAAACTGCACTTTCTCTTTTCTTTTTTTCACTCTTCTTCTTCTCTCTTTCCTCACTTATCTTCCTCATCAACTCATCTTGCATTTATACCATCTTCAAGTTTGAAACATATCCAAAGTCGACCATCCAAATCAAATTCAAATTAGGTTGGCACCAAGACATTCTAGGGTGGAATTAGAATGAGGTTGACCCAAACACACACTTCAAGGGACCCAAAATATCCAACATGCTTCATCATTCTCAAAAGTAGTATTTCACACAAGGTCAGACAAACCAGTGTAAAACACATAGAACCATTAAGCACGAATCTTCCAAATGTCAAAACTATCTTCAATAGAACCAGTGCAACACAATTCTAGAACCACAAGTCATAATAATTCATCAAAGATAAATTCAAACCAACAAAATTTCTCCCAGATCTCAACCAGAAACATGGAAAACCATAGTTCACAATTGGTGAACACAACTTTCCCTATACAATGAATCAACAACCAAAACTCTGGATATAACATCTTCTAACAACCATGAACAACACATCTAAACCACACAACCATAAGATCAAATATGGACCAAAAACCATAGAAACCACTAAATGCATGCAACATATCTTTATTAAAATTTTCTTGATAGCCTCAACATATACAATCAACAACAACTAGCAGATAACCAGTTGACCGATTGACATCAATGACAAGACCTTCAATCTTTCCACAATACTTTCATTCTTGCAACAAAATTTAATAATATATTTCAATCATCTAGACTTAATTAAGGTTTTAAACTCAAATTGGGAAACATAAGCTAAGAGCTCTAAAACTAGGTCAAGACAATGCTATTCATGAACAAAGTAGAAAATTGAGTATTTGTACCTAACAAATTGAAAGAATCAATAGAAAAATAAGATACATTAGGAATTTTTATGAGGCTTCAATATTCTTATAAAATAGTGGTCATTGTACTGTAACAAGATCACAACAAATGATAGCTTTTTTGATTAAAATGTTGTGGAAAATTTAAATTCCAAAATATCTAGTTTGACTAAAGAAGGTAAACAAGTAAGGTAAAAGCATGGTAAATATTAAGCAAATAATAATAATAATAAAGCATTAATTAGAGTTTATGAAGCATTAGTTAATCAAGTAATGCTTGCATGCATGAGTTCATTAATAATTTCTAATTGTGTAAGTGGTACTAGAAATGAAAAAAGAACCACAAGTATAATTCACTTGACTTCTAAAGTAGACATTGATCTACATGTGATTTGTAATGTACAATTGTAGACATGTCACCAATTTTAGATACTTCTTTGTTCCCAACTAGACATCTATATCCTTGACTAGATATAGGATTGATCTCATTTTAAATACTTCTCTATTGGCGGTCAATTGTCCATAGATGTGGTAGATATTCTTGAGATTACAATATTTTTCTTTTCTTTTATTCTTAATCTAAAATTTTGATGTATTTTTCTTCTTTTAATATATAAGACATGAAAGTTTTTTTGGGATGGGGACCACCATGGTAAAATAGTTTTAAATATTAAGGGGGGTCTAAATTACCTAGACCATAGAGCATCACCTAAACAAACTTAAAATATTTAATATGTTTTATGAAATAACATGATTAAATAAGACTATAATACATCCAAAGCAAACAAATCAAATCAAATTTGATTTAATGACATTAAAATGATTTTGACTTGTTTGACATCCTAAACCTAATGCCTAGATCTAAACACTCAAGGTTGTCTTATCAAGATACATTTTTAGCCTAGTTGCAACAACAACCTATAAAATATGAAAACCAAAACCAAACCATGTGACAAACTAAATTGTAACAAAAGGTGGGAGGGTGTGAAAATATAACATCTAAAATTTTTTCCTACTAGCAAACAAAAAAATAAATTGTTCAACAAAGCACATAACAAAAAGTTTTAAAATGACAAAAATATAAAACATCACACCAAAATCCTAACCCACTCTTTACAAATATCCAAGAGATTCAAGACTACATTTTTTACACTATGACTTTGGTTATTCTAAATATACACAACAATAATGTTTTCCTCATTATGATCTTAAGTCTACCAATGACATCATTGAATTCTAGAAAGAAAATTTTGTTTGTTATTTCCTCAAATTCTACACATCATTATTATGTAGGATTGACAATTAAGATAATTCATGTTCAATATGAACATAAATTTTCCTATCTACACCAATATAATTAAAATAAATTATAAGATTTAAGTAAGAAAGATAAATCTTATATTCTAATAATAAAATCCTTCAAAACATCATTTTTTCATGTGCAACCAATATTTTCTCATTTGTGTTACATTAGCACTCTTTCACACAAGAGTCCCCATGATGTTTCACTCAAATATCGACATTCATTTTGAAAACTATAAATTGTACTTCATTTTGGTGAATCGCAATTTTTTTTTTAATTTATATTTTATATGTATAACCATCTCAATAAAAATATATTTTATTCTCTTTTATTTAACAATTTAATTTTAATAATACTAAGTAATTACTTTAAAAAATATTTTTTATTTATACAAATAAATGTGAAAGTAAAGAAATCATATTTCACAATTTACAATATTGATTAATATTATGATGTCCAGTAGTCAACATCCTATTGTTTGTGGATTAGATAATGTGGTCTAAAAGATTAGTGTACGGCCCACAAAAAGTTAATGCATCAATGGCTACAGAAGGAACAATAATTAGGTTTACTGTTGACTTCACTAACACATTTTTCGTGTTTTTAACTGTCAGTTAAATGATACTACTTCAATATATTTCACCGCTGTCTACCTGACGTTTAGAGCTTTAAATTATAAATGTCAATTTTATATTTATGTTAATGAACAAGTATTATGTAATTGGTGAGTGAATGAATGACTTTTTAATGTCTATGTGATTTAAAATAGTTGATAGGATAATTAGTTTTTTTTATTTATTTATTTAAAGAGATGATGAGCATCCCAACTTCTAGTTTTCTAGTGAATAAACTCTATTAAGAAACTACTATCAAGATATTTGCATGTTTGTCTTAGATGTCCTTGACGATATTGCACTTCATAATAAAGTGATTTTTTTATCCATTGCCTTGGTAGTGCAAAAAATACACACTTTCTTCCCATGCTTCTTTATGTCTTTTCTACTATCCCGTTTCAAATTGGAGTTGATGAGAGAGTATTTAGTTGAGCAATAAGAATCTTGACTCTCCACAAAATACTAGGCGCTAAGTCCACTTTTTGTTGATGATTACACATGGATTTGAACTCTTCAAGTTAATATTTCTCTTCCTCCTTAGCACTTTACCCCATATACACATGACTCTTTAATTAGAGGACAACTAGGAATATGAAGGGAAATCTCAAAAGCATTTGTCATTTAGAGTTTCTTAAAATATCTTAGTGAGTGTTATTGAGAACTTTTAAGAGTTTTTAGAGATAAGTCATTCTTTAGATTTTGTTGTAGTAGGCAATCCTAACACTTTAAGCTTCCAAATTTAAGATGTTTGTGGTCTAGTAATTTAAAAAAAAATTGTGAATATTAAAATATTTCACTCTTTTTTAAAAACTCAAATAATTTTCTTACAAAAATATCTTTAACTTTATTGATAGTAGATGAATGACATGTGATGACAAAATCTTATAAGATTGCAAAATAAATTTCTAACCCTATCCAACAAACACCACTTGAAAATCTAAAAAGTGACAACTCTTACTTTTATGGACAAGATAATATCTTATCATCTAACATTATTTTTGGTTTCATGAAACCCCTACTCTAACAAAATAGTTCCTAAAATGGACTTCATGGAACTCCTTCCTTGGTCATTATAGGCTAAGTATGAGACAAAATATAGGGTGTTTTCGTAGGGTACCATCCATGCACTTGCCCCTTAGAAACTTGTAATTGAAAACTATTTTGTTTTTAAATGTTCTCATTATTTAGGAGGTGATATTTTTGTCTTATTAGAGTGTTGTATAACTTTCTTTCAAATTTCGATGGCTTATCATAAATTGAGATATTTGATTATTTATCAAGAGTTATTTAATCTTCATTGACCTTAGTTTTCACTTTTCCAATACTTCATATTTAAAATATTTTAGACATAGTATTTTCACAATCTATTAAAAAGATTTGAGAGTGCTTTTGAATTTAATCGTGCATAAATTTTTTACATCAATATTTTATTTTTAGGATGAGAAAATGTACACTTTTTTTATTTAAATAATTACTTCTTTCATTCCCTTTATTTCCTCTTCTTGAGTAAATAAAAAACTACATTATAACTATGTATAAAAAATAGAAAACATACTCTATATACATATACATATATAGTATTTTTATACTAAATTCACACTATTATTTATTTTAACACAAAATCAATTTTAAGTTTTGTTGAACATTAATATATATTTTGATGGATTATCTTAATAGAGATACTTACTCTTTATTGAGATTTATTTAATCTTCATTAACATTGAGGAAATATTTCATTTTCCAATATCTTCACATTTAAAGAATTTGAGACATTGTATTTTCACAATCCATTAAAAATATTGAGATTGCTTTTGAATTTAACAACATAGAATTTTTTACATTAATATTTTACTCGATGATCTATTATCATTGTGAAAAAATATACACTATTTAAAGAATTACTTCTTTCATTCCTTTTATTTCTTCTTCATAGTTTAATTAAAAACCACATTGCAGACATATTTATCTTCACTTGCTTTATGTATTTCCTTAAGATAGATCATGAAATTTGATTGATGAAAAAACTCAATCAAATCCAAAAAAATATCTTACTAAAAAATGATATAATAATAAAATATAACTAAATATATAAAACATTGAAATATATATATATATTATATTTATTCTAAAATTACATTATTCTTTATTTATCACATAAATCAAATCTATTTTTTCTTCAACATTAATATACTATTTTAACTTATCAAAGGGTTGTAGTTAAACTAATTGAGCACATATTTTTTATTGGAAGAAAAGATTTATTAAAATAAATTCAACTGTAGCCAAACAAATCAATAACTATGCACATATTTGTTACACAACAACAACAACTTGTAGAATAATATGCTACAACAAGATAAGCGAAGGACAAGTCAAGTTATATCCTCGAGAAAAAACCCCCTCAGAAGTTGAAGCATCCCACTGTTTGGAACAGAACATCTCCTGTGTAGAATCAAGGCAATCTGGAGCAAGAAACAAAGGGCCACATCCTCATCTAATGATGGTATGTAGTTCAATTGATTGAGCATAATTAGTGAGGATGACAGTATGTGATTAAAAATTCATTCACCAAAGTTCAAACCCTTAGAGGAAGTCATTCATCAAGGTTCAAACTTTTGGAAGGGGGAAGTCATTCACCAAGGTTCAAACCAGGAAGTGGGTCATGTTCTAGATACTTAGGTGACTTGACAGACAAGATCCCTCCTCATGACTACTAAATAAAAGAACAACTTCTAATTTAGATGTATACTTACTTTGTCATGTTCTAGACACTTAGGTGACTTTGACAGACAAGACCTCCCCTCATGACTACTTAACAAAAGAACGACTTCTGATTTAGATATATACTTTTGTTATAATCCAAAATGTAAAAAATAAAAATACCATCATCCATATAATCCAACTATTTCCATAAAAAATATATACATACTATTTTAACTCTCACCACTATCTCCCTATCCTAGTGTAAGGTCTTTTCAAGACTACACATCACCTTGTAAATAAATTTGAGGTGACAGTTTTAATGTCCAATATTTTAATGGTAGCCGCCTTGTTTATTTCATGATGTTGCAGCTACACACTTGCAGGATTTATGTTGTTCATATGGGATGCATCAGTGGAGATGATTCTTCAAATGAGTTTGGAAAAGATGCAGAGAAATTGGTTGGCAGCTTTTTCTGATAATTTATCTCTACTTGAGTTTCTCATTAGAGAATCAATTATTTTGTTGTACCTAAAGAGGAAAATGACCTCTATCCAGTTTTTCAGGTCTAGGATCAAGTAACATCCTGCCTAAATGCTCTTGGTGGAGATGTTTCTTTAGATGAGACTAGCAAGGATGTGAAGGAATTTATTTTGGGACCTTAGGCATTCCATCAATTAAACTTGAAGCAAGTTGATAGGCTTATACAATTAAAAACAATTATTAAGCTTTCAAGGTATTTCCTAACATTAGGTAGAGGTTGATTTGTTTCCTCAATCTTTTTTAGGAAGCTAGTGAAGAAACTTTCAATGAAATAATATGTAGCTTATGAAAGTGCCCTTGTCATAGAAACTCAAATTTAGGTGGGATTTAAAAATCAGTGTCAAGTAATAGATATCCCATATGCATTAACAACAAAGAGGGAAAAAACTAAAATCATTCATTCTGTGGGATTTGCAATTGGAGTGACAAGGGAGCACCCAAAGAAAGTCTTAGTCCAGTAGTGCAGTTAGTTATGCAAGTAGATTGAGCAGGGCATCAGGGCATGGTCCTCAAGTTAGTCACTGCATAGAAGCATTGCAATGCACAACATCTAGCAGTGATGCGAAAGTGAATCAGGATGGTTTGAAATAGTATCATGTGGTTCAAAGGCCAATCCAAGAAAGGGATAAGGATTCAAAAGTTATCAATGCCCAAGTTCTAGGGTAGCACTGGTTTTTGGATTGAATTTGGGAGTCTATGTGCCTTCTTAAGGGTGGTATGTGTCATTGTGCTTTTGAAGATGCTGGAAGAGGGCATGGGTCCTCTTTCCTAGTGCTAGAGGGGGAAATGAAGGGAATATGGGCCCTTAGTTATGTAGAAATTTTGTAGTGAATAGACGGAGGAAATTTGGTTGATGTGTTGTTCACATGGGGTGAATCGAAGAAATATTACACGTGCAAGGTCTTAGTAGTTCTTGTCAAGCAAAGTAGGCGAGGTGTAAGTGAGTGTTGAACCAGGTTCAATGTTGTGTTTGGGTATTTCCACACAGATGTGGGTGCCAAGTTGGTGTAGAGAGTTCCATTCAGAATAGACTTGAAGGTGGTTGTTAGCAAAAGGCAACATCAAAAAAGTATGATCTTTGGAGCATCAATGTAGGGTTCTGTAGTAGACTTACCAATGTTTGGAAGTTGAAATCTTGAGACAAAATTCTAGAAAGAAGTCGCACCAATCTGGGACTGCATGTAAACTGAAGTAGTTCCCAAGGGATGCTTCTAAGTCACATCACAAGGATGTGCACCAGGGTGATCCAGACTTGTGCCCTTAAGTCAAACACCCTAGCATGGATGTTGGATTGAGGCACTATCCGCAAACAAAGTTCAAGTTAGCTAACTAAGCATTGGATTCGCTATCCAACAGTGGTTGCAAGTGATCCTCAAAAGTGAGGAGTTGAAAAGGAAATCAACATGGCCTACTAGATAGGAAAGGATTTTGCAAAGTGTTGTGGAATGTCTACAAGGAAGCATAAGCTGATAGGGAACCTAACAAGGTGTAGTTGTTGCAACGGTGTAGTGGGTGTTTCATGAAAGATAAGGGGGGCCTATGCAACAACCATAGAGTTCAAGGTGTAAGTTCATGTATGGGATAGAATCAAGGTGAAATTGAAGGGAGACCTAAGCCATAGTCTCAACGTTCAGGGCATAAGATCCTGACCAAGCTTAGATCCGAGGTGAAATTGATGGAGGACTCAATCGCATCCAAGTGCATCATTTCAGGGTGTAGGATTGTGCCAGACACAACTCCAAGGTGAAATTGAAATGGGGGACCTGCACAAGGCAGAGTTCAAGGTGTAGGATCATGTCTAGGACTGATCCAAGGCGAAATTAGGTGGCGAGCAAGGCTAAGCAATTTGGAATACCACAAAGCCGAGTCACCAAGGCAGTCTTTAAGCACAAGTTTCATTAGTCAAGTGTGTTTAACATCATTGCAAAGGTTTGCAAAAGGCTTCAGAGCTGAGCCAGGTACAATGAAGGTTGAAGTTAGTTAAACTTTTGGTGCAAGGGTAATGTGCAAAATATGGACACGAAGCTGTGCCATACTAGAATTACGGGTACCCAAAAGAAACAAGGTGGATGCAAAGGTCACTTAATGCAGATGAAGTGTGCAAAGCAAGTTGTTCTGAGTCAACACCAAGGTAGACTCTAATATTTTACAGAAGCACACCATGGAAAGTGGTAAAATGTATGACAGAGTATTGAAGGATTGCCACACATAGGATGTGTATTGGAAGATAGAGGTTGTTGTTCATCTTGGGTTGCAGTTTGACAGGCAAGAGACTCTAAGCAGTCGAGTGGGTTCCAAGCCACACCACAAAGTTGTGCCTACATAGTATACTAGTTGACGGGGGCTACGATATAGGAGCATCATAGGTAGACAAGATGGCACAACAGATAGAAGCTACGAAGCTGAAATTTGAAGGAGTGATTTCAAGAAAAAGAGTTAGAAGCAGGGTATACTGGTCGACGGAGGCTAGGTGCTAACCTGCACAACTGAGTTGTCACAGTGAGAAGTCAAGGAAAGACCTTATAAAGAGTTGTAGTGTCAAGGACATGCAACAAAGCTTCACTTTAGAATGAGACAAGATTTCTTTGGTTTAGCATTTGGAGATCCCTTGGATAGGTTCATAAGTCTTTGCCAAGAAGTAGCTAAGGATGAGATCCATGCCATAGTGTCGACATTGAGGATTTTGCCTATTTTTAAGTGGTGGAGAATGTAAGGAGCTTGAAGTGAACAATGTGATCGAGGAGCACTGGACTCAACCCTAGTGTGGTGTAACCAAGTTGCATCCTTGGTGTTGCAAGTTTGGTGTAGTGTGGTGCGCCAATGTGTGAGCCAGGCAAGTCACTATGGTCGTGTGAGTTGGACACAGGAGTCTATTAGACATTACGTCTAGGACTCATCCACAGGGCACACTCAGTCAAGGAGCCACAAGGCAGGCCATTGTGCACCCACCAACTATGAGGCATGAACCAAGTCTGTAGTCCATTGGACATGGCCGAGTTGTACTGGAAGCTAGGCGCTTGGTGTTAGTGTTGCAGAGATGTTGAGGTGAGTTGGTACAACATAGTTCTAATGTTGAAGTCATGTTACTTAGGGTAGCGAGGGTAGTGTAGCACAGAGCATGCAGGGGTGTCAAGTCATGCCAAGCCATTGCACAAGAGTCGAGGTTGCATTGAGTTTCAACTCTATAAGGCGAGTTGGATAATTGTCAAAAGAGTTAGTTAGATGACGAGTCTGCAAAGCAAAGAGGTCCCTATGGGTTATTTAGTGATAAGAAAAGTCATAAATGGGGGAGTCATCCAAAAGTTGGTCATCATCCTACCGATGTCTTTGAATCAGAATAATAGCTTATGTAGGGATGTATGGTCATTCGAATGGTGAGCACCATAGGGTTGCACCATCGTGTCGCACCATAGAGGCACTAATGTGTTGCACTGAGAGTTCATAGGAGGACACCCACAACGTGCTCCTCAAACTCTTCCTGCTAGGAGTGAAACATAAGTAGCTCCTGCCTAGAGTCCCGTAGTGGCTTAGGTGGTCTTCACGGTCTTTAGGAGCGAGGAAGGATCTTGTTCCGCCCTAGCCATTTTTTAATACAAAATTAATATGGTAGCTTAAAACTTGTAAAATTATGAGATTGTAGATTTAATTAAGTGTTCTTTGGCACAATTCTTTACATATGATTAATCTGTTTAGATCAATTTTACCAATTGTAGAAAGAGACAAAAGATTGTAGAAGAATGAGACAAGGAGATAGAAGTGACACAACATATATGTGGAAAAACCCTTTCACAAAAAAACCCCACCA
Organism: Sequoia sempervirens; assembly: GCA_007258455.2. Classification (NCBI taxonomy): domain Eukaryota; kingdom Viridiplantae; phylum Streptophyta; class Pinopsida; order Cupressales; family Cupressaceae; genus Sequoia; species Sequoia sempervirens. The sequence continues at coordinate 155,499,707 of VDFB02047230.1, forward strand.
TAATCAATAGTACTTGTATTATTTAACCTTAGAACAAGATTACATTGATACTGTATCAATCCTTGATTGATATGCTTCCTTGCCTTCCACAATCCTTCTTCAAAACTTCTCATACCCCTGTTACAATTTATCCATGCATTCCATGTGACCAAGCATGAATCCACACATCCCATGCCATGCTTCAAACCCTCACACATGCACAAGCTCAACTTGCTATCCTACAACAAACTCTCTCTCTCTTTGAACTCTCGTACACTTGCTGCAATAAATAGACAATTATGAACATTGTAAATTCCTAAGAGTTGTCAATTACAAGAGCATAAAGCTCCTCACAAATATCTACGCCTAGATTGAGCAAGTAGAGTTCCACACTATAACATGAAGTCAAAACCAAAGTCTCCTCAATTTAGGTGCCCCAAACTGAACACTTAACTGATCGTTGGTCAAGAAAATATCTTGCAAGCATCACCTCAAAGTTGGCATCCAAAAATGGGCCCACTTAACTGAGACTTGTAAATATCTTCTCATGCAAAAGGTGTTAACTGAAAGATGCCAACTTGGGCGCCCAAGGTGGTTCCAAGTCAATCTGAGCTAATTGAAACATATCTCTTCACCAATTCATGCAAACATTATGCATGATTGATCATCCCCATTTAATTGAAAGTATCCACTTGTTATATGTCATGCAACTCAAGTCAACTACATGCAACTCAAACTAACTACATGCAATTGAAGATAACTGGACCATAACTAAACTGAATTAAACTGATAGTGCCACTCCACTCATGTAAATATCAATCCCTATTTTGTAGGAACAAGACATGCATTACATAAGAGTTATCAATCCTCCAAATAGTTAACTGAAGCAAGGTGGGTCCCACCTTCCATGTGGGCGCCCCATGTGCTCCTATTTTGTAGAAGCTTTTCTTCGATGCCCCCACATGTTCCTATCATTTAGGAATAATTACAAATGTCAATTTACATGTTTATTTCATTTGAATTTAATCTCTTTATAATCCTAGTGTTGGGGAACACTTTGAAAGGAAGTAGGAGACACATGAAATATGTTTAGGATTGCAATTAAATGGCATCCTATTCCCAATAGTCATGATGTGAGGGGTTTGGTGGTGAACCCAATGTCTCGAACCCTATGAATGTAGTAATAGGGCCAACATGAGATAGTTCCAAGGCGTGTCGTCAAGGGAACTGGATGTTGGAACTCGTCCCATAGTGACGAGGTAAAAAGAGGAATGCAAGGTTGGGTGAGCTATGAATTCGAGTCAACAGAGTAAGCCTAGGATGGCCAAGCGCATTCCAGTAGTGTCCAATAAATCGTGGAAATAGTATGGGAGTTCTAGCAAGGAATTTCACATGAGTTTGAGAACGGAGTAGGGCTGCTTCTCAGCATTGGGGTACAAAGTTGAGGAGCTGCGCCAAGTGCGCTCCCTGCAAAGAGTGTTAGACCATGTCGTGTAGGGTACACAAGGGCACCATCAAGTTGGTGTTTATGGAGATGGAGTTGCACAATCCAAGTGAAGTCATTGGACTAGGTGATCCAGGATCGTGGGCTCAATGGTGCAAGCGGGAGTTACTCATCGGAGTCAACCTCCCCAAAGAGCAAAAGGAACTCATCGTGAGTTTGGTGTTGGATTTGGAAGTGCTCCAAGAGCATGTCTACATGAAGGGCGAACTTGGAGTTCAAGGTGAACGAGACTAGTAATTTGTCGTCTTATGGGGGACACAAGGATGAAGCACTTAGTGGAAGATCACTAAGTCTATACTAGTGTGCAACAGTGTTTAGGAAGGTGAACAAAGTGAGTCGTGTTCAAAACATGCAAGCCAAAGAGCTCTTAGTAGCTCACAGGCGCAAGATTTTGCATTGCACTTGTAAAAGTCAAGTGCCTTAGAAAAGGACTCGCTCGTTAAAAGGCATAATCTGTGAACAAGAAAGGGCTTGTCCGCAAGGGAGTCACAAGTAGTGTTGAGCAGTGTTGCACGATATATACCTCTTAGAGTAGAAAATGTGCATTTGATTTGTGCACTGGTCTAGCCCCGTGACAATGTAGGTAGCATGTTACCTGAATTCAATCCTAGAAACCCATATAGAGTCCACGTTCCCATCTCATGAATAAGTCATGTAGTGAGATAAATTATTAGCAAGAGCTGACAATCAATCACCTAAAAAGAAGATAGGGGAGGATTTGAATGACCATCCTAGTGGGCAGATTTTATAAGAGGCAAGTATTTGTAGAAGTGATGAAGATATGATAAAATACATAGGGCATACAGAAAACTCACCGCCAGCAATTCATTGACAAAAAATTTACCATCAGCAATTCATCATGGTGAAAAATTCATTGCCAAATAAAATTCACCATCAACAATTCACCAAGGCAGAAAATTAACCACATTAATATTCTTAATAAAATCAAAAATTTCAAAATATATATTAAAAAATATTAATGAGAAATGACTTCGCACTGGAATCAAGTCTTGTGTACAACCTGAACAAAGAAAAGTAGAGTGTAAGACACAAACTGAACATTAGGTGTATTTGCAGGGTACGATACCGCGTGAAAAATAAAAGAAGGTTTGGTTGTTTTTGCGTAGCAAATACGAAACCACGTGGAAGGACCCATTTCGCACAGGAACGTCAGCGGTTATGATGTTTGTCTGAAAGTTGCAGAAGAAATGCAGAGAATGACGTGAGAAGTAGACCCATTTGGTTCAGAATGCATGTGAAGACAGAAGAGCCATGTGACACGCGGTCCCACTTCGTGCAGAAAGCAACAGAAGAGGTGTCAGAGTGGGCACTTCGTTCGGAAAGCAAGTTCAATTAAACTCTCTACAAATGGCATAGACTAAATTTACACCTCTTCCCAAGTCATACATCTCTCAGTATGACTTTAATGACTTTACGCCCCCAACTATCGTGTAATATACGAAAGCAGAAGTGGCGAACAAATGACAGAGTCAATTTTGTAGAAATACCCGTTTGCTAGATAGGCTATTATAGGTATGAGCTTTTCAATTTTTGTTGGTGCGAGTTTTTCAATTTATTTATTTAGTAGATTGTCTGTACAGTTGATTTGGTAAAAGAACAAATCAATATGACGAACTATGATAATGACAAGACAAATTAAATAAATACAAGAGAATTGCAATGCTTAAAAGTAATTTATTTGTGAGTTTGATTTTCTTTAGCAAACATTTCTTGATAAGTAGGAGGTATTTTTTATCATGTTAAATTATGATGAGTTAAAGGGGCTCTATAATGAATGGTTTATAAGGCATAATATTTTTTAAGGTTTTGCAAATGAGTAAGCAAGTTAAGTAGACCTACTTTTGGGAGAAACTACGTGGTTAAACATGCTTGAGTTGGAATATACTAGGATGACCTCTTGGGAAGTCCCAATGTTCTATCCTTGTGTACATCACTTAGATATAATGAATACTAAGTAGATCATTCATTCTCATAAGAAATGGGTCCATGTGAACCGCTACTCATGAAATATGAATTAATAAATTTTACTAAAAAAACTATCATGTTTAAAAAAATTGTTAAGTTTAGACACATTTATGAAATGAGAAGAAGAAAAATAAATTATCAATGACATTTTTTTTGCACATCTTTTAAATCAAAGGTAAAGGTTTAGTTGTATTTTTTTTGCTTGATGCTAGTTTATAAATTTTAATAGATTGAAAGAAAGAAATGAAATTATCATGGCATTTCTTATTTTTGTCTAGTTGTATGTGTACTCATATTTCCCTTCATGTCTTTTTTTTAAAAAGAATTTAGCATGTACTCTAACTTTATTTGTTGCAAGTAGGTTGTATATTTTTATGTTTAATAGGCGAGTGAAATATATAGGGATTCTCTAATTCATGTAAATTGTAAAAGTGTTTTATATGTGGTTATTAATGTCTGCATATGTATAAAGATTAGGCAAGAGATTTATTATATTATTGTGACTAGTTATATTTTATGCAAATAGTGAAGAAGGTTATTGTGTTGAGGTTTTCTATACATATACATACAAAATAAATCATGAATATTTCAAAATATCCTTTATTCACTAGTTTTAAACAGAAAACAACATTTTTAGAAAGTAACATTTGTGTCATCCAACATAACTCTTGTTCTATAAAGGATAAAATTCTAAATTTTGAAATATAGATTTTCAACATCAATATCTTGGGCAAGGATATTTTTTAATAATTTTTTGTTACATATTTTTTTAATTAATTTTTGAAGTTACTATAATTGTAATTTGGACGCATATACATGTGTTTTGTCAAACCTAACTTGGGTATATATCTAAAGTTTTTTTTTTTTTTGTGAAACAAGGACATCAATGCCTAGGGAAAGGGTTTTTTATTTTATTTTATTTTTACAATGGTTTACTCTTGTTCCAACTGTACAAAATGAAGAGCTTGATGTTTGGGAGAAAAACTTATGTTTAGTAAAAATTGAAAATTAAATCATTGATAAAATGATAACATATCAAAACTATACTAGTTAAAAAACTCATTTCAAGGGATACAATCTTGCAAAATATAATTTCTAAATGACATTATTTAATCCCTCAAAAGGTAAAGAAAAAGTGTTTTTTTGCCAGCATTTTGATAGGTGTGAAGGAGACTCCATTATGGGTATGATTTAATACTAGAGGGGTTCTATCCAAGGGTGTTTGATCTAAGGGAGTCTTATTTATCCCTCTTCAATTAAAACCCTTTATATAGAACATCTCAAGGCTTAAATCATTAGTTTTTCTAAAAAAATGATTTCAAGAAAAAATCAACATGTCCCAAAAGTGAGACACGCTATTGTGGCAACACCCATATGAACAACTCATTAGAAGATAAGCATAATTAGGTTGAATTGCATCATCTAATTAGTTCAACCCAATTTTATGTCTATATAGTTAATCACACTCTGTTTTTATGTCATCACTTGTAAATACATGAAAACATAATGTAAAACCATAGCTCCTCAAGAAAGAGAAAATAATTTAAGCACAACCACATGCATCAATTCATAATTCATCATTAGCTTCACACAATCTTCTTCAATGCATAACAAAACATAATGGGGAGTATTTCTCCTTAAGAAAGAGCATATGATTTGAGCACAATCTTGTACATTTGAAATATCAAATATAAGTTATTCCTAAGAAAGAGTCGGTTTTATTTTTTCTACTAATTAATAAGGTAAGTTAGATATTAAGCCTAAAATGAAAAAATATATTTAGACATATACTATAACATTAATCTATCAACAACTAGTACAATAAGCTAGGAAGTGAGAATGTGTCATAAAACTAGGAAATGCAAATATAAAATAATATTGGAAAGAAAATACAAAAAAGAAATGTACACATTTGGAATTTATGATATTTTTTACTAGAAATAAGTTGTGCAAGTCTAAAATATGCTTATAGGTGAATTTGGGAGTTATTAAAGGGTTTTTCACTGGTCCCATGAAATTATTTTAGTCTAGTGGGATGCGACTTGATCTAAATAAGGTGATCCTAATATTTATAGCTATAAATTTGTAACTCTAGGGTTATTTTGTTGTCATGTAGGTCTTGTTTCCACTTATAAAATCTTCGCATAGATCCAAGATCTTTAGAAATTAGGGATAACTTTAAGAATCCTCCCCCAAAAAAAGATATAAATTCCTAGCAAATGTTTCATTTTTTAGAAAAAATAATTAATTTCTATTGGAAAATCTTTCTTTTTTTCAAAAAAATAATAATTTTATTGGTTATTTTTTACATTAGTAATGTTTTTTTAGAAAATACTTGCAAATCTTGGTAAATAATAGGAAAAATTATTAATTGCAATGGTGAATCCTTCTAATTTAATAAAATTTAATTCTTATGGAAAAGGAGGGGCTTGAGGGTGGAAAGCATTGATGGGTTTAAGGGGTAGAATCTATAATATTTAGTTGCTACCATTGATTTAAAATATAATCTATTTGATCTTATTATATTTCATGAGGTAAAATGTATCCATAGCCTGTAATTCTCATGGGGCCCAAAATTTATTTTAGATTGTTGATATCCATTGAGATCAACGATCCAAAAGCAATTTTGAGCCCCATGAACATTACAAATTATAATATATTTTACCTCATGAAATAAAGAGGTTTGTTAGATTATATTTTAAATCAATGGTGGCAACTAAAGATTGGCAATATAACCTAAAGTAACTAATAATTATGATATATAATTGGAAAATTCGTTTAGATTTTTACAATAACTTATCAAATTTAGGCAAATATACTCTAATCATGTATCAAATATTGTGGTGAATTTTTGAATTAAATTTTAAAAAAAAAAAACACTCTGGCGATTTAAATAAAGGCTAAAATAAAATTTTGTAAAAATAAGGTGATTTAGGTCACCTTACATTTTGAAATATTAGCCAAATTTTGATTCCCAAATTTCAACTATTAGCCAATTAATGAATATTAGCCACTAAAAAATTCATTGTTAGAAATTAAGTTGAAGCATGGAGACAAGAAAATTGGTAGTTTATTTTGGATATTACCATGGTTAATCCTTTATTTAAAATTTAAGCTCAAGAATAACACTTGTATAGGCTAGTGGTGTATGTAGGCTTAGGTAGCTTTGTGCAAATGGTGTGTGAACAATAATGATAATACAACACAAAGCCTAGGTTGAATTCTATGGCAAGTGGTGTGTGCTTGTGATGGATTTGAAAGGGTGATGGAAAGGATTACAAATGATATATAAGGGTTCATAAAAGGATTCATATCTAAAGTTTATGAAAAGGAATGGTTTATGTAGAATAAGGATGCCTATGGTGAGGGAAATAGGTTTTAAATGGCTTCACAAATTGGGGAAACAAGGGAAATGGGTATAAATAATGGAAAAGGGAGAAGAGACTATAGTGATTACATGATTTAGTGGCATAGGGAGGCTTCATAATCTTTTCAACCTTTAAATTGTAGCTTGTTGACCTTTTAATATAGCGGATCCTTACAAATTACCTATGTTTTGGTGGAGTGGAGTGTGCCCTGGGTGTGTGCAAGAAGTTGAGTTCACTTTTTAGCCAAAAAAGTGGTGTTTTCCCTAATTTTTAGAATTTGTTTGATTTGACTTAAAAATTTGAAGCACTTAAACATTGAATCTTAAAAAAAGTCAGTAATATGAAATGTAGTACTCTAAGTCTAGTACGTCATCCATATTTTGACCTAAATAATTGTATTTTTGTGAATCCTTTTGGGAAAAGATATGTAACACAATGAAGAATGTGCACAATATTTTTTTGAATTTTTTGTTGTTAATTTTTATTGACCATAATTGTTCTTTTGAAAATTCTTGTGTACGTCACAAATAAGATAACCTAAACTTATCATTTTTTATTTTTTTCAAATTGAAAAGAATTGTTTAAAGAATGTGTACGTATAATTTTTTTTTTTAATATTTTAATACAAAAATATTAAAATACTAAAAAACCATGATATTTCAAGTTTATGGACCAATTTCATCAAAAAATAGAAGAAAAAAAATCCACTTGTAAAAAACATGGAAAAGGAGTTACTAAGCTCCATTATGTCATATACCTTCTTGGAAGAGGATAAAAATAGCCAATGATAGCAGGATAAAAGGAGAGGAGAATTTTTTTTTTTTTTTCCATTTTCTCTCCATTTATTCATTGGTTGTGGATAGAAATAGAGAGGAGTCTAACATTCATTTCTTTGAACCATATAAACTTAGATGAAAGATATAAAGGGTGAGAGAAGAGGAACACATTTGAAGAGAGAAATTTCAACACAAATTCCTTCAATTTATTTGTCTAGGTGAAGGTGTGAGCCTCTCAAGTTATCAAATTTGAAAACATAGGAATATCAATGAAACCTAATTTGATGACAAATGACTACACCAATGAAAGCATGTGCACAAACAAGAAAGTAAATCAATTTGAACTAATTTTACCTCCATAAATGTTCCTAACCTTACTCCATTGTATGTGATGATAATTCTATAAATAATGTTATGTGGATTGCTCTTATCTTAGCATAACCTTGATAGAAAAATGCATATAAATATGGCTTGATTTCTCAAAATTCATGGAGAGGTTGAATGACTAAATGATGTGTGTTTTATAGTTTTCACTTGATACCTAATCAATGTGTACGATGATTTGAAATATTGATGAATGAGGTTGAGAGAGATCATGATAAATGCCAGGTGACATTTGTTAAGATGAGAGGCTAAGATGTTGAGTTCAATGGTTGCATGGATTAGAAGAATGGTTACGTTGGATGAGTGAAGTGAGTGATTGACAATGAACTGAGCTTGTATATTAGTCAATTCCCTAAATTTAGAAGATCTAGAAGAATATAAATAGAATTAATTAAATATATATTTATTTAATTCATGTGCATGAAGTGAAGATATAATGAGGAGATAAATAAAATATTGATTTTATTTATTTTTAGAATAATTAAAGATAAAAAGAAAATTAAATAAATTAAATAATTTATTTAATTTTAGAGGAAATTTTAGCTAATTAAATAATTATTATTTAATTATGGTGGAGGAGAAGAATGAATTAATTAATTAATTAATTAAAAAATATCTAATTAATTTTGATAGAAGAAATTTGGGAAATAAATTAAACAATTAAAAATAATTTAATCAAAGTGGATGGAAGAAATTTATAGAAAAAAATAAATAATTAGAAATTATTTAATCAAAGTAGATGGAAGAAAATTAAAAATAATTAAATAATTTAAAATTAATTAATTAAAGTGGTTAGAAGAAAATGATAAATTCATTAAATGATTAAAAATTATTTAATTATTGTGGATAAGAGAAAATGATAAATTAATTAACTAATCAAAATTAATTAATTAATGGTGATCATAGATGTAGCGTTGAAAATTATCACCCTTAAGAATTTCACACTATGTTTTGCTCCCCCTTAAATTTTTGGACCTAATTGAATCCCTAATTCCCTAAATTATGCATTCTAAGGCATATTTTAATAATTATTGTTAAATTACAAGTGAAAAACAAATGCATTCATCTGGTACTTTTCCCTCAACACATTAATTTTTGGAAAATAGAGTTGGGATAGAGATACCCTATGGTGGCAATGTCCCCCTATTTTGCTTGGTCCCAAATTCAAATATGTCAATGTTGACACTTTATCATTTACAATTCAAGTTACAAATGTCGACTATTGGGATCTAATTTGTGAGAAATTGAATAAATGCCTATAACTACCTAGTTATTGCATCATTTGAAATCTATCTAGCAACCATTGGTAAGACTTATGATCAAGCGTTCTCAAGAGAACTATCAAGAAAGTCAAGAGCAACATTTCAATGGTTTATTGCATCAATTCAAGATCCAAAAATCATGTCAAGTCCTATGTGAGTTTATGCATGTTCATGTTATCATTATTTGTGAAGACTAACCCTTTTGAGGGTCTCCAAGCAATTCAAGCAATTCAAGCCAGATCCAAGACCTTGAGGTGATGTGCATGACTTCAATCCTTGAAGGAAGCCATTGAAGGGTAGCGAGTTGAAGATCTTTGTTGATTCATTATTCCTTCCTATCATTCATCTTTTATCATTAACATTACCATTGTGGAAGTGGAAACACAAACACAGGTTTTTGACTAAGGCAAGCCCTTAAATTGCACAACCCTTCCTCTCTCTTTGAATGTGTGGGTTTCAAGTTTGAAGGAGATTGACGGAAGCTTGAAGATCCACTTTCCATTTTTGCATTCAAAGCCCTACACTTTGATAAGCCATGGAAAATCACTTACATAATTATCTGATAGCGATCTAATAAATTTGTAGGAAAAAATCAGAAGCTCAAATTCTACATTAGAGGATTGCGAAAACAGATCCAAAATATCCCTACAGGGACATAGACACCTTTGGGTGGCTTTTTCCTCCTATTCAGACCATCTCCAAATTTATATGATAGGTACAAAGAACTATGCCTTTCTTAGATTTGCTTGCAAATTTCTATTACAGTTTCTCAACTGTTGAAATATTTCATTTTCATATTAGGGCACATAGTCTAATTAGGTTAATCAAGGAAAATCAATTCTAATTCATATCCAACCCCACAAAGGTGTGGATCCAGGTCTGATTGAGTCACCTACAAGGTTGAAAGCTAATCTAATTACCTTGTTGATTTGCATCCTAAATGATCCTATAGAAAAATGAAAAGTGGCCCTAGGTTCTTAACATTAAACTATGGTCCACCTATTTCCATGTTTCATTTTGGTGAAAAGACCTATTAACATTATATACCTTTCAAATTTTCACCTTAGATCTAGGTTTTCCATTGCATTGCTTTACATTGTTCACTTAGGTTTTTATTTTTGCATCATAAAAGATATAAAAATTCAAAAAATTGCATATCATATTGCATCGTAGGTTTCCATAAGATTAGTTTCAGTCATTTAGGTTAGATCTACATTCAAAATTACATTCACAATTGTCATTTTTTGTTCAAGCATTGTTACACATTTGCATTTGAGTTACATTATCTTAAATTGAGCAAATTTTAGAAAATATTCACTTTCAAACCTATGTGCACACAGATTTAGAACCTTTAAACAATCTAAAAAACAAAGTTCTCAGTTTCCCAAAATCTTGTCTAGGATGGGGACACCCTTGGGAGGCTTTGTCTTGTTATTCTAAGCTTAATGAATATAATCGACTTAAGTTATCATTTAAGCAACCTACAACTGCCAAACACAAGTCATCAACAAAATAGAATTTTGTCTGAATCCCATGACTACAACAACCTTAGGGTTTAAATAATAAACCCTAACAGCACTCGAGAGCATAAATAATTCATTTTGAGTGTATCTTTCAACTTTTGAACTTGCAAGGCACATTTTTTGAAATCTCTCGAAGAACCCATCACAAATCTAACCTCTTTTTCGCCACAGTTTTCACATCAATGCCAATAATATGCCAACAATCTCCCCCTTTGTCATTGATGGAAAAACTCTAAATGCTCATACAAATTGTAACAATAGAGCTTTGTACCAATTAGTTTATTCACATAGCAACTCCCCTTATGACATACATCTCTTCTTTGCTCATCGTACTCCTATTATGAACATTTGCATCATTTTTCCCCCTTTGACATCAATGGAAAAGGGTTAAACTATATAAACTCCCCCTAAGGATATGCTCCCCCCTAACTTGATCTCTTCTTTTCATGTCCAGGGATGAATGAAATACAACTGAAGCTCCCCCTAGATCCATGCCTTCTCACTAACAATTAGTGAGATGATGTGGGAGTAATGACTCCCAATTTCTACCTCAGATATTCAAACTGCTCTATGGGAAGAGGCTTTGTAAATATATCATCCACTTGTTCCTTTGTAAGAACAAACTCCATGTTGACTTCCTTGTCTGCAACCTTCTCTCTGATAAAGTGATACTTAATTGATATATGCTTGGTTCTAGAATGCATCACTGGATTCTTTGAAATGTTTATGGTGTTTGAATTATCACAAAGAAGTGAGATCGGTTCTTTGTACTCTACCTTAATGTCCTTGAGTGTCTACTTCATATATAGAACTTGAGTACAACATGTAGTTGTTGGAACATACTCTGCTTCAGCTATGGAGAGGGTAATCGGTTCTTGCTTCTTACTCATCCATGAAACCAATCTGTTTCCTAGAAAGAAAGCTCCTCCACTCTAGTGCTTTTCCTATCATCTACAATTTTGGCCCAATCAGCATCAGTGTATGTGGTCAAGGTAAAATATTTTCTTTTGGGATACCACAAGTCATAGTCAATAGTGCTTTTGATGTATAGGAAAATTCTCTTCATGGCATTGACATGAAACTGTTTTGGTGTAACTTGAAATCTTGCAACCATACACACTACTTGTATAATGTTTGGTCTTGATGTAGTTAAGTATAAAAATCTCCTAATCATCGACCTATACATAGTTTTATTTGCTTCAAGTGACTCCTTTGATTTAGTCAATTTATAGCCAATTATCATGGGGGTACTAATTGGTCTACTATCTTCCATGCCAAAATTCTTAAGCATTTCCTTAGCATATTTAGTCTGAGATATAAATATCCCATTTTTTATTTGGATTATTTGTAAACCAAGGAAAAATGATAAGTCTCCTAACATAGACATTTCAAATCCATCTTGCATGTGTGTAGCAAATATTTTACACATTCTATCATTGTTGCCTCCAAAAGTTATATCATCTACATAAACAACAACAACAATCATGTGCTCACCTTTTGATTTGAAATATAAATTTGTGTCTACAAAACCCTTTTTGAAACCTTGTTGTTGCATATACTGGTCCAACCTAGAATACCATGCTCTAGGAACTTGTTTTAGACCATATAATTCCTTCCTCAATCTACAAACATAATCTTCATCTTCTGAAAGCTGAAAATCTTCTAGTTGTTCAATGTAGACTTCTTCAATGTTTCCATTCAGAAATGTACATTTAACATCCATTTGGTATACCTTGAATCCCTTGTAAACTAAAAATGCAAGAAACATTCTAACGGATTCTAATCTTGCAATTGGTGCAAATATTTCTTCAAAATCAATTCCTTCAACTTGTGCATACCCCTTGCACACTAGTCTAGCCTTGTTCCTAACCAGAGCTCCATCTTTATTCAACTTATTTCTGAATACCCATTTTGTACCAATTAATTTTTTTCTTGATGGTCTAGGAACTAACTCCCATGTCTTTTTCTTCTCAATTTGATTGAGTTCCTCTTCCATGGATTTTATCTAGCTTTCATCCTTGCTAGCTACATTGAATCTCTTTGGTTTGATCTAGGATAGAAGAGAAAAATTTACTTGTTCTTTATTCTTTGCAAGTCTTCTCCCAGTCTAAACTCCTTCATTTTTGTCACCAATGATTTGATCTGTAGGATGATCCTTTTGCACATATCTTACAGGGGCACGTTCAACCTCCTCCTCATCCTCTTCTTCTCAATCCTCTTATTTGACTATTAGACCAACATTATCATCATCTGACTCAACCTCAAAATTATTTTTGCTAGGCTTACATAGACTTGCATCTTCATCAATTTTGACATTGATTCTTTCCACAATCTTGTGCAACCTCTTGTTGTAACACTTGTAAGCTTTACTCTAAGTGGAATATCCTAGGAATATTCCTTCATCACATCTTGAATCAAAGCTCCTCAAGTTTTCATCTTCTCTTTTTTTTATAGCATTTTATGCCAAACATCGGGAAGTACTTGATCGATGCAGGCTTTCCATAACATAGTTCATATAGAGTTTTGTCATTGTTTGCTCTTAGCATGGATTTGTTTTGAATATATACAAGAGTATGAACTGCTTACTTCCAAAAAATATCAATTTTTCCTCATTTAACATAGCTCTTGTTATTTCCCTCACAATCCTATTTCTTCTTTCTACCATGCCATTTTGTTGTGGTGTTCTTGGTTTTGAATATTATTGTTGTTTAATTCCATGATTTTCACAATAATCTTTGAATCCGCTTGATGCAAATTATCCTCCTCTGTTTGATATTAGGCACTTAATTTTTTTCTAGGTCTCCTTTTCTACCAACTTCATGAAAATTTTAAACTTCTCAAATGCTTCAGCCTTCTCCTTTAGAAACGTTACCCATGCCATTCTAGTGTAATCATCAACTAGCAGCATACAATAATTTTCACCTTGCAATCCTCTTGATCTTATGGGTCCACACATATCAGTATGAATGATTTCCAAAGGTTTTATGGTTGAATAATCCTTCATTGGAAACTTAAACCTCATTTTCCTTCCTTGCTGACATCCTTTGTAGACTATATTTTTAGGCTTTGCTATCTTAGGCATATTCCTAACTAGTCCATTTGAGCTAATATTTACTAAATTGTCAAAGTTCACATGCCCTAATATTCTATGCCATGCAACCAACTCTCATCTCCTTGACTGATTAGACAATTGTGGCCTTTTACTTCACAAAGGTTGTAGAGGTTACTAGCAGTCCTTATCCCTTGTGCAATTGTCTTACCAGTCTTTCTTATATTGCAACCTTCAGAATTAAAAAAAAAAATTGTACCCATTGTCACACATTTGGCTAACACTAAGAAGGTTATGTTTCAAACCCTCAACATAAAGGACATCTTTTGTCTTATTCTTTCCATCTAAGATCAACGTCCCCTTACCACAAATTTTGACAATACTTATTATCATCTAGACTTATTGACCCTTCCTTACACTTCTTGAGTTTAATGAATTTGCTTTTATCTTCAGTCATATGCTTGGAGAAGCCACTATCAATCACCCACAAATTTTGTTTCTTAGCATGCAGTGTTGTTTGGGAAATCATAGATTGAGTGGAATTTTGTCCTTTCTCCTTCCACACCTTCTTAGTTTTCTTTTTAGCATTCTCTTTCTTATTGTTACGCTTTTTAGTTTTCTTTTCCACTTTGGGGATGCATTTTTCTTCTTTTTAGACTGAACATTTGGTCTCATAAACTTTGTTCTACACTCTCTATCTACATGACCAAAATTGTTGCAATTATAGCAATACTATATTCATATCAACCAAGGGAGGAAATGGATTTTTCTTACAAATTTTGTATTTCTCCTTGGAACAACTCTACACTCCCTAGCCCTATGACCAAAATGATTACATGTATGGAAATACTCATATAAGCATGATGAGTACCTGGTCATGGTGCTACCTTGAACTTGAAGTGGATACTTCTTGGCCTTGGATTCCATTGACTATGCACCCTTGTGAATCCTTTATCGTCTATTATTTTTGTGTTTTGTTTCTTCTTTGGTTGAGCAAGGTTAATCTTGTTGTTTTTCATGTCTTCAATCAACTTCTTCTCTTCCTCAAATTTTTTTACTACAATAGACTTCTTTTTGGTTGTAGGGACATCATTGTTATCAAGCTTTTTATCCTTAAGAACTAAATTTTCTTCAGCCTTGAATCTTTGGTAGAGTTTTGCAAAGGTGTCAACAAATGAGCTCTTTCCCTTCTCCATTCCTAGGCCAAATTTTTCTTTATTCACTGGTTTTTGCATACTTATCAACTCATTCAGAATGTTTGAACCACCTTTTAATTTTTGACCCTTATTAATCTGCTCATTGGCTTTCTCCAATTCCTTCCTTAAGGAAACTATTTCTTCCTCAAGCTTCAAACATCTATCCATTTCTAATTCTAGCTTGGACTTCATTACTTCTTCTATTCTTATAGCTTCCTCTACTTGAAGTTTCAAGCTTACTACCAACTGGTTGGATTCCTCAAGATCCTGGGTTATCTTGCCATTCTCCTTTTGAGCACGTCTTTTCAATTTGTTATTTTCCCTTTTAAGATCATCAAATTTATCTCTTAGATCACCAAGGTCTTCAAGAGAACTAATCAAATCTCTCTCAAGATCAACAACTGCCTCCACTTCTTCTTCATGAGAATCCTTAGCTTGTTCATCCATCTGATCCTTGGAGTCCTTGGCCATAAAAATAAATTCTTCCTCTTTTCCTTCCATTATAAGAGAATGATCTTGTTCATCATCTGAACTATCACTAGAATCAAATGAATTGCTTTCTTCCTAAATGTACAGGCTCTTCTTTTTCTTTCCAAAAATCCTCCATTTAGGGTAATAAGGCTTCTTCTTTTTGCTATCTCCTTCTTGTTTTATGTTATCTTCTTCACCATAAGGGCACTTAGATGAAAAATGACCTATTCTACCATAGTTAAAATATTTGAAGGGTAGCTTACCTTTATACTTGATAGACCCTCTCCTCAATTTTCTTATAAATTTTTTCTCTTCTTTGTCAGCCTCTTCATGGTCTGATGTAGTGGTTACAACTTTATCTTTCTTATCTACACTATCTTTTTCCTTCCTTTCAACTTTGAATGCAATCTCTCTCCTTGATGGCTCAATATCTCCCATTCTCATCTCATACACAGTGAATATGCCATGCAACTCATCAAGAGTGAGCTTATCCACTTCTCTTCCTTCTTCTTCAATTGCAGAGATATTAGGATCATATCTATTTTTCATAAACCTCAACACTTTTAGCACAACAACGTCTTCTTTTACTTCTTCTCCAAATCCTCTATAGAGTTTACTACATCATCAACTCTTAGAAGATAGTCTGCAATATTCTCCTCTTCAGCCATCTTTAAACCTTCAAATTTTGCTAGATCAGTACTTGAAGCTTTTCCAACTTCACCTTGTTGTCTCCCTCATAGATGCTTTTTAATTTTTCCCAGACATCATACATAGTTTGACAATGCATAACCTTTCCATAAATAGAATCTAACAAATTATTCATAATGGAAAACCATTATTTTTCATTATTCTCATAGTCCTTTCTTGCAGCATCAGTGGGAAGAGTGGTAAGGAGAATATATTTGGTTTTTACTGACATCTAGACATCTAGTCTTAGAGATCCCAAATATCCCTTCATTAATGAACTCCACTTAGCATAGTTAGTTCCATCAAATCGAGGTGGCTTGCTTGAACCTTCCTGATTGTCCATTGTGTTCACACTACCAGAATCTACCCAAGCTAATTAAATTTCTCCTAGGGAACTTAGGGCTCTAATACCAATTGTTGGAACACAATGATCTACTGAGAGGGGGGTGAATTAGTAGATATTGAATTTTTTGCTTCTTAGTCCTGAATGCAAATTAACTATTTGAACTTTTAGTGTGTATATAAAAACTTTAATAAGAAAAAACATGAGAGAGTACACATGCAATCATCACATAACACAAAATGAATGTGGAAAACCCAAGGATGGGAAAAGCCATGGTGAGAAATGTTGCTAGGATCTACTATCCTAATCTAACCTCACAAATAAAACTCTATTACAATGATTTTAAGGGCTCCGCCCCTAAGGAGACTCCAATCCCCTAGTTTTAGGAGCATCCACTCCAAGGAAGCACCCACTCCCTAATTTGAACTTCTATCCAAATATTTGATTTGGCACCCACCAATCAAATTTACAATGTTGAATATTATAATTTTAATGGAAGTTCTATGTTGCAACTTATTTGCAATTGCACTTACTCTGCACCTCTCCTACTTTGCACTTATTTATCTCCTTTGTATTCACTTCTTTTCCATGCCTTTGTTCTCTGCACTTACCGCTTGCTAACATCACATCCCCTTTTTACTGTAATACACTAGTTTGAATGAGTAGAACCCAAACAAAAAGCACCAATACAATCAAGGGTTTTACATTTAACATAAATCCAGAGTTGAATTCCTAATTTTTGTTTGGTTCAACTTATTCAGGCATAGTGCATTCTTTCTCTACAATCCCATTCACTGCACTCTACCACTCTCAACTCTTCTCTCCCCTCTATCCACTCTCACCTTGCCAACCTCTCCTTGAACCGTGCACCACCAACTAAAATTCCTTAATGCAATGATTAGGGTTTTCATTCTTTCTTCTTTAGGAAGCATATTCTACATCGATTCATACCCACATTAATTTTTTCTTTAGAAAGTCTTCTAAGATTGGTGATCTGTAAATCCTAAATCGGATATGCATTTAATGTAATCCTTTGTACACAAGATCTGAATCTAATCTATATTCACTTAGCACTTTGTGCTTCCATTGTGCAACTCAAATCACCAATTAAGTCTATTACTGGGGAAGGTAAACCAATTTATTTCATTCTTCTGGTTGGCTGCTAGTCAAAAACCACTTTCATAGACTTAACCATTCGAAACCAACATCTTTGAATTATGACTGGTGATCTTGTTTTTATACGCCAAGATCCAAGGTTCTGCATTCATTGTCGCCCTTTGAAACACTACTGTCAGATAAGTCTTCCTTTAAATGAGCATCACCAATCTTTGTCTATAACACATTACCGTATCAAGTTGAGTCACATTAGGGTCATGTTGATAGATGTCATTCTCTTCAATAAGTTGTCTTCCACTTGAGTATCCCCAATTGAGTCCCACCAAGTAATTTCCATGCATTGTTGTTCCAAAGGGACATCTAAGTAGTTCCCATCAAGATTCACCTTTCAGTTTGACAAGGTCCCCAATGGAATTTTGAAGGACCGTGCAAAGGGTCACCTCGAACTCCACTAGTCACTTTGATGAAGAGTCATCGATATATCGAGAGCACATCAAAATTCCTCTCTTTAAATTTGTATTGCCTCATCAATAGCTCCACAACTCTTCATATTTCCACCACATATCTTCTATGTCATCACGACACTTCTTCAATTCTCACCACATGTACATAGCTAGTGTCATCACCAAGACCAATAGACTTCATGCACTGTCTGATCTCCTTGTTTGCAGTTGTTGAATTGCCAAGGCCAAATCTCCACTATTGATCAAGTCATCATCGCCATGTCGAAGAGACATAAAACCTATTCTCTTGAAGGAAAAATTTCACCTTGACCGCTTCACAACAAGGATGTGAAGTGAGAGATCACCACATCGAAGGGACTGATAAAACAGTCACATTGAACGCACAATGTCACCTCGATATGATCCTCAAACCTCAACATCCAGTCATCACTACATCGAAGGAACTCCTACTTGACTCTTGTCGACATTTGATCATCACCCCAAAAAAAATGCATAGATGCCACTAACCAAAAGGCTAGACAGATGAGGCCAATCACTGAATGAATGTAATTGGCTTAAGTTATCATTTAAGCAACCTACAACCACCAAACACAAGTCATCGACAAAATAGAATTTTTTTTGAACCCCATGACTGTAACAACCTTAAGGTTTAAGTAATAAACCCTAGCATCACATTCTAAGTGTATCTTTCAACTTTTGAACTTGCAAGGCACATTTCTGGAAAGCTCTCGAAGAACCCATCATGAATATGACCTTTGTTTCACCACAATTCCCACCTTTTGACATCAATGACAATAATATGCCAACAATCTCCTATGCAATTGCGTAAGAGTGACAACATGAGACCACCAGTTTGCTCCCTCAGCTTTGTTAAATCTTAAAAAACCACAACTCTATCAAGAAAAATTCTACATCTATTCTACCCACATCTACTCTACACATGTAAAATATTTAATTTTTAGAAAAAAATTAAACTCTTACTTTTAGGATGCTAGCACACCCTCTTAGATGCCAGTGTATCCCTGGGATGCTAGCACACTAGAAGGATGCCAGTACAAAACCATCCCCTAGACAAATGTATGGGTCCCTAGATTCTAGAGCATGCCCCAAGATGCTAGTGCATGTCTGGGACATTTGTGTTGCCCTAAAATTTTCTACTCAAATTAAATACATAACATAAATATGAAAGTGAAAAAAATTGGCCTACCTCATCTTGTTTCTCCCCCCTCTCCACATCGATGTGAAGCTCCTTGATGCATGATGATCTTATCTCCTATAAGCAAGACATTTTCTCTTAAGCTTTATAGAACTTTAAGCAAAAATCCTTGTCATGAATAGTGAAAATGACCTTTCTAGGGCCCACCTAGTGAGTATATAGTTGAATTTTTTCCCATTTTTGAAATGTTTTGTGCCAATTTGGATTCAACTACATTCTTCTCACCAAAGTAGTTTCTTATATGTTTTTGAAATTAACAAATTTTAAATTTTTGCAACTATATTTTCATGTTAGATGTTGTAGATTTTTACCGATCACTAGTGGCATCATTTGTGTCAACCTTTATTGGCCTCTACATTATCCCTTTTTAGGGAAATTAATGGAATTTTTTCATTTAATGTTTTACATCTTTCTAGCTACTTTAGTGTAATTGATCCCTTTGAGCAATTAGACCACTAAAGTGGGGGAAAAATGTGTCAAAAATTGCACCCTAGGTCAATTTGACACTTACGCATGATGTCCAATGCATTTATGACCAAATCCATAATCAAAATTTCATGATTTTGACTTCATGGATGACAAGGATGAAGCATTCATAGCTTGTGATTTGAATTTCAGAGGAAATTAGTCAGACTATAGTGTAGCGTGCAAAATTCTCACAAAAATCCAAGATTCAAATGAGAATATTCCATACAAACTATTTATGACACGTCTTAATGCCCAAATGTGACTATAACAACTATTCCTACCTAGTTTATGAATATAACTCTTTCTTTTCTCTCATTTTTGAGAAGTTCTTGCAACATCTTGGACTTGAAGCTCTACATCTCATTCTTACCAAAACTCTATCGAAATCATCTCATAGCAACAACGACTCCTCTTGCACATGATTTTGTTTCATCTATCATCTCAAGAGAGGGACTGCAACTGTCGTTGGTAATGCTCTCTTGCTTGTCTCTTATTGATCTTGTCTTATTTTGTACTTAATTGATCTCGTCTAGTGTCTTTTATATCATGATAGGGGCTCTCCTCCATAGCAAGGTTTGTTTCTATTACATGTCCATTTCTTTTATGCATTCCAATCTTGTCTAGTTGTCTAAGGAGGTGGAAACACAAAAGCAGGGATTTGACTAAGGAAAAACCCTATACAACCCCAAAAAAAATCATCTCCATGTGTGCAAGTGTTGGAAAGGTTAAGTTGATAAAAGACCTCATTCTAGAAGTTTTTGGGCTTGATCCATATAGATGACAACGCGAGCACACAAACATATTTGTGATGCACTAGAATCCAAGGACAAGGCTTCACCTACCTGGTATCACACTTTGTATATTATGTGCTTCCTTTTCTTGCAATCTAAATATTTTTATCATTCTCTATATGCAAGTTATTTAAGATATTATGTTACATTCATTTTCAAACTTAGTTTAGATTTAAGTTTTAAAGTTTCTATTTCCAGTTCACTTGAGCCATGTCAACTAAGATAGTTGAGAGATAAATTTTCTCCTTGAGATCCCATCATCTTGATGGTAAAATATTATTTCCTCTACATTATTATGGATGGTTATGTGAATACTAACCATTACAATATTGTTTTCTATGGACTTCATTTGACTTGCTAGATCTAGGAGATAAAGTGTAACTTATTATTATTTGATAATTTATTTTAGTTTCTTTTCCTCTAATCATAATCATTTTTTATCCTCTTTTAGTTGTAAGATAGTCTAGAATAGGTTTATATCTAGATTAGGTGCTAAGGAATCTTACAAATAATCCATTTTAGTCAAGGTAAGATAGGAAAATAATTTAGGAATTGAGATTTAAACTTGATTAAACCTTATATGTTCTAGTAGATCTATAATAATCTAATTGTCTACCCCATCCAATTTCTTTTATACGAGCAAAGGTCCCTAGTAAACAAGTCATACAGGCCACCTAGTTGTTTCAACATGGTCAAGACCTTGTTGAAAAAGATCCTTGAAGCCGAACCTTCAAATTTTCAAGAGAATCAATGTCATCTATTGTTCTACTTAATTTTTGTTATGCTAATACCACCATCAATAAGAATGACTTGAGATTTCACCTAATTGTGGGAGGAATCATACCCAAACTTACAAATACTAAGGCTTTGAGATAGAAACAATATTTTTGGAGCCTATTTGGGTGGATGAGAAGACATTATTATTGCCTATTGATGAAATTCCTCTATTTTTACTAACCTCAATACACCCATTTTCATTTTTGATGAGAAAATGTAGTAATTTAGAGCTATCATCAAACATGATATATAGGCCACAAATAGAACCTAGTTCAACCATCCATATTTTTATCCAATCCTAATTACCTTGGTTTCTTTTACATGTTCATAAGCTTTATCTCACACTATGTTAAAACAAAAATTCACTTTTAATCCCCTACATTTTCTTCTTATCATGACATCTATATTCAAGCATAACCAAACAACACTGACATTTTTTATTTTATTTTATGTAATTAACTAGAAATTCTAATTTTTTAAATTTTATTTTATGTAATTAGCTACAAATTCTGATTTTTTTCTTTTTGATTTCTTGATTCCCAAAATATTTCATGCAACATTATCATGTAAAGATTCATTCATAAAAACATAATTGAATTTAACAAGAAAATGAGAAATCACAATACAATCAGACAATCATGGTTTAACCACAATAGCCACCAGTCTAGATCCAAATCAACTTGGGGTCTCAAAAGATACATCTCACACTTAGTTTGATTATGGTGTCTTGTAGTTAGCTATTTTCTATTTATATTTTTTTTTATGGATTCAAGTTTTTAGTCTAGTTTTAAAAAAATACTTCAATATGTTTTAAATTTGATTTTTGATCTAGTGAGGTTAATAAGTCAAAAATCACAAAGTGTGCACAATAATTGATTTTTGGCATTTTTTTTACTAGGTGGAAAGGAAGTAATACATTTTGGTAAGTGCCTTTCATTTAATGTTTGTATTCACCAATATAGGCCTAATAATTTATTTCCAATTAAATAGGGGCCATTAGACCATAGTGGTGTTTGTATTTTTCCCAAATGGAATAATTTTTAATAAAAACTTAGAGTAAAATTTCATGCATAAAAGGAATTACAAACAGGACCTCCAAAATCCCTATCTTGAATCATTCATGGCTAAAGTTGAACTGATTCTAATTGAGTATAAATGCAACACAACCAATCCAAAAGGTTACAAGAATTATTTTACAAACCTTGTAATAAGTTGAAAATTAACACACTAATTTTTAAAGTGGTTTATTTATCAAAACCCACATTGCTAATTAAAAAGCTTTCCATCTATCTTAGTTCGTTTAAATAATCTTTATTGACCAAGTTGGAACTGCATTTTTTATTTTAGAATTCAAGGATGAATCCCAATACATCCTTCTACCATGCATAGATCGGCCACACTCGTTCAATCTGACACACTAATATATTTTTTCATTATTTTATATTCACCCTTAATTAGACTACCCAAACTTACATATATCTCAAATCTTAACCCTCATTACCAAGGATAATGATCAAGGGAGGTTCATGATATAACCCTTTTAGGTTTAGGGAATAATGTGTTTCCTTCATTGTCCATGGCATGCATGAAAATTGATTTAAATTTGACATATTCACTTATTACCAATGGTTGGTTTATGATTGTAGATTGTTTTTCACATCCCCATAGTTAAAGTATTGAAAACAAAGGAAGGGGCCAATAGCTATACCATTAAAAGGCATGGATAGCTATCAATGCTTGAATGGACAAAATGATTTCATCAAATATGGGGGTGGACTTAGATTATAGTAGGAGAGAACCATAATAAATATGTGAGGGCACATGCTTGACTAAGAAGGGGTTATGTCATTAATAAGCATGGCATCCCTATCCATGGATAGTAGGATTTTGCAAGTCATGTGGAAAAAGAGTTGCCTAGCTATTTTTAAACTCCCACAACCCCTTAATTTGTGAACACACACATGGTTTTGGAGAATAACCCTCAAAAAATGAGAAATAATGGAAGAAAATAGAATCATGTGTGGGGAAAGAATACAAGGAAAACATGAGGAGAGACAGAGTTGAATCACATGGGGAGATAAAGAGAAAAGAGTTATAGGAAAATGAGGAAAACTGCCAAAAAAGAACACAAGAATGAGGAATCAAGGGGAGATGACATATATGAGTTCCTTTTTGGTCTATGGAGCTTGATCATGCTCTGTGTTAATATTTTGGAAACTTTGCTAGCTACTTTTCCCCCAAATTAATTAACATGGGAGTTTTGTTAATAATTTTAGTTGAAAAATAATTTGTAATTGATAAAATCATGATAGTTTCTTAGCTACAAATTTGAAAGGCTAAGAGTCACAGTGTGTATGTGATGTAGCATGTAGTTGCATGTGGGTGATGATTGTGCATTGATAATGCAACAACATGAATTACAAATCATATTTTGTAGATGTTTTGTGAGTGTGCATGTAGTTATGGACATGTGGGTTAATGCAACTTTTTAATTTGTACTTTGTTGGATCATTAACTTTTTAATTTGTACTTTGTTGGATAATAAAATATTCGATAGCTATTTTGTGGATGTATTACACATTGGGTAAACCATGTTAATCTCTATTTCTTTGTAATTTTTTTGATATATTTATGTATCTGCATTTATAATTCGTTAATTTAATTACTCTATCGTACTAGTAAATCCCAACAATTGAGACCATAACAATGTTATTTGATCATTTGGAATGAGAGGTTCATCCTTGAGTGGAAGAAATGTTTGAAGAAGGAAATATTAAAGTCAAAAATCCAAAATTTTCAATTATAGAAAAAGTAGATGGAATATTACCTATATTAGAAAGATTTGTTCCAACCATTATAAGGGAAAACAAAGAAACTGCTAGCTTAAAAAATTTGTAAACCCATTTGCAACCAATAACATTCTTACCTTTGGGAAAGGGCACAAGTTCCCAAGTTTTATTCTTCACTAATTCATCATATTCCTCTTTCATGGCTTGCTCCCATTCTTTCTTCCCTCTAGCTTGCTCATAAGAGATTGGGTCATTTATTTGTAAGACTTTTTCCATGAGGGCACTTACATTCCTCGGAGATTTGGGATTTTTCTACATATCTCTTCAATACTCTTTGTCTTCTGTCTAACTGGAAGTTCTTCTTCATCGCAACTATTAGTTATGTCATCTTCAATAGTATTAGTGCTCTTATTATCTTCATTAATAGATTTTCCACTTCTTTGTAAAATATCTAAAATGTGGGAATCATTTGTGGCTGTAAGCTATGAATGTTCATCAAACTTTACAACTCTGTAAGCCTTTGACTCTTCACTATAGCCCATAAGCAAACACTTATTACTTTTGGGTCCTAGATTTTTCCTATTTTCTTCTAGGATGTGAGCCCAAGAAATACACCGAAATACCTTAAAATACTCTCTTTGAGGCTTTCTTCCACTCCATGCATCTTCAGGAATGACATTTGTGAGGGCTTTGGTAGGGATTCTATTCACAATATGTGTAGTACAAGAAATAGCCAATCCCCAATATTTATTATGCAAACTTTTAAAATGCAACCTACAACATTCCATTTCTAAAAGAATTCTATTCATCCATTCAACTACTCCATTTTATTGAGGGGTATATGACACTGTTCTTTGTACCTTCATACCATGTTTTTCACAAAAAGATTCAAATGCATAATTTTAGTATTCCCCCCCATTATATGTTCTTAGGAATTTAATTCTTTTTCCACTTTTGTTTTCAACAAATGCCTTAAAACTTTGAAATACCTTGAATACTAAACTTTTCATTTCAAGAAAATAAACCCATACTCATCTACTATAGTCATCAATAAAAGTGAGAAGGTACCTAGCACCTGAGATGGAAGGATATTCCAGTTCGCATAAATCAATATCAATGAGTTGTAGTGGATGACTTGCTCTCCATGCGTTTCCTGAATCAAAAGGATCTCGATGGTATTTACCTAACACACATCCTTCATATACACCTTAAAATGTTGAAATCTTTGTTAATCCTCTAACTATATTCTTTCTAACCATGTCTTGTAATTTTCTATAATTTGTATGTCCAAGTCTAGCATGCCACAATTTTGACATATAATCACTTTGAGCAACAAAAGCATGGGAGAGTGTATATTCATCATCAAAAAATCCAACAAATTTAAAGAGACTTTCTTTATGGTCAATTCTACCAATAGTAATAACATTTTTTGGGTCTTTTCTATCTCTTACAATAACTTGATCAAAAATAACAACAAACTCATATCCAACTTGAGAAATTCAATATACTGAAATAAGATTCACCCCCAATCCTTCAACTAGTAAAACATTTTTCAAAGTTCCATTTGTTACACTGGCATTCCCAGTTCCTAGAACTGATCGTTTTATTTTATTTCCAATAGTGATTTCTTGATCTGAATTCTTTCCTTCATGAAAATCAATAAATAAAGTTTTATCTCCAATCATGTGAAAAGATGCTCCTGAATCTAAAATCCATTCTTTATTAGAATATGAAGCAAAGTATCCTCCCTTTACTCTAGATGTATTTTTGGGTTCATAAGTTACCTCTACATTTGATTTTACTTGCCTAGAGGTGGCTACAAAACTTTGTTTATCTATCTTTCCTTCCTTAAACCGTTATTGCTTAGGCTTGTATGATTGTCTTTCATTGTTCCTCTTCTTCAAATATAATTTTTCCATATGATTTTCACCTCCAAAATACATACAAATAATGGGTTTTCTTTCCAACTACTTTACTACACCTTCATTTCTAGAAAACTGGTTAGAACCACCATTATTTCAAAATTTATTATATCCTTTCCAAATCTTCTTTCCATCATCATATCTAGAAAATTATTTACCCTTAGCTGCATACACATGATTATTCTTAATATAACCTTCTTTAATAAGTTGAGCCTTGATGAGGGTGCTAACCCGAGACAGAATAACACACACAAAACTAGAGAATATTATTTTATTTAGAATGATGAAATGCTTACATGAAGAGGATCTCAAATCCTTGAATTTTGCAATACATGCTAGTTACAAAAAAAATTAGAAGTTCCCCTTTTCTCAGTATGCGCTCTTTACCTGAAAAGCTGCACCAAAAATTAGAAACTTGCCCATAAATAACTCCCTTTTTGGTTTGGAGCCAAAAACACAATTGAAATATGAGTTTTAGCAGCTTGGCACTGAAAATTACAATTTGAAATTCAAATTTTAAAACTACATTAAAAAATTAGCACATTTTTGAAAATGCACAAACTTCTGGGAGCCATAACTTTTGATTTGGGACTCTATTTGATGAACCGTTTGAATCGTTGGAAAGGTCTTGGAGTGAATAACGTGCTAAGAACCTGCTCCATAGGTTCTAGTATTTTTGGGTGTATGTGGGACTATTTAGTGCCTCAAACTGGACTTGGAATATTTTTTAGGGCAAAAAGTAGAAACTGAAACTTGAATAACTTTCAAACTGGGAATGATCTTGACTTGATTCTTTCACCAAATTGCTTAATTTTTTTCTTGAAGCATCCCATAAATTTTCACCTCCTCACGCCTTCAAATTCAAAATTGCTAAAAATAGAAATTAAGCAAAAATAGTAGAAATGTAATTTTGAAAGTTGGGAACTCTTATTCCATGAACAGGGTATCCAAAAATGCAAAAATATCTACAAAAAGCTAACACAAAGGAAACATAAAGGAAAAAATATTTTTGGGTGATGCAAGATTTCCCTTACACCACTGGATGCTCCTACATCAAGCCTCTTCATCTAAAATTGACTTACAAATTTGATCAAAAGTTTGTTGGGGGGTGTTAGGATTGAACTAAATAACCCTTTTTCTTGATTCTTTAAATACTTTGTAAGGTTGGGGAAGCTTACTTTCAACCATTGCAATCAACTGAAAATCATTTTTTGCATATTCAACACCTATTTTCTTTAACAAGGTATTTAAATATGTAACCTCATTAAAATAATCAGCCATATTTTCAAAATCAGCTCGGCCTATGTTCACCAAATTTTCTTCTATGTTGAACACACTAGAAATATCTACATCTTTAAAATATTTTTCTAGATTCTCCCATAGTTCTATTGGATTATCGAAATCAACAAACCTTTTACTAAGATTGGGACTCAAGGCCTTACCAATAATTCCTCTAGCTTGCTCCAACTTGCATTTCCATAACTCCTTTTCTTTCTTTTGTTGAGGTTCTCCAATCTCTTTATTCACTATATTCCATAGAGCCTTTTCTCTCAAAGCATTCTTAAATGAAATCTTCCAATCTGCAAATCCACTTCCATCAAATATTGGCAAATTTTCATTTGTAGAGCCCATGTTAGAAAAAAAAAAACTCAAACAAATAGATTGAACCACTTCAAAGAGTATATTGCTAATAAAATATCAATCCAACAATATCTTAACCTTGTTCGAATATTTCTAGTTCTGATACCATGTAAGAACATGCCCAAATAATAAAATAACAATTGCAAACAGGGCAAAAATAGACCATAAAGCAATGAGAAATGGCTGAAAGACTTTATATTGATCTAACTTGCTTACATACAATTCAACAACTTACCTCAATAGTAGTTTTGTTCACAATGGACAGCCTCATATTTATACTTGAGGCCTCTAAGGTCTAGAAATTTCTAATGTTCTAGATATCTCTAAAACTGGAATGTTCTTGTTCCTTGAACAGCTTCTAGTTGCTCCTAGTTTCTAGTAGATTCTAGCCATTCTAGAAGATTCTAGTTCTTCTAAAAACATCTAACTTTTCTAGAAGATTCTAATCCTTCTAAAAACATCTTGTAAATTTTCTAGACAATATTATTCCTTAACAATAGAGAGAGGGAAAATTGAAGCAAGCTCAAGGAATAAGGATAATTAAATTGGCATTCAAAATTGAATTTAGAAGTTGATGGGATCAAGAATTGCGTTGGAAAAAAGAATAAGAGTGAATTGTGTTGCACCATGATACCATCGTTAATATGGGGTCGTTTAGTTGTGAAGGAACAAAATAGAGAGGATATATCTTCACCTAAAAACTAGCCACATTGCATAAAATCGCCTTCTAAAACTTCCAGTCAAACCAATTTATTTTAAATTCTATAAACTTTAAAATTAATTGTTCCTACAATCTTTGAGGGAAAAGCATGAAATTCTAATTTCTTCCAACTGGTAAAGAATCTTACTATGAGAAGTTTTGAAATTCAATGAAATGATATTAAAAAGATCCCTCTAAAATGGTTTGGGTCCAACTTTCACAAACTTTCAAATTTAATTCTTTTGGTGAATCTACAAACTAAATCATGTAACTGTAATTAGGTGAAACATCACTTATACAAAATTCAGTCTTAAAAAGAAGCTTTCATAAAAACAAGATGTTAAGAAATACAAACACATGACAAAAACGAAAATAAAATGAGCAAATGTTTTTGGTTGATGCAAGATTGCCTATGAGTTTGGATGCTCCTACATCAGATAAATATGTAGAAAATTAAATTAGGTCACTAAAAGATTCACAAATTTTGCAAGAATACAAAAAAAATAGAAACCACATAGGTAGAAAACCATTTGAATTTGAATACTTCCAATTATATAATAAGTCAAAAATCACAAAGTGTGCACAATAATTGATTTTTGGCATTTTTTTTACTAGGTGGAGAGGAAGTAATACATTTTGGTAAGTGCCTTTCATTTAATGTTTGTATTCACCACTATAGGCCTAATAATTTATTTCCAATTAAATAGGGGCTATTGGACCATAGTGGTGTTTGTTATTTTCCCATATGGAATCATTTTTAACAAAAACTTAGAACAAAATTTCATGCCTAAAAGGAATTATGAACATGACTTCCAAAATCCCTATCTTGAACCATTCATGGATAAAGTTGAACCCATTCTAATTGAATATAAATTCAAGACAACCAATCTCAAAGGAAACAAGAATTATGTTACAAACCTCTTCTAGTATGTTGAAAATTAACATACTAATTTTTAAAGTGGTTTATTTATCAAAACCATATTGCTAATTCAAAGGCTTTCCATCTATCTTAGTTGGTTTAAATAATCTTTATTGACGAAGTTGGAACTACATATTTTATTTTAGAATTCAAGGATAAACCCCAATAATATATTTTTTCATTATTTTATCTTCATCCTTAATATACTACCCAAACTTACATATATCTCAAATCCTAACCCTCATTACCAAGGATAATGATCAAGGGAGGTTCATGATATAACCTTTTTAGGTTTAGGGAACAATGTGTTTCCTTCATTGTCCATGGCATGCATGACAATTGATTTAAATTTGACATATTCACTTATTAACAATGGTTGGTTTATGATTGTAGATTTTTTTTCTCATCCTGATAGATAAAGTCTTGAAACCAAAGGAAGGGGCCAATATCTATACCATTAAAAGGCATGGATAGCTAACATTGCTTGAATGGACAAAGGGATTTCATCAAATATGGGGGAGGACTTAGATTATGCTAGGAGAGAACGATAATAAATATGTGAGCGAACATGCTTGACTAAGAAGGGGTTATGTCATTAATAAGCATGGCATCCCTATCCATGGATAGTAGGATTCTGCAAGTCACGTGGAAAAAGAGTTGCCTGGCTATTTTTAAACTCCCACAACCCCTTAATTTGTGAACACACACATGGTTTTGGAGAATAACCCTTAGAACATGAGAAACAATGGAAGAAAATAGAATCATGTGTGGGGAAAGAATATAAGGAAAACATGAGGAGAGAGAGTTGAATCACATGGGGAGATAAAGAGAAAAGAGTTATAGGAAAATGAGGAAAACTGCCAAAAAAAGAACACAAGAATGAGGAATCAAGGGGAGATGACATATATGAGTTCCTTTTTGGTCTATGGAGCTTGATCATGCTCTGTGTTAATATTTTGGTAGCTTTGGTAGCTAATTTTCCCCTAAATTAATTAACAGGGGAGTTTTGTTAATAATTTTAGTTGAAAAATAATTTGTAACTGATAAAATCATGATAGTTTCTTTGCTATGAATTTGAAAGGCTAAGAGTCACGGTGTGTGTGTGTGATGTAGCATGTAGTTGCATGTGGGTGATGATTGTGCATTGAGAATCTAACAACATGAATTACAAATCATGTTTTGAAGATGTTTTGTGAGTGTGCATGTAGTTATGGACATGTGGGTTAATGCAACTTTTTAATTTGTACTTTGTTGGATCATTAATGTTTTAAGTTGTACTTTGTTGGATATTAATAAAATATTAGATAGTTATTTTGTGGATGTATAACACATTGGGTAAACCATGTTAATCTCTATCTCTCTGTAATTTGTTTTGATACATTTATGTATCTGCCTTTATAATTGGTTAATTTAATTACTCCATCCTACTAGTAAATCCCAACAATTGGGATCAAAGCAATGTTATTTGATTGTTTGGAGTGAGAGGTTCAAGCTTGAGTGGAAGAAATGTTCAAAGAAGGAAATATTAAAGTCAAAAATCCAAAATTATCAATTATAGAAAATGTAGATGGAATATTACCTATATCAAAAAGATTTCTTGCAACCATTATAAGGGAAAAGAAAGAAATTGCTAGCAATGTCAAATGAAGAATAGGAAATTCTAGACAAAAAGGTAGTGGGAAGTATTCGGTTGTGCTTGGCATCATCTATGGCAGTTAACCTATCTAAAGTAAAAAAATGAATAATTTCATGCAAACATTGGTAAAATTATATGAAAAGTCCCTGCCTTCAAATAAGGTATTCTTAAAATGAAGCAGCTATTTAATATGAAAATGGTTGAAGGAGGTTCAGTAACAAACCATTTAAATGAATTTGATACAATTACTAGTCAATTAAATTTTGTTAATGTTAGTTTTGATGAAGAAGTTCAAGCTATCTTAATTATATGTTCTTTATTGGAAATTTGGAACAACTTGGTTATGCTAGTAGCTATATTTCTAGTCCAAATACATTAAAATTTTATGATGTTAATGTGATTTTTTAGTTAGGAGATTTGAAGGAAGAGCACATGTGAGACTTCAACATTGAGTAATATTTTGAATGTAGGGGACATGGTAAGATCAAAGGAGAGAGGAAATATCCTAGGTCATGGGAAGTCACGAAGAAGATTGAAGAATAGGTCTCAATCTGGAGGAAGGAAGGATTGTTGGTATTGTGGAAAATGAGGTAGCTTGAAGAAAGATTACTGGTCTCAAAAAACAAGGAGACAAACAACAAGATGGAAACAAGGAAAAAAATATTGTAAGTAAATCAAATGGCGATTCTTTAATTATTTCCCTAGATAGTTGATGATTCATGGGTAATAAACTCAAGGGCCTTATTTCATGCTACACCCCATAAAAATTATTTTCTTGATTATATCCAAGGAGATTTTGAACTCCAGTATGTTTAGGTGATAATGAAACCTATAAGATTGTTGGAAAAGAAAGAATAAAAATAAATTTGTAAAATAAAAATGAATGGTTACTATAGGAGGTAAGACATGTTCCAAAGCTAGGTAGAAATTTATTTTTAGTAGGGAGATGGGAGAAGGAGGCTGCATAGTTACCTTCATAGAAAAATTATGGAAGGTTACTAAATGTGCATTAGTAGTAGCTAAATATGTTAAATTGGAAACTTTATATTTGTGTATCGGTAACACTATTCCTTCTACATCAGTTGTTGTAGAAAAAATATAGCAAAAAATGTTGTTGCAGGACTAGCTACAATAGTTACCACGAGTTCAATAGTTGCTACAGGAATAGTTGTTGTAGGTTAAAAAATAGTTACATAAATAGTCATTGTGGGTATAGAAACAACATTGTGACATCATAGAATCAAGCATATGAGTGAGAAAGGGATGAAAATTTTTGACTCTAAAAAGTTATTTCCAAGTTAGAAACATATTAACATGGATTTATGTGAAATTTATTTTATGGAAATCAAAATAGAGTGGGATTTCTCAAAGATGGGAAATAAAAGAAGGGTGAGAAATTGGAGCTAGTGCAAACAAATGCACGGGGACCAACTCATGTATTTTTGGCTAGTAAGTCAAGCTCATAAGCCACTTCTCCCAAATGCTTGATAATCCTGAATGGACCATAATAACGTGGCTTAAGTTTCTTAGCACCACTCTTCTTAAGAGTGGACTGATAGTATGGCTGCAATATTAGATACACCATGTCATCCACATCAAAAGATTGTTCAACCCTCTTTTTATCTGCATACCATTTTGTTGGTTTTGTGACTTTTGAATATTCTCCTTCAAAGACCACATGATGTCTTGGCTCTCCTGAAGAAGATCACTAGCACTGGGCACTCTACTTTCACTTAACAACAAGTCCAAAAAATTGGGTGCATCAATACCCATATAGAGCCACAAATGGTGTCAGTTGAATGGACATATGGTGAGTGGTATTGTAACAACACTCACATAGATGAATCTGTTGGCAACATAAGGGCAGACAACTGAGAGGGGGGGTGAATCAGTTGTTAGAAAAATTATACATATTAAACTTATTCTCAAATCTGATAAATAAACATGAAAGCATAAACCATCACCACATCAAAACACACATAACACCAAGATTTTTACATGGAAGCCTTGTTAGGGAAAAACCATGATGGAGGTCAATCCACAAAATTATACTCTATTAAAAGTTGTTGGAAATATGTTCCTCAATCCCACAGGCTGAAACCTCTGAAAGGGCCAAGTCGGTGTGACATCTTTTGTGTCTAGCCGACTAGCAGCTTGAATCTTGTTGAACAGTTCAGGTCATTGTGACCTTGCAAGAGTCTCACTGAACACTTATACATTGGAGTCATCGGGATAACCTATGATCGCTCGGTGAGAAGTCTTATCGAGTAATATGTCTCACCAATAGTATGTTATATTTTGTGGTCTTTGGCGTATCTTATATTCTTCGGTAAGAAGTCATGTCGATGTGGAGTGTCTCGTCGAAAGCTTCACCTTTGAAGTCATCGGGGAGACTTGGCCAAGAGGGATACTATCGGTAAGAAGTCTTACTGATGTGTGAAAGTCTTGCCGAATGGTTACACTTAGGAGTCTTTGGTGTGGCATGTGACTTCGCTATGAACTCTTGGCGACATGTGTTTCTCTTGCCAATGTTCATCGGGGTAACATGAATATTCTAGTATGAAGTCTGGGCGATGTGTTTATGTCTCGCCGATGTTGTAGCTTATTCTCGGTATGACTCCTAGTGACTAGTGGTCTCGGGGTAACTTGGAGAACTCGGTAAGAACTCTCAGCGAGAGTGGTAAGTCTTGTTGACTGTTCGGTGCTTGATGTAACTTAAAGTCTTCGGAGTAAAGTCTCAACAATGGATGTGTGTCTCAGTGATGAAGAAGTTTGTTGTTGGTATGACTTGAGAACTCGGTATGAACTCTCTACGAATGTGATAAGTCTTGCTGACTATTAATTGGTGCTTGGTATAACTTGAGACTTTGGTGGGATGTCCTGGCGAAAGAGATAGTCTCACTGATATGCATGTTGAGGTCGATACAAGTTGTAAGCTCGGTGGAACCTCTTGCTGATGGGAACGACTCTTGGTGACATTGATAGTTAAGTCTTGTGGCATCGGGGAGACACGGTTAGTGTCTCACTGACATGCCCACATGGGTTGATCACTTTGACTGAGAGAATACCATCCTACGTGGTGAATCATTGGACAATCAGAAGAGCCAAATGGGAACCGTTGGAAGAAAATTCGTTGTGGCAGTTCTGAGAGGAAGCTCGATAGACAGGAATGACATGAATATAGTCTGGAGTAGAAGATGGTGTCTGGTTCAATGGATCGATGGATTGTTGTGTGACTGTATGATTAGTGGATGAATTATATTCTATAAAGGCTATAACGTGAACATTTTGTAACAAGGTTGTTCATGGTGAATGCTACTGTAAATTGACATCAGAAAGATAATTCAAACTCTTTTTGTAATCTTTATTACTGTAATAAAAAGTGACTTCTCTTGGTGTGGTGGGTTTTTCTCCCATAAGGGTTTTCCCACGTATACCTGGTTTTTATATGTGTTTGTCTATTTCTCTATTTTAGTAATCTCTTTCATGTGCATCTTAATTGGACTATAATTGTAAAATTTAAAAGGTATCTCTGCATTCTTCCCTGAGGTTTTGACGTTAGAAGAGTTGCTTCCACATCTAGCTTTCCTTACAAGTGGTATCAGAGCCTATCCAGTTGTGTTATCCTTGTGGGTACGTTGGGTTTTTTGTGTCAATTTCTATTCAGTGGGAGTCTTGTAGAAGTTTGTCAATTTCTAATTACAGATTGAGATGGAAAGCATGTCAGGAAAGATTGAAATATAGAAGTTCAATGGCAACAATTTTGAGTTGTGGAAACTTAAGATGGAAGATCTATTGGTTGATCGTGATCTTTGGATTGTTGTGTCTGGAGTGAAGCCTACAGGCATGAAGCAAGAAGATTGGGACCTTACAGATAGAAAGTCTAAGGGGCTGATAAGGCTCTGTTTGGCAGACTTTGTTATTCTCAATGTGCATGAAGAGAAGACTGCATCTTCCTTGTGGAAGAGACTGGCATCTATTTATCAGGGGAAGTCCTTGGTGAATAAAATTTTCCTAAGGAAGAAGTTTTACACTTTGAGAATGTAGGAAGGAGGTTCTATAGTTGATCATTTGAACGCATTCAATATGTTGATTGCACAGTTAACATCTGTTGGTGTGAAGATTGATGAAGAGGATCGTTGTATGCTGATATTGTGTTCTTTGCTAGATTCATGGGATCACGTAGTGATGGCTATTGGGAGTACAACATCCAGTTTCAAGATGGAAGATGTTGTTGCTTCTTTGTTATCAGAAGAAATGAGAAGGAAATCTTCTGAGATGGTGAAGGAGGCCCTTGTTGTTAGAGGAAGGTCGAAAGAGAAAGGCAAGAAGAAAGACAAGAAATCTAAATCGAAATCAGAGGGGAGATCAAAGTCTCCTGGAAAGAAGTCCAAGGAGAAGTGTTGGAACTGTGGGCAACCTAGTCATGTCCAAAAAGATTGTAAAGAGGAGGAGGAGAAGAAGAAGTATTCTTTTGACAATGATTCTTCTCACAGTGATGGAGATGCCTTCATTACAGCCTTGGCTACATAGGCATTAGATGTTATCTGGCTGATTGATTGTGGAGCATATTTCCACATGACATCTCATAGAGACTGGCTCACGAAGTATGAAGAATATGATGGTGGAAAGGTGTACTTGGCAAGTGATTCAACTTTGGAGATTGTTGGCTATGGAAGAGTCAGAATCAAATTCTCTGATGGTAGAGTGAAGGGAATCAATAATGTAATGCATATACCAAGTCTGACTTGAAACTTACTTTCTGTAAGTATGCTAAATGATATTGGAGTGCAAGTCACATTCTCTAGAAATGGCTGCAGGATGACTAGAGGCTCAATGGTGTTAGCAAAGGGTGCTCGTATTGGTACCTTGTACAAGTTGGATGCACATGTTGTTCAATGTAACAATGTCTCTGTAAAGTCACAGAAAGCTACTCATGGAGGAAAAGAGGGAAATGTTCCTAATTGTGTAAACTCTATGGAAGTTAAACTTCTAGCAGAAAAGACTATGCTCTGGCATCATAGGCTAGGCCACATTGGAGAAAAATGTTTAAAAACCTTGAAGAACAAAAATCTGGTTGAGGGGCTTGAAGATTGTAACCTTGAATTTGAATTCTGTGAACACTGTATATATGGAAAACAACACCATGTTTCATTTTATTCCAGTCCTCATAAATCTTCTGGTTTGCTAGATTATGTTCATTCTGATGTATTTGGTCCAGTGAATGTTCCTTCTTTGTCTAAGTCAAGGTACTATGCATTGTTCATTGATGATTATTCGAGAAGAACATTTTTTTATTTTTTGAAAAGTAAATCAGAAGTGTTCAGTCGGTTTAAGGAATTTAAAAACCTTGTAGAAAATGAGACTGGAAGAAAAATTAAATGCTTAAGGACTAATAATGGTGGTGAGTTTTATTCTAATGATTTTGAGAGGTATTGTAAAGACCATGGTATTAAAAGACATAAGACTACACCTTATACTCCATAGCAAAATGGAGTTGTAGAAAGGTTCAATAGGACAGTGATGGAGAGAGCATGAAGTATGCTGAGTAGTGTTGGCTTGGAGGAGAAGTTCTAGGCTAAGGCTGTTGCTACTACATGTTACTTGATTAATTGTTCTCCAAATTCTTCTCTTGTTGAGAAAACACCTTTGGAAGTGTGGTCTAGTAAGAAGCCCTCCTTAAGACATATTCGTGTTTTTGGCTGTGAGGCATATGCTCATTTGTCATATGAGAAAAGATCTAAGTTGGAGAACAAGGCTGTCAAATGTATTTTTATTGGATATAGTGCTAGCATAAAAGGATACAAGCTTTGGAATCCTGATACAAAGAAGGTTGTATACAATAGAAGTGTAATCTTTCATGAGTTGAAACCTTCTACCTTGGATCTGCAGTCAGAGACAAAGTTAGAAAACAATAAGGATGTAGTTGGAATTCCTCCTACACCAGATAAAGAGGAATTCAAAATTCAAAATGTACATGAAACTAAGGAGAGCTCAAGTGGTTCTGAAAGTTCTGAAGAAGAAGAAGAAGAACCTCAGCCTTAGCAAGTGAGGAGGTCAACCCGTGAAAGAAAACAACCTGATAGGTATGGGTTCTCTTTGTTAGATTCTACTTGTGCCTATGCTTTAATTTCTAGCACTGATGAGCCTAGGACTATAAAGGAGGCATTTAAAATGTTTGATACAGACTCTTGGTTGGAAGCCATGAATGAAGAAATTGCATCATTAGAAAAGAATGACACTTCGATTTTGGTGCCCTTGCCTAAAGGCAGAAAAGTTGTTGGCTGCAAATGGGTATTTAAAAAGAAGATTGGTCTAGATGGCAGTGTAGAAAATTACAAGACAAGATTGGTTGTGAAGGGTTATTCCCAGGTAGAGGGAATTGATTATGGGGAATTTTTCTCTCATGTAGCTAAGCTGACATCTATTAGATTTCTTTTGTCACTTGCAACAGCATATGACTTAGAGGTCGAACAGATGGATGTGAAGATAACATTTCTTCATGGTGATCTTGAAGAAGAGATTTACATGTCCCATCCTGAGCACTTTGTGGAGAAAGGTAAAGAGAAACTGGTTTACAAGTTACAAAAGTCTTTGTATGGGTTAAAGTAGTCACCTAGAATGTGGTACCAGAAATTTGATACTTTTGTATTATCTTTGGGATTTGTAAGATCAAAATCTGATCATTGTGTCTATTACAAAGTTGAAAGCTATCAAGTTCTTATTATTGCTCTCTATGTTGATGATATATTGTTCATAGGCAATAGTAAGCTAATGATTTTTGATCTTATGTCTCAGTTGTTTGCTAAGTTCAAAATGAAAGATCTTGGTGCAACAAGGTATATTCTGGGGATAGAGATAACTAGGAATAGGAATAGTAGAAAACTTTGGCTCAGTCAGAGTAAGTATATCAAGACTGTTCTAGAGAGATTTTGCATGAATGATTGCAAGTAGCTAGTTGTTCTAGTCTTGCAAGAAACGAAGCTATCTATTGAAGATTGTCCAAAATCTCCTACTAAGATGGAGGACATGACCTATGTACCCTATGCTAGTGTGGTTGGCAGTCTCATGTATGCAATGGTCTGTACAAGGCCAGACATTGCCCAAGCAGTGGGAGTTCTTAGTCAGTTTATGGATAATCCTGGAAGGACACATTGGGATGTTGTAAAGAGAGTTTTCAAATATTTGAACGGCACTTCAGATTTTGCTTTGTGTTACCATGGGAACTTGGTTGAATCATAGAGGACTCTTAGTATTCGAGGCTATGTGGATTCTAATTGGGCAGGGGACATTGACAACAGAAGGTCCACCAGTGGATATATTTTCATGTTGAATGGTGGTGCAGTGAGTTGGATGAGTAAGCAGTAGGCTGTAGTCGCTTTGTCCACTACATAGGCTGAATACATGGCAGCTACACATGCTTGTAAAGAAGCAGTTTGGTTAAAAATTTTGTGTTCTAACATTGGTTTTGATGCAGGGAAAATAACTATTTTTTGTGACAGTCAGAGTGTAATTTGTCTGGCAAAGAATCCTACTTTCCATGCCAGGATGAAACATATAGATGTACAGTACCACTTTGCATGAGATATGGTGGAGGATGGAAAGGTTAGTTTGGAAAAAGTTGATACTCTGGAGAATGTTGCAGATGCATTGACAAAGCCAGTGAGCACAGACAAGTTCAGGTGGTGTGCCAGTTCAATGGGCCTTAGTGCCCATAATTTTTAGTAGGTTTGTTGTGCCCTGGAGGTGCCTGTGAGATCTTCGTCAAGTGGGAGATTGTTGGAAATATGTGCCTCAATCCCACAGGTTGAAACCTCTGAAAGGGCCAAGTTGGTGTGACATCTTTTGTGTTTGGCCGACTAGCAGCATGAATCTTATTGAATAGTTTAGGTCACTGTGACCTTGTAGGAGTCTTGTCGAATGCTTATACAATGGAGTGATTGGGATAACCTATGGTGGCTCAGTGAGAAGTATTATCGAGTAATATGTCTCACTGATAGTATGTTACATTTTGTGGTCTTCAGTATATCTTATATTCTTCAGGGAGAAGTCCTATCGATGTCGAGTGTCTCACCGAAAGCTTCACCTTTGAAGTCATCGGGGAGACTTGGCCGAGAGGGATACTATAGGTAAGAAGTATTACCGATGTGTGAAATTCTTGCCAAACGGTTACACTTAGGAGTCTTCAGTGTGGCATGTGACTTCACTATGAACTCCTGGTGACATGTGTTTCTCTTGCCAATGTTCATCAGGGTAACATGAATATTCTGGTATGAAGTTTGGGTGATGTGTTTATGTCTTGCCAATGTAGTTTATTCTCAGTATGACTCCTGGTGACTAGTAGTCTCAGGGTAACTTGGAGAACTCGGTAAGAACTCTCAACAAGACTGGTAAGTCTTGCCAACCGTTTGGTGCTTGATGTAACTTAAAGTCTTTAGAGTAAAGTCTCAATGATGGATGTGTGTCTCAGCGATGAAGAAGTCTGTTGTTGGTATGACTTGAGAACTCAGTATGAACTCTCTACGAATGTGATAAGTCTTGCTGACTATTATTTGGCACTTGGTATAACTTGAGACTTTGGTGGGATGTCTTGGTGAAAGAGATAGTCTCACCGATATGCATGCCGAGGTCGATACAAATTGTAAGCTCGATGGAACCTCTTGCTGATGGAAATGACTGTTGGTGACATCGATAGTTAAGTCTTGTGGCATCAAGGAGACACGATTAGTGTCTTACCGACATGCCCACACAGGTTAATCACTTTGGCCAAGAGAAGACCATCCTACGTGGTGAATCATTGGCCAATCAAAGGAGTTGAATGGGAACCGTTGGAAGACAATTCGTTGTGGCAGTTCTGAGAGGAAGCTCGACAGACATGAACAACATGAATATAGTCTGGAGTAGAGGATGATGTCTGGTTCGATGGATCGATGAATTGTTGTGTGACAGTATGATCAATGGATGAATTCTATTATGTAAATATTGTAATGTGAATGTTCTATAACAAGGATTTTCATGGTGAATGTTGTTGTAAACTGACATCAAAAAGATAAGTCATAACTCTATTTGTAATCTTTATTACTGTAATACAAAGTGACTTCTCTTAGTGTGGTGCATTTTTCTCCTGTAAGGGATTTCCCACGTATATCTGGTGTTCATATGTTTTTGTCTATTTCTCCATTTCAGTAATTTCTTTCATATGCATCTTAATTGGACTGTAATTGTAAAATTTAAAAGTTATCTCTGCATTCTTCCCTGAGGTTTTGATGTTAGGAGAGTTGCTTTTGCATCTATCTTTCCTTACAAAAGTATTATAAATGGGGAATGCACATGCATTTAGGCACACTTCCTAGAGCTCACTACTCAAATACAAAAGGCTTACTACCCAAAAGAAGACTCACTATCTTATAGTAACATTCGGATTACATCGGGAAGATTTTGAACTAAGAAAATAGCATCTTCTAATGGTTAATTATAGTTTTGGTTAAGCACATTCTACTCTCTTATTCACACTTTACTTCTTCCTTCAAAGTATTAGAACATTATTCGCACACAACACATAGCATACATTGCACACCATACCTTCAAATGGTATAAACAATCGATCATATATATCTGCAACTAAGGATAACATCCACTGCATGTTAGCCCAAAAAAATATGAATTGTGTACAAAATGTCAACCCAAATCAATAAACAACTTATCAATGCAAACAAAAAAATGTTGTCCAAAACATAGTAAGGACCCAAAACAACATCCTCAAACATAAAACACCTTCAAAAATTATGCCTTGAAGATCCACAACATGCTACAATCACCCTATCGACCATGATCATGAAAAACATGAACTCACAAAAGAAAATCACTAATCATGAGCACAACAATCAATGTGAACCAACAACATAGATAAAGTATGATATAGAAACATCCACAAGCATCATTAATCAGTATAGAAGTATCCACAACAATTAAATTACTAGAATCACATTATCTTCTTTCAGGAACACCAACTAAAGTAATTGAACAACTGTTAGAACATAGATACTCATAACTCAATCAAATCTTCATGCAAACCTCTAAAACTTAATGTGGATAAACTAGATATACTTTTCAACAAAACCATTAATCTGCAACCACTTATCATCAATATACTGAGCTAGCCATGATATTGAAATTCACTACATCATCAACAACCTACAGCTTATTTTATTACAATTTTCTCAATATCCTTGACATATACAACTTTAAAGAAGTTAATGGAAATAGTTTTAACATCAATGACAACCACATATCAGCAATATCCAACAATATCACCCTTTGGCATTGAAGGAAACACATGATGTGAAAAACACCATCAACACAACTTTCTCTTAGCACTTTCTCCCCCTTAGATGTTGACTCTTTTCTCCTTACCTTTTTCATAGTTTTTCACATGACTCTTCTCTCCCTTTGACATCAATGACAAACATACACATTATCTTTCTCCGCACAAGCTCTAAA
The DNA here is from genome assembly GCA_007258455.2 of Sequoia sempervirens. Classification (NCBI taxonomy): domain Eukaryota; kingdom Viridiplantae; phylum Streptophyta; class Pinopsida; order Cupressales; family Cupressaceae; genus Sequoia; species Sequoia sempervirens. The sequence goes on from VDFB02047230.1 coordinate 155,541,174, forward strand.
CCACATTTCTAAACATCTGACTACTCCCCCTAAGTAGCTACCACCACAAAATCAATCTGGATCACAAGATATGACTATGAAATGTAGGAACTGATGCAAGTCAATGCATCTTAATTCTGATTATTAGGGGTAATCACCGCTAGCTTCCCTTTGAGATACTCAAAAGTATCCTTAAATCTAAGCTTCAACAAATACTTGTCCAATATGACATACCATGCTCTTGGGGCTTACTTAAGTCCATAGAATGCTTTCTTTAACCGACAAACCATATCTCCCTGATTAGTCAATTGAAATCCATTAGGTTGCTCAATATACACTTCTTCCAATTCACCATTTAGAAATGTACATCCATCTGATAAACCTTGTAGTTTTTGTAAGCAGCATAAGCAAGAAATAGTGTCACAACTTAAATCCTAGCAATAGGAGAAAAAGTTTCTTCAAAGTCAATTCCTTCCATTTGAGAATATCCTTTACACACAATTCTTGCTATGTTTCTAACAACTTCACCTTGCTCGTTTAGTTTGTTCTGAAAGACCCATTTAGTTCCAATTAAATTTTTTTCCTTAGGTCTAGGAACAAGAATCCATGTATCATCCTTCTCAATTTTCATTAGTTCTTCTTTCATTGCTTCCACCCAATGTTCATCTTTGCATGCTTCATTGACACTATTAGGTTCAGTCTTTGAGATCAAACATTATTCTTTTGCAATTCTTCTCCTAGTTTGAACACCTTTGTTCTTATCACCTATAATTTGATTTTCTTAATGATTTAGCCTTACATACCTTGGAGTATTAGGGTGTTCTTGAACTTCAGGCTCTTGTGATATCACTTCTACACTTTCACTAGTTTCTTCCTCTTGATTTTCCTGATTCACCAAAATGATCTGAACTTGATTTAGAGTTTGGACTTTCTTTCCTTTATCTGAATTGTCATTCTGATCATCTAAATCATATCCACAGGTTCTAGATGGTGTGACTATTTCTTCATCAACCTTGAAATTATCACTTTCAATTACTTTCCTTGATCTCTTATTGTAGCACCAGTAGACTTTACTTTTAGTAGAATAACCAAGAAAGATTCCTTCATCACTTCTAGCATCAAAATTTTCTATATCTTCATCTCTTTTGATAGAGCATTTACTCCCAAAGATTTTAAGTATCTAACAATAGGCTTATGACCAAACCATAGTTCATAAGGAGTCTTATTGGTATCACCTTTGGCATATACCCAATTGAGAGTGTAAACAAAAGTACTCACAACTTCTCTCCAGTAGATATGCAGAACATTTCCTTCTAGCATCATAGTCCTAGCAGCTTCTTGAATTGCCCTGTTCTTCCTTTCCACAACTCCATTTTGCTGAGGGGTCAGCGAGGTAGATAATTGTCTATTTATCCCATGCTCTTCACAAAAGGAATTAAACTAACCGGAAGTGAATTCACCACCTCTATCTGATCTCAAACATTTAATCTTCAGAGTTGTCTCTATCTCAACCATAGCCTTAAAGATCTTGAATTTCTCTAGAGCTTCAGATTTTTCCCTTAATAAAGTAACCCACATCAATCTAGAATAATCATCAATAAGTAACATGAAATATCTATCTCCTTCTAAACTTTTGACTCTAGAAGGACCACACAAGTCAGTATGCACAAGCTCCAACACTTCATTTAAACAATGTTGTTTGCTCCAGAATGAAACTCTAGTTTGCTTCCCTAACCAACATTCCTTGCATAAAGCATTAGTAGGTTTTGTCAACTTAGGAAGATCTCTCACTGCCTGAGTAGAAATTATCTTGATGATATTGTCAAAGTTTACATGACACAATCTCTTATGCCACAACCAACTTTCATCAACTTGAGTAATCAAACAACTTTTATCAACAACACTTAGGTGAAAGATATTACCTTTTGTTTTTGTACCAAATGCAATCACATTTCTAGAACTCCCCAATATTCTACACTTTCCACCCTTGAATTGAAGATTGTATCCCTTGTCAACCATTTGTCCAACACTTAAGAGATTATGCTTCAAACCTTCCACATATAGAACATCATGAGTATTATGCTTACCATAAAGAGAAATTAATCATCTTCCATGGATTACACCAGCTTTGTCATCACCAAATATTACAACACCACCATCATACTTTTCCAAGCTCACAAATTTACTTTTATCACCTGCCATGTGATGAGAGCATCCACTGTCAATCACCCATTCATCTTTTTCTTCAACTTTGGCAGCTAGAGCTTTCTCCACATTTATGCAACTAGCAGATTCAGTAGGTACTGGATCATTTTCCTTGATAGCAATGAATACACATTCATCCTCACTTAAATTCCCTTTATCAAATTCATCATCTGTCACACCTTCATCGGCATCATAATAACACTTTCTTTGGAATCTAGGATTGTTAGTTCTTGGCTTAGGAACTCTTTCTGGACACCTTGAGGCAAAATGACCTATCTTATTGCAAGAAAAAAATTTAAGAGGCAATTTCCTTTTATACTTACCTTCCCCTCTGGCTACCCTCTTGACAATAAGTGCTTCAAGATCATCTAGTTTTCTCTATTCTTCTTCAATATCTCTCATTTCCTACTCATACTTGGACATTTTTCTAGAAAAATTTCTCCCAAATCATATCTCTGCTTAAATTTTCTGGAGATAGTAGCTTTGAATGCATATTTTTTCTTAGGAAGAGATTCACCAAACTCACTTAACTAAAAAGTAGCAATCTTACCAATCAAAATGTGGCTGGTTACATTTTTCATAGCTTGGATCTCCTCAATAGCAACAACTTTTTGTTTGTATGCAGGACGCAAGGATTTGAGCACTTTAGCAACAATCTCTAATTCTTCCAATGTTCCACTAGCACATTTGATACTACACATGATCTGTATAGGATCTAGACTAGATTGCAGTTTAAATTCTTAACTTTTACAATGCTTTACAATGTTTATTTCAAGTTAATTAAAATGAAATTAACTTAAGGAAATAACATAAAGAACGTAATCAAGGTGATTATAACAGAATGAAAAGAAATGAGAGACAGAAAGAGAGAGAAGAAGAGAAGTGCAAACAACGCTTGATAACGGAGTTCGTCACGAGAATGTGACTACGTCTCGGGTCCTCCAATAAGAGACCGATCCGATTAACTCCAAAATCGATTAATGATGCACCAAGACCATCAGTTCGGCAGCATAACAGGGCTCCGACATGCAACAATGGCTGAAAAATCTCCACAAGACCTCTCTTTGATTATCTCCACAGCTTCAAGACTTCGTCACCTGAAAATAACTTGTTTACTCTCACCTCAAGCCCCCTTTTTATACAAAGAATTTGCTCAATTTGGCTCTCAACCAATTGATTTGCAAATATTCACCTTATCTCTCCAAATACATAACAATCTTTTACAATCTCCTTTTTTACATAATAAATCTTCAAAAATCCCCCCTTTTACATAATAAATATTTAATAATCTCCTTTAAATAATTTAAGCCCTTGAATTTTTCATATTTTCGGGCTTTGGAGGTTTTATTAAATCCTTTAAAAAGGATCTTTGTTTGTTTTTAATTCAAAAATAGGAGTTTGTTTAGTTTTTAAAAGGCATTCGGTTTGAAAAAATAGTCAAAAAGAAACCGAGCCACATAATTTTCAAAGAATCCGCGGGGCGTATCGGTGGCAAAACGTTTTGGTAAGCCGGCGGTCGGGGGTTCAACCCCGGCCGCTGGCTTTTTATAGCCAATTTTCGGCCGTTTTACAACAAAATCAAACCGCTCTCATCTATGTTTAGGCGTCAGCTATGTGGTATAACGGGTTGCCGAGTTTTCTGGAGGTGAGTGGTCGTAGGTTCGAAACCTCTACCCATTTTTTAACAAACAAACCAACGAACTCCAACCGACCGGCGAAGACCTCTGGCCACGTGGCAGACTTTAATTCGCTGGAGCCATCCGACGTGTGTTGCTGACGAAGCCTCTGGTACGCTGACGAGGATGACACGTGTCGGGTTCCAATTCGTTGATCATGCTGACAGAGATGATGACTCGGATGATGACTGTGTACTGACTGGGCGTACGGACTGCCGAATGGACCTGCTGACTGGGCGTACGGTCCGCCACATGTCACTCTGCAATTGGTCCGTACAATGCTGACACGAACCACATCGACGTACGGATGACACGTGTCATCAGCTGATTGGGTTCGTACTACGCTGACGTCATCGTACGGATGAAACGTGTCCACTGCGGATTCGTCCATTTTGATCTGCACAGATGCTGACATCATCATGTACGGATGCTGACGTCATCATGTACCTTCAAGTCCACCAAGTCAACCTGAAACTTTGACCAGCTGTATCTTGAGCCTCCGATGTCGGATTTCGACGAAACGAACGTCGTCAGAATCGTCTCGATGAGCTCTTTGACTTGACGCTGCTTCCATCGATTTCCGAAACAATCATTTTTTCCGCTTCCTGGACGCCCTTGATTCCAGTTTGACCAAAGGTTTGACTGGCCATAACTCGTGCAAACGGACTCCTTTTCGCTCCGTTCGAGTTGCGTTGGAACCAGGACACTGAGCTCTTTCTGATGGTGCAGATCTTGGAGAAAAATGAGACACTTCAATTTTCACTAAAAAATGTCCATCGGATCAACACACAAGTTCATTCACTCTCTGCATAAAAGAAGTGATGTTCTCATCTTCACCCATTCTCAATGTTTTATATTTCCCTTTTAGGCTTTGCATCTTAGGAATCTTCACATGGGTATCACCTTCATACAAAGTTTCAAACTTTTTCCAGATCTCATAAGCAGTCTTCATCTCCATTGCATTTGTCATCTCAGAATCAGTCATAGCACTCAACAATGCTTCCTTAGCCCTGATATAGTAGAAGGACCATTCTGTGGAATGATATACCTATTCTTTGTAATGTTCTAGTAAGGTTCACCAATGCATCTTAGATGACACTCCATTTGAGTCTTCCACAAAGAATAATTATTTCCATCAAATCTTGGACTATCCTTCGTATATGTTGCCAT